>JAHZTW010000005.1:19947277-20071505 GCA_020283515.1 Alliaria petiolata | reverse complement strand
ATCATTTCTACAGAGTTTAGAGAAAATAGAAGGAGAATTTTCAAATTAACACTTAAATTTTGAGTATTTGATACCGGAAGATAATGGATTTTATTATCTGTGTTCAGGTTGAAAATTAGGAGTAGGCAGAGAAAATGTTAGATATCTGTTGGGTATATTGATCAGGTTCGAAACAAAAAAAAAAGTGTAGTAATAGTATTTTGAGGTACTGTGGGTGAACTTATTGTGTATCTAAGACCATGATCAACGCAGTCTCTTAAGGCAGGTTCTTAATATATTTATGATTTAATTTAAATGAAAATGAAGAATAAAACTAAGAAACGATTCTTAATTAAGAAATTTAAGAATCGGTTCTTAATGCCACGTGTCATTGATTGTGTCTGTGTTTTGAGAGTTCGTCGCCATCTTCGATCGGAGATTTGCCTCTTCACCTCGGCTTTTCGGGATCGACGGGATGGCTATGTTGGTGAGACGAGCGGTATCGAGTCGAAATGCGATTGCGTTTCTCAGAAGGATTTCGCCCCCAAATCCGAGAGTCCGAGATTTGAAATCCGATTTGGATTTGTCCTTACATGATTTTCTCAGAGATTCTCGTCGAGGGTTCGCTAAAGGCAAAAAATCAAGTAGGTTTTGCTCATTTTTCATTCGCTTCGATATGAATCTGAGAATGATTTTTGCGGATTGTTGGTTGTTGATTGTTCATTGATTCGTTTAAAAGCATCTGATTTTTGCGGATTGTTATAAGCTTCTGAACAATTATGCTAAAGTGAATGTGCATGAAGGATTGCAATCTTCTGTTGTTCACAATCACATCATGATGTTACTCATCTTTTGATCCGCAGCTCTTCTGCACTGCCTCCCACTTTATCTGTGCATAATAGTTCTTTTACCTTGTTTGATTTTGAAACTAACATATTCCTCCTTGGATTTCTTTAGAAATCACAAAGAGCCAGGAGGGATAATTGAAATGGCGCCTAGAGGAAGAAGAAAGGTAAGCTTTACTGTTACATAGAGTTTGAGCAGAGATGAGTGTGGTGGTGGTTTGGGACTTGGGAGATTAGGAGATGATGCTCTAGAACTCATTCTTAGGTTTGTGTTTGTTTCTTCTGTTCTTCGATTTGTTGTCAGTTGATTATCAATGAGAAATAGAAGCAGAAATCAGTCCGTTGGGTGTTGTTTTCTTGTTTCTATCTATTATCTGGGGCTTTAAATTGGTATATTTTCTTCTCCTTTTTGCAGAAGGCTGGACTGATGCAAGAGATGCCATGAGAGCTTTTGGATTTGAGGAGCGAGTTATCAAAGTGTGTATCAACATGAACAAACGGCTCAGGAAGAAGAAAATGTGATTTGTTGTTCTTCCTACTCTTTCTCTATCTCAGCTTGGTTTTGCTTTCATGATTTGTTTTGGTGATCAAGTATCAGAAACAAACGATTGGGGGTTTTTGAACTTGATTTACCCATTATGCTACTTAACTTTCAACATGATCTGTCTTCTGTATTACAGGAGCAGGAGCAGCAGGTTGAGGATACTTGCTGGCTCAGTGGATGCTTCAAATTTCTGGGACAACCAGTTACATGGGATCCATTGGAAAAGACAAATACGGAGAGGCAATGAAGAAGGATGTTACAAAAGCTGGTGTCAATATAAGCTGTGTGTCTTGATCTTATTCTGGTTTCTTGCTTTCGGTTATGAAGTTATTTGTTGAAACTGAATTCAGAATCAGTAATCAAGGTGCATTAAAATGATAGTGTGCGTTAAAATAACTTTGTATGAAGTTATTAATTTTTTTTTTTAAGAACTTCTAATGGGGTTCTACCATTGGAGCAGAGGAAACAAAATTAACTTAGCAAAAGTTCTTAAACTAAATTTTATAATTAAATATTAAGTAAAATTCCCTAATGGAGTTCTTTGCATTGAACATGCTCTAACAATTATTCACGGAAAAAAAGATGTATTGCGCTAGTCGAGGAAAGAGAAAAAAAAAACTGTAGTATGTACCTACCTATAGCCTATAGGCACATTATCAGCGTGCAGCAATATATAAAAACGTGGAGATGTTATTTCGGAAGAAGTAAGTACTATCGTGTCAAAAAAAAGAAGAAGAAGTAATTACTAGCAAACCTCATATATTTTTTTTTGTTGGGTTAGAATGTTATATTAATTAACTAAACAAAAAGAGTTATTTAAAAGAAAAGTTTAAATGGTTCCTGAAACAGAAAATCAAAGTTAAAATTATGGTAAAAAGAAAAGCGGAAAAACTTGGAGCAGCTCAAGGCGCGAGGAATTAAACAGAGATTAGGATATGTGATAATGCCACCTACCAGGAGGTGCATAATCGTTTCTATCTTTAAAAGAAAATCCATAAAAAGATTTTCTACATATAAATATAGATATATTTTACTGTACATGTTGTCCATCTCATTGCAAAATGCCACGATAGTTTCCTCACTAACCACACTATCTATCCTCCAAATCAAAATCAAAATCTCTCTCCTTTTACATATTCCGGTATGATCCCCACCTTCCACCTTGGTCGTCCACTACATAAAAAAAGATTTTCTACCTATAATTGTAGATATATTTTATTGTAAACGTTCTCCATCTAATTGCCGACATCCTCGCTATCTATCTATATATGAATATATCCTCCAAATCAAAACCAAAACCTTTCTCCTTCTGACATATTCCGGTATGATCACCACCACCTGGTCCACTGTGGTCGTCCAGTCAGTCTTACCTTTTGGATCTTCCTTGCCCTCTCTCCGCCTGACCCGTCTTCCTTACCTTTTGGATCTTCCTTGCTCCTCTGTGTCCAAAAAGGTTAGCACTAGTGCTACTGACCCCAAACCCGTCGTGGAACGGTGGCCCGAATACATTCCGAGTAAGCTCCCTGACAAGAACTATGTGCGCATTTTCGACACGACGCTCCGTGACGGCGAACAAGCTCCCGGTGCAGCCCTTACTCCACCGCAGAAGCTAGAGATTGCCCGGCAGCTCGCTAAGCTCCGAGTAGACATCATGGAAGTTGGTTTCCCTGGGTCCTCTGAGGAAGAATTCGAAACCGTCAGGACTATCGCCAAGACCGTAGGGAACGAGGTTGTTTCTCTGTTTCCTTCATTTTATAGTATAAAGTTTCTATGTTCATACTGTTTACAGTCAACCTTGTCGCTTTGGGGGACATCTGCTAATACTGGAACGTATATTACAATAGTTTTGACGCAAATAGTACAAATGGAGTAATTCTCCAAATTTTACCATAATTATTATAGTTAACCATGTATTGTTGTTTTGCTTAGGTAGATGAGGAAACAGGTTACGTCCCAGTGATATGCGCCCTCGCACGATGCAAACATAGGGACATTGAGGCGGTTTGGGAGGCCGTGAAGTACGCGAAGAGGCCTTCGATACTCATATTCATATCTACCAGTGACATTCACATGAAATATAAGTTGAAAAAGACTATAGAAGAATTCATAGAGATGGCTGCGAGTAGTATTAGGTTTGCTAAGAGCTTAGGCTTCAATGACATCCAATTGGGTTGCGAAGATGCCGGCAGGTCCATATCTTAAAACCTTGATGTAGAGCCCTTTAATTTTAGCTGTTGTTAGATAATGTTATGAATTTTTGTGACTAATGACCATGTCATATGTATATAGATTTTTGAAAATTCTAGTGTCTGATTAAAACTAAGCAGGTCGGATAAGGATTTTCTATGCAAGATTCTAGAAGAAGCGATCAAAGCGGGTGCAACCACGATGAACATGGCAGACACGGTTGGGATCAACATGCCGAAAGAATTTGGAGAACTCGTGAGCTACCTCAAAGCCAACACTCCTGGAATTGACGATGTTGTCTTCAGCGTTCATTGTCACAACGACCTTGGTGTTGCTACCGCCAACGCAATCGCCGTACTCTTTTAACTCTCCTTCATCGCAATCGCCCTTCTACAAATACCATATAGAACATTGCGGTTACATTATGTATGTAGGGCGTATGTGCGGGAGCAAGACAAGTTGACGTAACGGTCAACGGAATAGGTGAAAGATGTGGGAATGCGCCACTTGAAGAGGTGAGATCATGATTATCACCAAGACCGTCTTATAACCTATTTGTAGGACCGGTGCAAATTTTTTCAGATGGCCCTGATCAACATCGATTCATCATCAACATGAATATTTCTTTGGTTTGTATAGGTCGTGATGGCTTTGAAATGTCGAGGAGCAAACCTAATGAATGGGGTTTACACAAGAATAGACACACGCCAAATTATGGCTACTAGCAAGATGGTGATTTTCTACATATACACATGGAAAAACCGGTCGTGCTAGTTTTTTTTTATTTGGCCTTTAAAGAAATATATGTCAATTCTTGAGCAGGTTCAGGAATATACTGGCTTCTATGTTCAACCTCATAAGCCCATAGTTGGACCCAACTGTTTTATTCATGATCAGAGCGACGTTCACCAGGTTCCATATATTCAAATTATTTAAATATGATATAAGAAATTTAAATAAATAATGATGATTGTTCAAACATAATATATATATTGAATACCCGGAGCACATATGAGATCTTATCACCAGAAGCTGTTGGGGTTGTAAAAGTTTAATATTCCGGCATTGTTCTTGGAAAGCTTAGGTAATGATTCTATTAAGTGATATTTCTTAGTTTCACATAATTAAAACTATGGTCCATTGATTTATATATTAGGTATTTTTTTTTTTTTTTTTGTGAAAAAGGTAATTATTCTATTACGTGATATTTCTTGGTGTTACATAACTAAAAAGTACGTACCGCTGTTTGCTGAAAATCTATGGAAATATGTAGTGGACGTCATGCATGCTGTGTAAGATCGGCCCCTTGTAATTTTATAATTTCTTTAGTCGTTGGTTATACAATATCATACATGACTATATAGTTTTTTTATATAAATGTGAATTTGCAATGATCATATTTATTATCGAACAAGAGATCATGCAATATTAATATACATCAGAGGGTGTTTATTTTCTATTCTCAGATGGGATATGAAGTCGACGATGAAAAATTGAACGACATCTTCTCACGGTTCAGGGACTTAACCAAACAGAAAAAGGTTTTTTCATTTTCCATTTTTATATTCTCTTCCACAATTATCACTATGATTTAACTTAGATATATTTAATTATCTACTATATATCTATTTATATAGAAAAAATTTAATGTTTTTTTTAATAAATTAATCCCGGAATATGGAGAACTCGTGAGCTACCTCAAAGCCAACACTCCTGGCGTGATTGATGATGTTGTCTTTAGCGTTCATTGTCACAACGACCTTGGTGTTGCTACTTGCTACCGCCAACACAATCGCCCTACAATCGCCCAAAAATCAGTATGTATATACAGTATAGTGTATAATGTAATGTAGCCTGGCGAGAATATAGCAGGTTGGCCCGCATAGTATTATAGTATTTGTATGTATATATGAATTATATATTTATAAAGTACATTTACATAGTTAATCAAATATCATATACAAATTTTTTTTTTGTCCCAGTGGTATCTGAGGAAGGTAATTTTCAATACGGTTCCGGGTTCGATTACGTTTGGCCACCGGGAAATTTACATTACGGCATCACCGGGGGCACAGATTAGTTCTTAGGTCTAAAAAACTTTTGGGAAACTGTGGATAATTCAAAAAAAAAGTATACAAAAAAAATCTAAGGTATAAAAAACAAGTTATACAAAGCCACAAAAGCGCGTGGTTATATGTTGATGAAGCAATGAAGGGAAAGTGAAGGGCTTAATTCAACACCGTCCAAGGAAGGCCTCATATACATTTATAAATCAGTTAGTGGGAACCACGTCCGATTCCGAACGTAGTGCCGATGTGGTAATCACGTAATTTTGTGGCAAAACTTAAGGGTTAAACATTTGCCACGTACCCCGTGGCCCGTATATTAGTAGAAACTAGAAACCAACCCACTCACACGTCACAATAACCGTTTTTACTTTATCGGCGTTTTAGAGTCCGTTACACGTGCGGTCCTCCGTTGCAGTTATTCGAGTTTCTATGAGTATATCACAATTTTTTTTTACATTTACGTACGCATGTGCAAATAGGGAACCCAAATATAAACTCAAATTCACTACGAGCAACAGACAACAAAAATGTAGATAAAAACTTTACAAATTTTTTGTTTTTTTTTTTTACACAGGTATGATCTATGGATACTTTCAATGTATGAATATTTACACAATTTCATACCTCTATAATTAATTTATAATAACTAGATTGTCATACGTTGAAAACAAACAGTTTGTTTTTTTTTTATCACATTTTGTAATGTTTTTTTGGTAAACAAGTTCAATATTCACACGCATATAGACATGTATTTTAATATATATCACACTCGAGACATTTGTTTTCTCCACGAACCCCACTTTTTCTCTTCCCTTTCTACGGCCAAGATAACCGCCGCTTAAACAATGCTCCGTCTAAGCAACGCCGCCGTAATAACAACGAACGCAATCCTCGCATTGATCGGCCTCGCCACCTTATGTTTCTCTGTCTACGTCTTCATTGAAGGCCCATCACAGTGTCAACGCTTCATTCAAAACCCTCTCATCGTAACAGCGACTCTCCTCTTCTTCATCTCTTCCTTAGGCCTCATCGCCGCTCTCTACGGTAGTCACGTCATCATTACGCTCTACCTCTTCTTCCTCTTCCTCTCCATTCTTCTCCTCCTCGCCTTCTCCATCTTCATCTTCATCGTAACCAATCCTTCCGCTGGAAAAGCGTTTTCTGGCATGGGAATAGGAAATGTTAAGACCGGCAATCTTCAGAACTGGATCGGAAACCATTTCCTCCAAGGGAAGAATTGGGAAGGGATCAAAAGATGCATGTCTGATTCTACGATTTGTAAGTTTGGTCCACGTGACGTTGACTTTGACGCCAAACATCTCTCGAACGTAAAGGTATGCATGTGTTGATGATACATAAATGTGTTAAATTTTTGTCTACATACATGCATGATATGTAAATCTAAATCTGTCATGGTGGTTAAGAAGACATTTCTTGTTTCTCGTAATTAGTTTGGATGTTGTCGACCACCCGTAGAATGTGGCTTCGAATCAAAGAATGCCACGTGGTGGACAGTTCCGGCAACGTCGACGGCAGCGATCACAGGGGCCTGCAAAACGTGGAGTAACACGCAGAGCGAGTTGTGCTATGCGTGCGAGTCGTGCAAGATTGGAGTTTTCAAAGGGATAAGAAAAAGATGGAGGATCCTCCTCGTCTTCAATCTCCTTCTTATCCTTCTCGTCGTTCTTCTTTACTCATGTGGCTGCTGTGTCCGAAACAACAACCGGGTTCCATGGAAGCGCCGCTTCCTCTGAAAACTCCTTCCATATTTTATTTTTCCTCCCAAAATTAATTATTATTATAATTATCTTTCTTTTTGAAATGCTTAAACTTCATGTATGACGTTTCTTGAATATGAATATTGGTTTGCAAATAGGTTTGGTTATATTGATGGGAAAAAGAAAAAAAAAAGTAAAGAGGATTTATGTAACTGTGGAACCAATCAAACACTAGCAAATTTCACTATTTTTGCTGAAGCCGAAATGTTTCTTCTGTTAAAATCTTTAGGAAAAATAACAAAAAAATGTCTGGATAACGAGCATCTTACTTGAGGAAAGTACAAGAAAGAAACAGAAACACATAAGCAACCAGTGATGTTAGGAGCTCGAGTGTCCATGTCGGGTGAATGAGAAACGTCGGAATCATGGGAATGATTAGCGAACCACAGAACCACCCAGCCGTTAAAGCACCAATTCTGCAATCATGATAACCAAACCAAACCAATCATTAAAAAAAAAAGTTGACCTTCAAGTTTTTCATTTCGGATAATTCAATAGCATTATAGCACCAAGATTTTACCCGATTAAGCAAGCTCTCCCCAAGCTCTTCGTCTTCTCATTCAGGAAATATATGCAAGCAGCCAATGATACCGCTACCTACAAGTAACAGCCAAAGATTTCAGGAAATGACAATTCTTAATCTCAAACCATATATTTCATATATGTAAACAGAATAAGAAGCGAGACTCGTCCTCTTAATCTATGTATCTAATAGTTTATAGTTATTCTTATACTAAGATTTCTAGTAAAGATAAGCTGAGCTAGATTCTCTCCAATATTGTAAGGCCATTGTAGAAGCAGCATACCTGAAACGCAGGACCGCCTTCTGCTGAGTTCATGATACTCCAACCACCCATGAAGGCAAAGAGGAACAGTCTTCTGAATATAGTGTCCATCGGAGGCATTTCAACAAAATCGAGAAGAGTTTTGAGCCAAGGAGGAGATTCCTCAACTTTCTTCTTCAACCTTGTTTTTAGATTGATCTTAGTCTTCTTCCTTCTGATTAAACTAGACATTAGAAGCTTCTCAAAGGCTTCTTCTATAGATTCTTCGCTTCTCTCATGTCCAGCGTACTGCTCTAAGAGAAAGTTACGAGAGGCCCAGATTTCTTCCTCGGAAGCATATGGACTAATTCCTAGACGTTTGTATGGGTCCCAAACTCTGGTCCGGGGGAACGTGGGTACGTTGCCTACACAAAGTCATTCGGCTATGAGAGATACAGAAATATGTCATATCACTTATCATTAAGAGAGTAGCTAGA
This sequence comes from Alliaria petiolata, assembly GCA_020283515.1. Taxonomy (NCBI): domain Eukaryota; kingdom Viridiplantae; phylum Streptophyta; class Magnoliopsida; order Brassicales; family Brassicaceae; genus Alliaria; species Alliaria petiolata. The sequence continues at coordinate 20,062,842 of JAHZTW010000005.1, read as the reverse complement.
CATGAGCAACAACGAAAAGCTCAAAAATTTAAGAACGAGAATAGTTATCACTTATCACCATCCAATTCAGCAAAAACGCCTTATTTATATGAGCCAGTGATATTAACAGAAGTGAAACACACATTCACAAAGAGAAACACTAAGCAAGCTTTCTACTATCTCCTTGTGCTACTTCTCTGACAGAAAATGTTCTTAAAGAATCCTTACATAGTCCAAAAATTCAATCGATAGTTCCACACAAGATGGAAAATTTGGGTAAGTAGGACTGTTTCCTAATCGAAACTGACTAAACTGAGAATGGGGTACTACAAATTGCGCGAGAAGAAGATAATACCTCCATACGGAGAATCAACGGCGCACTTGGGGCTTTTGAAGCTTCTCGAAACATTCCGAAATGGTAACAGTGACTTATTGGGATTCCGTACGAGAGAACTGAAATCAGAAACAACAAGGCGATACAGAAGCTCTTAAGATTCAATTCAGGAACATACAAACAGACCCTAAAATTCCAAATCCGGATTCCGCCTCCGACTAGAGTCAATACGCAAAGAAAGCCCCAAACTTATCTCCATGAGCAAATTCAAAATCCCTAAGAAAGAAGTTGTAATGAAGGAAGACGAAGGAAAAGAGATATTACAGCTTCGTTGGAGCGATAAACGACGAAGATACTGTAGAACCAGAGAGAAGAAGAGACGAGGACATGGTTCTCCTCCGTCGGCCAAACCGACGCCGTTCTTGGTTCAATTTATCTTTGGCTTCGCTGAAGATGATGAGCTATGGCTACGTTTTGGTCTACATATCCCCCAACTTTAAATTAAAAAAAATAATAATAATAATAAACGGAAAGATAAGTGCATAGTGCTATCTTGCGCGGTTCGCGTAAATTAAAGAATTAGCCCACTCGTCTTTTATAATTTACGTTTTAAGTCCATGCTTAATAATCACGACCTAAATTCCCAAAGAAGCGATTTGAACATTAGCGAATTACTCTCGTCTTTCATATTTTACGTCCATGTCCATGTATTTAATACTATCTTCAAATATCACCTCTAGTTCCCAAATTAGAGTAATTCGACACCTCGTGATTGGTCACCAACAATAAACCGTTTACATTTATGTACCACTTGATACAATCACAGAAGGTCGTCGATTCCACAGGCTAGACAACATCTTTATTTCTTTATTTATTGATACAAACATGAAACATGGACGTGGATTGTACAACAAAAGACCAAAATGTCGTGTGTGAATGGCAAACAACAATTGGTGTGAGCAATTGTCTCAGAGCTTTGAGTTTAGACCGGTCTGAGTAAGCCGTTGCTTTAGAACTCTTCTCATAACCTTATTTGTGGCCGTCCTTGGTAAAGAAGGCAGAGTTACAACAGATGATACCTGCAGAGGGAAAACAAATAACATTCGTAATGGTTGGATTTTGCTTTTGAGACACAGCTTTCTTGTGTGTACTTGTGTTGTGTTTTGGTTATACCTTGAACAATGGATTAAGCTTCTTTTGTATCTCAGAGTTGAAGGACTTTTTCAAGAGGCTCAAGTCGCGATTCGGTAGTTCTGGGCTCTTGAACACAACTGCGATTACTAGCTGCTCAGGACCGCCACTAGGAGGTGGAACACCGATGGCTGCTGTTTCCAGGACACTGTCATCAACGGAGTTGCACACTCGTTCGATCTCAATAGAACCGACCTGCGCAAGAACAATCAACAGAAAATTATGATTATGGTGATGACGCGGATTGTTGGGCTTGTGCATTTTTGTTATTTATGGAGATGAATGATGTGTCCAAAAGTAAATAAGAATCTTTACAGCAAGTAAAGGCTACCTTTATGCCACCAAGGTTCATTGTGTCATCAGCCCGGCCATGAGCACGGTAGTATCCTTTTGAAGTCCGTTCAAACAAATCCCCGTGTCTTCGTAAAATCTACCGAGAAACAGGCAAAGGACAGTCTCAAAACCGATGAAAACCTATGTGCAAATGTGACAAGAGTTGGATTACCTGTCCTTGGAAGGTGGGCATTCCTTTGAAGTAAACTTTGTAGTGATTTCCGTTAAGGAGAGTGCTAGAAGCTCCAAACATGTGAGGACAAAGAGCCAATTCGCCTACTCCCGGTGCGCTTGGAGGCTGAAATGAGCAAGGAAAAATATAACAACCATGCGCTAACTTCAATACAATCCTTACTACCGTACAATCTTCCAGAAGAAACACTGTCATCATCTATGATACAATAAATAAAGTTGCTTACAAGAGGGTTGCCATCTTCACCGAGAATGAAAAGCTTGCAACCCATGGCAGCGGTGCTAAAAGCAGCCAGCGACTGAGGCTGAAGCAAAGACCCTGTGATAAAACTGCCTCCAATCTCAGTTCCGCCACAATACTCGATTACGGGTTTGTAATGAGCTCTTCCCATCAGCCATAGATACTCGTCCACATTTGAAGCTTCACCAGTGGAACCAAAACAACTATCGAAACAAGTAGAACAAAACAAACATTAATGTTACAGTATAGACAAATCATATTTAGTTTAAATGATGACAATATGTGTTCATTAAACACAACATTGTCTAACCAAAATAAATAGATTAATTTCTGGAAAAAAAAATTAAGTGGTGGCATGAAAACATTAAAACCAAATTACTTTCTGTTTCTCAAAACATCTAAGTTCCACCCACCAAATAACAGGCTTAACAAAATTCTGAAGATGAACTTTGGGTATTACCGGATCCGTGACCAATCATAGCCAGAAGTAGAGTTCAAGTTTTGCCATGTCCGAACAATGCTTGGTATCACGCCTAGCACTGTTACCTCGGCATCCTAACCCCAGAATATAAAGATGTAAATTCAAGGCTGCTCAAATCCCAGACTCAACCATGCAATGAAATCCACAGTCATTCATAGGTCCAATTTGATTGTGGAATTATTTTCACAAACTAATTATTTCTTTCATCTCTCCCAAGGTTTTCTCTCTTTTAAACCCATGAGATGACGATGCATAATTATAAGGCTTACCTGCACAAACTTGGCAAAGGCAGGACCAAGAGGTGATCCATTGTATAATGCCATGCAAGCCCCATTTATCAAGGAAGCATAAACGAGCCACGGTCCCATCATCCACCCTAGGTTGGTCGGCCAAGCAATAACATCTCCCCGATGAACTTCCAAGTGGCACCAAGCATCTGCAGCAGATTTCATAGGAGAAACGTTCGTCCATGGTATAGCCTTTGGCTCACCTACACCAGAAAACCAAAACTAAGTGTTTCAATACCCATCACATCCTCATCTACATGCCATGATGCTGTTTGTTTTCATTGGTTTACCAGTGGTTCCTGATGAAAAAAGGATGTTCGTGTAAGCTCCCGCTGGTTTCTCTACAGCAATATATTCCACGCCTCTGAAAGAACAGTTACCATATATATATATATATATATATATATGTGTGTGTGTTCATATATAGCATATATCATTCAAATGCCCCGGGATTTGGAATAGCAAGCTCTACGTGTTTGTCAAACAATAACGATGTAATTACATTTCAAGACTCTGTTTGACACTCAGAATAGACGTTTTGATCCAACAAAAACTTCAGTTGTCACATTAGACCATCATAACTTATTGATTCGCTGTTATTATCAGGTTTCCAAAATACTATTTAGATTTTCAACCATTGCAATAATGTTATGCAATTGTTTTCAATTTCTAAATGGAGTACTGTATACACTGGCTGTACCTCAAATTTCTTGCCTTTCCCAGAAAGTCGTTCCAAGACAAATCATTCTCGCGCAGGTTCATTCTGATGCTAGCGCCTCTCGCTGGGATAACAATTGCCATTGGTGCTTCTGCATCAACGACTCTTCTGCAGAATGGAATGGATAATGTGAGACCGACGCTACTGCTGGCATGAAAAAATCAACCTTGCTGAATTACAAGGATTTCACCTATAGAGGGGAATACTTTTATCACCACGAAAGATCACATCCTGGAAACAAGGAAAACGAAATGAAACGAAGAATTAGGCAACTGAAGAGGGAAAAAGGCATACAAATCATGTTTTTATACAGTAACCATTACAAAAAATTCAACCATAGTGGCTTTGAACTACGCCCAAAAAAATCCACAGATCAGCTCACAAGGGCTCAGAATTTGGCCACAACTTGGAAAGGAAAAAGCCGTCGGTTCACAACTAAAACCATCACATCACACTCTAAAATATAACTTAACAGCAAAGTTTACACCTTCGTTTCCATCCAACAAAGAATCATGAGAAATTTTACCTGAGTAAATATGGCTTTTGCTTTCGAAATTTTAAGCCGTGTTGATATCTCACGTGGAGAGAAACTATCGGCTATGGAAACAACTATGTGTCCTGATAAGACAATGGCAAGGTATATGACCACAGACTCAACGTTCATTGGCATATCAATCGCGATTGCTGACTCTTCTTCCAAATCCAAGGCACTAAGAGCATGTGCAGCTAACCTACACATCAGATAACAATTGTTTGTTTAATTTTGAATATGAAACACAACACTTGAAAAATGATATCAGCACAGCAAGGGAACAACTTCATTAGCATTCTTCACCAAAAAGAAAATATCTCATAAAAACTTTGTGATTTGCTAACAATGGCCACAAGGATGAGAAATCATACCAGACCTGCGCTCGTAACTCCAGAAGTGTCATGGTGTTCACCGGAAGATCATCGCCTCCTTCGTCACGCCACCGGATCACAATGTCGTCCGATCTTCTCTTGAAACCAATGGTCAAACAATTTCTTGCAGGATTCAGGTATGCACCAGGAAGCCAATCACCTCCAGGATTATCTCCAGATGTATCCTTGTCTAGAATGCTCTTCGGAGGTACCGAAAACAGTATGTTTAACTCATCCAGAACAGTTCTCCAATACACCTGACAAAAGAAACAGTAGGAAAATAGTGAATCACAAAAACTCAAAAAAAAAAAAAAAAAAATGTAATCATGAAGATTATGGAAAAATAAAAATAAAAAACAATTATACCTCGGGATTTGATACAGAGAATTTTTGAAAACTCGAGAAGCTCGAAATCGGATTTTTGTAATCTTCACCTAAGAACTCTTTGCCACGCCTTTCTAGCAACTGGCCAACGTTAGTTAAAGAAGCAACCTTCCTAAATATACAAACCAGAGCGAAAATTAGCACAAGAAAAACAACATCCCAAAAAATAATCATAAGAATCAAACGATCCTGACCTGAAACATTAAAAACAATAAACAAAAAGGAGAAATAAAGATTAAAAAAAAAATGATCACACACGGGTCGGGTATCCAAGCGGGCGGGTCGGGTCCGAAATCCTTGTAGCAACCATAATACATCATCTGGTGAAAGGAGAAAGGGAGATTAGGATAAAGGATCCGCCGAGAAATCGGAATCCACGTCTCCGGCGGCGTGGCAGAGCCGTAATTACGGATAATCTCTCCGAGATCACGGAGAAGTCTCTCCGCGACATCGCCGGAAATCCCAAGAGCTTCGATATCAGAACTCGTGATGGAATCTAGGGATTTGTACGCCATGTTTATTTCTTTTTGTCTCGCTTTGAGTCTGAGATAGCTAGACAGAGAGAAACAAGAGAAGAAGAAGTGAGATGATTAATTGAAATGAATTTGAAGAGAGTGGCAATGGAGTGGGAAATTTGTCCACGTAATATAAAGAAAACTCGTGGCGCCACGTGTCAATCTAGTCCTGATCTCTGATACTTTTTTTCTTCACTCCTTCTGATTGAGCTAGAGAAAAAAATTCAAATGAAAAATAAATGTCGATCCAATATTTACTAGTTAAATTGAAAATATAAAATAAAACATTCGGTTAATTTCTCATGTTGGTGAGGGAAAAGAAAATTATGGGAAAGATTTAAATACGATATTTGTTACAAAATCTTATTATATAAAGGATTCATGCATCAATGTAAAAGACAAGTTGTAATATAATCTGAGATGTTGTTGAAAGATAATTGTTAAAGATCTCTCAAAGTTGTTGTTGATTCATAAAGGAAAAGAAAAAGAAAAAAAAAACACTTTACATTTGAGTACTTTTAATGATCTTATGTATCTTTGTATTGGTTTCAGTCTATGTACATTCTCTGTAGTTGGATTCTCTGACACTTCTTATTTCTTACTCCTTTCCACTTTTGATCATACAATGTGATATGTATCAATCTACTGATTTCTGTCTGTATACACTATCACTCTTTAAAGATTTTGAATGACATGTACAGTTGATTGAGTCCAGTAACATATTTCTTTAGATGATCTTCAGGTTTCAGAGGTTTACTACTTCATTTCGATTTAATCTTCGTTGGTTCCACTTTTGATCATCAATGTAAAAATCATAATATGAAAATCTTATCAAAAGATCTCTCAAAGTTGAGAGATAAAGGAACAGGAAACAACACTGTTTAGCTATAATATATCCTCTTGTTTTCAGTCGGAGCTAGAAAGGAACTTGGTTCCGGATCTAGTACCGAAGCTTCTAGTAGCTGCCGGGATAATCCGCGACGGAGACAAGACCTGAGCGAACGAGAAGTTGTAAGAATCAGTGCCTAACCGGCTCTGCAACCATCCTCTGCCACCTGAGAATCCATCCGTCACAATCCAGCAATTCTTAAACCCGAGAACCTTTAACGTTTTCGCCACTATTTTAGCTGAATCCGAGTACCTACGAGCCGAGAAAAAAGACCCAATAATGATGAACTAAATCTTTTTTTTGGTTTAAAAAGATTCACAGAAAGAGGCAAAAATATTCACTCACGAGTCCATGATGATGATATTGGAGCCTTTGTTGATTCTCTTGAGGTAAGAAATCTTTAGTGCTGCTATTTCTGCTTCAACCCGTTTCGAGCTCCTCACGATTCCTTTTACTTTGTTCGGAAGTTCTTCTAATCTGATAATCAGAGAAGAAGAGGAAAAATTTGTTTCTTTCAAGTGTTCCGAGTAAAGAAAACACACACAAATAAGATCAAAAGTTGAACAAAACACTTACGGGATGGCGATCATACGGTTCTTAGCATTTGAAGGGAGGCGAGGAATCCCAGCTTTTTCCTTGTCTTTCTCTGATCTTATATCCACCATTAAGTAGTTCTTGGTGCAGAGAAGATCAAGCGTCTGAGCCGGTGTGAGATCACCTTAAACATAAACCACAAGCACAGAGTAATAACTCTCACTATCAGTTCCCAACTTTTTTGCTAAACTTGAATTAGACTCTAGATACAAAATACAATAGATCACCAATAACCAGCTAACAATAAAGTAATCAGCTTTACTAGGAATCCCAAATTGAGTTTCAATCACACAAACTAGGAGCGCAATTTCGGGGTACATATGTGACATTTTCACCAAAAAACCAAGTCTTTCAACAAAAACTTGTTATGTTGTTCTCAAGATGATATGCGTAAAGTTTCAGGATTTTACCTTTGTAACCACGGAAGTTGAAAGATATGAGAGACCAAACAGGAGGAAGGAGAAGGTAAGCAAGAAACGCCGCTCCAGCAGCAACAACAATGACATTAGGATCAGCCGAAGAAATAGTCTCAATGGTCGATGAAGCAATCGGCTTAGCATCTTCGATCGCCTTTGTTGTTTGTTGCGCCACATCTGTTACTGTCTACATCCCAACAAACCCACAACTTATCTCATGTTCCTCAAAACCTAAAAATTTTCTTTTGTTTTTTTATTTTTAAAAAAATCTGACCTTTGCAGCATTAAAGACAGGCTCTGCATCAATACCAGAGCTTTGCATTGCTTCTTGTGCTTTCTTTGACGCCTCTGAGAAAGCAGGAGAGGCGAGCTTTAAAGCCTCTTCACCGGCTTGCTTTGCGATGGGCAAAGCAGTGTCCAAGGCTGGTTTAAGAGCATCTCCTACTACTTGGAAAACACGCTGCGTTGCATCGAAAACACTCGAACCAGTTTCTTGAACTTGGTTGATTGTTTTCTCCACCTGTTAAGACAAAAATATTCTTCAACAAAAGGTTTCAAAAGAAGAGAAGAGAGGGGGAAAATTTAAGTTCGTGAGATAATTACTTCAGTGAGAGAGGAGACGATTTGGTCCTTGGAAATGGAAACAGCAGCTTTGGCTTCGGGAGGAAGAGTTGAGAAGACAGATAACAGAGAGATTGAGGTTGATGTTGGAAGTGCGATGGAGATTTGCTTCACTCTCTTCTTACAAGACGAAGAAGAAGAAGGGATATTGAGTTTTGCAGTTACACAAGACTTCATTGCCATCTCCGCCATAGCCATAGTTTCTCTGCCACTCTTCACAAATTAATGTGCCAGAGAAAAAAAAAGACAAAGAAACTATGGTGCTTCTCCTCTATATTGTCAGCAAACTGTTTCTTCAGCTTTGCTTTTCTGCTGAAGATTATAAATACATTAAGAAGAAAAAAACTCTGGAGATTGAGTTTATGGTTATGAGCGTCTCTTGAAAAAAAAAAAGGTCGAAGAAAGGAGGATTTGAATGATGGTTTCTGATTGGTCAGACTAATCCAACGTGGCAGTTGGTTGTACAAGCTGAGCCACTCATTGCCGATCCAATAGAGAATCGTTGCTTTTGAATTTTGATATATGTCATACACAGCATTATAAAATCATCGGCTCTTAGTAATAAAATATTAAAAAGAAAGAATAAATGAAGAGAAAAATTGAAAATTATATCTTATTGAAGATACTTTGGCAAGATGGTAAGAAACGTTTTTCACACTTGTTTACGTTTAATTGGCTGCTTCTTTTTATTATTTAATATTTAATTAAATAAATTAATTATATTAATTTTTTGTTTACGTTTAATTGGCTGCTTCTTTTTATTATTTAATATTTAATTAAATAAATTAATTATATTAATTTTTTAATTATAAGAAACGCCTAAGTGCAGATCTACTGTTGTGTATGCTCTAACAAACAAGACTAATATAAATAAAATCAGAGATTTACTGCAAATTATTTTAATAGTATAGATTTATGAGTTTTTCTTTTCTTTTTTTTTGTCAAAGATTTATGAGTACTGTATTTTAAACACGGTGAAGAATAAGACGAGTAGACAGACATAATAACGTTTAAAGCGGTAAGGGAGCGCCAATTCGAATCGTTCTGGTTCAACTGCTCCTATTTGAGTCGCGATCTTTTCGGCTGTCCGTCCGATTAATAACCGACGAAGCGGTTCAATCTCCAACCGTCAAAATTGTGTTACCAATCAAACAATATGAACCAAAACTGAAAACTACAATTAAACTTCATCCCACACAAAACCAAGTATGTATCTCAAAGATTGACTGATTTTGGTTTAGGTTTCCTCCTTCTGCTTTGGTTAGAATGCTGAACATGTGAATTGATTAAAACCACGCTTATTCAACCCTCTACTCTATTCATAATAACTTGCCCATGATTGGAGGAAGATGAGCAAAAACACACCAGATCACTAGCTCCATAGCATTTACATATATATATCCCCATAACGTATAGTAAGTAGTACCATAACTAGACCTTAAACAAAGAAGCTCGCATATTAGCAATAGGACTTTTATTAAATGATTCACCAGTTACACTCTTAGAAAAAACGCCTACCAAGTCCCATGTTAAAGAAACTCAAACCCGGATGTCATTTGACGCTGGTTCATGAATTTCACCTCTATACTATTAAGTTCATGTTTGTTAAAGCACATATTCTATATAAGAAGATAAGAGAGTAACACTATTTTCCCAGGTTTTACCACCCTCCAGTGTGGGGAATCTAAGAGAGAGCACAAGTCTTGACCCTGAAGAACAAGATTCTCCTTTTCTTACCTAATTTGAGAATGGAATCTTGTTACCATTTGAAGTTTGCTCCAAGGAATTTTAAAACCCACGAGCTCAGGAATCCATCCACTTCTCCAGATTCCATCACCTTTTTTCTTTGCTACCAAAGAGGGGAAAAAAAAAAACACACAAAAACACCAAAAACAGCAAAAGTGTCTTTTTCAAGAGATGATGTTCATTAGATAGAGACACGAACGTTTCGGAAGTGAATATGATTCTTCTTATGAACATCCACTCTCATAATTCATAAATACATAGTAATGCTCCAAACACACAAAAACAAGAAGTAGCATGGTTCTCTAGACTGTTATTAATCACTGAATATCAGCACTTGGATCCTGATTATAGGGTCCTTAACGCGCTCTGAATTGTGCAATGTACCCAAGTTTTTAAGTTATTCCATATACGCACAAAGAGTGGATATCTGATCACGAATCAACAATAGGGAGAAAAACCTTTCGAACAGACAAGAATCATCTCTCTTTACGAGCTTTAATCACACCATCACAGTCCAAGAACAAAAGTCCTTAACTTCATTTTTTTTTTCTCAGACAAGAATTTAAGTTGCTTTAGCAAAAAAAAAAAGAATTTAATTTGCTTTCTTTTTCCTTCACTCACAGCTAGGATCTTCAAGAAATAATACTTTTCAACTAAAATTTGGGATAAATTTCAAATATTTGGTTAGCAGCAGAGAAAAAAATTTGAATCCAAAAGTATCTTTTCAAATAGATTGAAAACAAAAACAGGCGACAAATCAGGAAGGATTAACGCTGGATGCAGAGGTTTATCGATCGATTCATGCTTCCGATGTAAATACTCCAACATCGATAGAAAATTTTCCAGGAATTGATCGATGAACCGCTGCCTCCAGCGACTTCAACTTCCATCATATTCGTCTCAACGAATCCAAATACAATGAGAAGAAAAAATTGGACTCAAAGCAAATAAGAATAATTTACAGATCTGAGAAATGGGTGATCAACACAAATCATTGATGGAAGGTGGATCTCAAAAGTAGATAATTTTACGGAGAGGTAGATGCAGAGTTAATAATATCTACGAGCTCGTTATAAACTTATAATATATATAGAGAGGCGTGGTTACATACATACATACATGCATGTGAGAATAACTGGAATGAAGGGGGGAATCTGAGATTTTCAATTGAAACAACAATATTTAGTTAAAAAGAATCAAAACACACACACAAAGACCAACGAAATTTCAAAGGAGGAGGAGGAATCTGATGACTCACCGTTTTCTCCTTTCTGCCGTACATGTTTTTTTTTTTTCTTTCTCATCCTCGTCTTTCGTCCTTTTGGTCAACAAATTTGAGTCCATCATTGAATAGACAAATGGTTCCCAATTTCTTGTTTATATATCTTTTCATTTCTTCTACTTTTTTGGCAACCTTTTAATTTTTTTTTTCTAGTCTAGGAATTAAAAGAAAGATTTTAATAATTATATATATATATATATATGCTGATTAAAAAAAATATATATGTTGATAATATAACCATAAATTAATTAGGGCTTGGCAAAATATCCCGTTATATTTGATTCGATTTGTTATTTACTTCGATTAGATTCGAAAAATCCGGATATCCGTAATTGTATGGAGCAAAACAAATATTAGAAATCAATATCCGTTGAAAACGGAGCAAATCACAAATACTAAAATTTTAAGAGACGGATATCCGATCCGCTCCGTTATATATATATATATGTATATGTATATAAATAATAATATATATATATTATATAATTCTTATATGTATATATAAGTTTTTGTGAATTTTCTATTTATATATTGGATATTTTTATACTGAAATTTAACAAATTAAAAAGAAATTTTTTTTATAGGAATTTTTTCCAGTTATAAGTTAAATTTTCATTTTTTTCTTATTTTTTTCTTATTTTTTTCTTATTTTTTAATATTTTACTTGATAGTTTAGATAAAAAAATATTTTTTTCATAAAAAGTATGTATTTTTAGTTTTTTGTTTGTATTAAAAGGATCAAACTAAACATACACAAATATCCGTAAATATCCGCAAATATCTGCAAATAGCCGTAAACTTTTCGGATATCCGGATTTTCGGATATCCGGATTTTCGGATATCTGTATATTTGCGAAGCAAATCAAATCATAAAATTAGATATTCGGTAAAAACGAAACAAACCATAAATACTAGAAAATTTCCGGATAACCGGTCCGCGCCTAGGCCTACCATAAATGTACTTAAGTATGCTTGACTTAAGCTCTTTTATATCTTTTGATTAATCAAAATTTTTAACATTTCTACCCGTAAATGTGATTTTCATGAATGCAAATTTTAAAAAAAAAATTATAACATATACAGTAGCTTCTCTTTTTTTTTTTTTGTCAATTCACACCGTGATATGTGTTGTAAATTTATCGGTTGTAAATGTTAGAACATCATATGGAAAAATTATCAGTATGTGTATTTTAAATTACATTTGAATCCACTTGATGTCCAAAAAAAAAAAAAAATCTGAAATATTAAAATTTATAAAAGTATGAATAGGTTTTGGGTTTGAATCTTATTATATAAATCCTTGGAATTATGGATCGAAGGGTATATATGTCCTCGAAAACCAATGGGTAAAAAGCATTTGCGACTAAATTTCACTTGAATTTCATAAAATTATACTCGCTAATAAACCCCTTTCTTCCCTCTTTCAACAAAAATGCTTAAACCCTAAACTAAAAATTCGGAATTGCGAATTCCTGCGGCTTTCATCGTTCTCCTCCTCTGCAATCAAACGGATCTCAATGTTTGCTGCTTCGATGAGAACATTAATCTCTCCATCTCTTGCGTCCTTCTCTCTTCATCTCCCTAAACCAGCTCTCTTCTCTAAGGCTCTTCGCGTCTCCCGTCATCCTTTCGCCGATTCCGCCTTCGCGCTCAACAGATTCCCCGTCGATTCGCTTCGCTCCTCGGTTTCCAGAAGGGATCTGCAGACGGACGCGGCATCTAAGCCGTTCTCCTCCTTCTCCGCTCCCGGCGAGATACACGTCGTCGTGGGTCCTATGTTCTCCGGGAAAACCACGACGCTTCTCTGCCGAATGCTCGCGGAGAGGGAAATCGGGAAGAAGATAGCGATTATCAAGTCGGATAAAGACACTAGGTATTGTGTTGAATCGATAGTGAGTCACGACGGAGAGAAATTCCCTTGCTGGGCTCTCCCGGATTTATCGTGTTTCAAAGAGAGGTTCGGATTGGATAAGTACGATAATCAATTGGATGTGATTGGGATCGACGAAGCTCAGTTCTTCGGAGACCTCTACGAGTTTTGCCGTGAAGCTGCCGATAAGGAGGGCAAAACGGTCATTGTAGCTGGATTGGACGGGGATTATCTGAGGAGGAGGTTCGGGTCGGTGCTGGATTTAATTCCGATTGCGGATACGGTGACGAAGCTGGCGTCACGGTGTGAGGTGTGTGGGAAGAGAGCTCTGTTTACGCTGAGGAAGACGGAGGAGAGAGAGACGGAGTTGATCGGAGGAGCCGAAGTTTATATGCCCGTGTGTCGGAGTCACTATGTGAGCGGTCAAGGCGTTTTGGAGACCGCTCGTGCCGTTTTAGATTCTTCCCAACAAAACGCAACGCACGATGTACTAGCAGCAAGTCTCTCCCCTCCATTTTAATTGGCGTTTTGTTTTGCTTTGTTATAATTTCAAACCCTCTAGAGATAATCGGGCTTTAGAAAAGAAAAATCTGTTTTTAAAAAGGCTTTTTATTGGATCAGTTATTAGCTTTGGTTTTGAAATTTTAATGTACAACTAGATTCTTTTTTCTTTTCTGTTCAAACATGTAGTGTGCTATTTAATCAGTGATATTAACTAGGATATGGGTTCAATCGGATTTAGTGAAACCTATGCCCCAGTTCTCACATGCAGGAAACAAAAGTCCGCGGGAAATGAAAATATGTATTCTTAATTTAAATAAGTCAATCGACCAAAACAATTTTTCTACGTTGAACACAACCATATCATATAATAAAACTAAGCTCGTCATTTGCTATACAACCTCACCATCGAGACAGTGCAGAGAATCATTCATTGCATAACTCAATTCTACGGTGTTTCAATGTTCACAAAAAAGATGTATGCAAGTGCTCTGATTTTTCCCGAGCTAAGTCAAGCCAATAATAACTCAAGATTTGTATTCAGTCTCGTCGCCTCCGCTTCTCCCGCCTTGACTCTTTCCGTTCTTCATCCGCGCTGTACCGCGAAGAAGAGGAACTCTTCTTCATCTTGTAATGCTTTGTATGCTTCTTGTGGCTACTTCTCTTCTCTCTAGAAGATTCTCTCCGCTTTCTTCTTGATCTTGAGCCTTGCTTATCCCGGTTGTGGTAGTCGCTGGACGAATCGCTCTCTGAATCATTGTTTCTACGCCTATCCTTCTTGGAACGTTTTCTCCTCCGTTCATCTCCTGAGGATTCACTCGAAGATGGATCATTTCCGCCACTCCGCTTTCTTGGCGACTTCTCTCTCTTTTTTATACTCTTTTCTTCTTCAGACTCGAGTGTGAGGCTGCTCGTCGTCTTCTCCTCCGATTTCTCTTTCAATCCAGGTCTTCTCTCAGAAGATGCATCGGATTTGCCTTTGGACTTGTTGTCTTCTTCCATTGGCTTGGTTCCTTCTGGGTACGTGGTGACATCAGAAGGTACTTCGAAACCTAGTTCTTTCCCTAGAGATTCTAGAAAATCACCAGCTATCAGTCGGTTCAATGTTGTTGCAGCCGCTTCATTCTTCTTTGCTTGACCCTCTTCTCTCTTTCCATTCATTGGTTGTTCTTCATCATCTTCAGAATCATCAGAGAAAATGGCCTGCAAGTGAACATGACCGAATATTAATCGACTGAAAATATCAAAGTGAGTTAGCATAAACTTTCTCAGACAAAGACACCCTCTTTACCTTGTAAAGATCAACAGGTCTCTCCACGTTCTCCACTTGTACCTCCACTTCAGGCTCTTCTACTGATGTCTCTTTCTTAGGTTCTTGTAAATCAGAGACTTGACGTGCGGAAAGGCTTGCTTCCGACCCAGATGCAGCTTTCACTGTATCCGGCAAGAATATGAGAGAATCCATTTTGTTTCTCGCTCGCGGAGCAGCTGCAGGCTGTAAAATTGAACGGAAAATATATAGACTGAATCAAGCATTAATTTTTTACGCATAAGCAAGAACATGACACTGAGAATTGCCTAATGTACCCCTTGTTGGGGTTGTTTCTAAAACGTAATACAATGAGCACGTCTACTATGACAAAAATAACCAAAGGAGATCAAGTAGAAAGCAGTGTCTGCTCGTCTTTTTTTTTTCTTCTCTTAACATGCACATCATTCATTGTTAACATATCTTATCACATCTGAGTAAAATTGCATTTAATTTGATTAAGGTCATGATTATGCAAACTCATCTGTGCAAACTTTCACCAACAAGTGCGTTCCAGAACAAGACATCATAGGACAATCTAGTTTTTAGTGCTAGTGTTCAACGAGTGTAAGCTTTAAATGAAAATCAGGAGGGAGAAGCAATGAACCACTTATTTACCTTTCCCATGAATGGATCAGGGAGATCAAAACGTTTGCACAAAAGAGGTGAAGGACGCCATTGGAACTCTTCCCTTTTAGGGTATGTCTTATTCGATTTAATGTCTACCACTCCAGTGTCTTTCATTTGCTGTAAAACAAAAATTACATATGAGCATAGAACCGCCAGTGAACAGAATAACTGCAATGAAGATTCTGTAGACATACCTCTGTTCCACCAGAAGTAAACTGCAGCCCTCCTGCAAGGAAGTCGATAGGCTGTTCAGTAGCCCGTCTGACCTCCTTGTAAGCTTTCCCTTTCTCAATTGCCTCAGCTGCAGCCTCAAAGTCCAGCCTCTCTTGAGCACGAGCTGATTCCGACATGCTGTTGACTCTGTTGGAGTCTGTTGTACGTAACCCTCCTTTGTATTTCTCCTTGAGAAACTGCTCAAATCTTTCTTGTTTTGCCAGGTCATCTTTGAAAGGCTTGACAGCATCTGCTGCCTCTTGCTATTTCAAGGAGAGAAAGATATAAACAAGTCTTGAATGTTAGTGCAAGGGAAACAAAGGCAGATCACTTCCTTGAGACACATCTACCAAGTGTAATCAGGCTAAAATACTTATAAGGTGTAAAGTTGTTTACTTACAGATGAAGCTGACTTAGTGAATGTGTCAGAGAGATTGGTTGGGAATTGGAAGGATCCTCCAGAAGAAGCAGAAGTTTCAGTTTCTTTCAAACTTTTCTGTAATGGCCTTTCCCCTAGTAAGCTGCCACGCGTTTCTGCAGTCATTTTCTGCACGCTTGGAGAGACCTTAACATCTATTAGCAGCTTACTTTGATCACTGCGCTTTTGTTGCTCCTCCCACAGCCTTCTTACATAGTAGTCATGACCGTTACCTCCCCGAAGAAAATCAAACAACTGATTTGATTCGTTCTTCTCTCTAGAAAGATCCTCGTATAGTTTCCCGCAACGGGAAACAAAAGTTGCAAATCCATCGATCAAAAGTTTCAGATTATTATCTTCAGGGGGTTGAACATCTGTTGGAGCAGAAGCAGTTGGCTTAGTCTCAGCCTCCCGAGGACCAGAAAACTTATGCCGGGCCACAAAGTCCTTCGGGATTTTCGGAGGATCAAATCTAATACGATATAGAAAAACACAATAATATTAATTAGAGTATTATGCAGATATAAGTAAATAGTCGTAATCAGAAAAGTATGAGAGCAAGAGCTCCACTGGACGTGCAATTGTGTGATGACATTGAGTTAAAAATTAGTTTGTTATACCTCTCTACACTGTAGTCAGAATTCGAAGCAGCTCCAAATCCTGGCAGAACGTTATGCTCTTTTGAGGTTAATCTCAGTCTATTGTCATTGCTCGGTTTTGCTGGCTGTTCATCTTCTATGACATAAGTCTGATCAAAGTCATAACCTGAAAACAGGCGATTGATGAATCAAAAACTAACACTTCAACGTATCAAGCAGGTTTTTGCACATTTTACCAGTATTATTCTTTTCCAAAAGTAATTTACTTTGACAGACAATTGTTTGCTTTCTGGAGAAACACAGAAACAGTTCAAACTCAATAGAGATACGAAAAACAACCATGATTAGGGAAAGAGCCATCCTGTCCTTACCAGCATAGACATCGTCATCCTCGACACCAAGCTCCTCAAGTGCCCCAATGCCAAAACCAGGAGCAATCTTTCCTGCTGATTGTTCAACTCATATTAGCAACTAACGCACCCCATGAGTAGTTTGCATGCAACAAATATGCCAAGCAAAAGCTGGCATAGAGATACGCAATAGAGCATGTACGTGTCTTTCAGCAAAGAAAAGAAAAAAAAAACAAAGCCAAATGGTGAGTCAAGTTCTTACATTTGGGTCCGAAAAGACTTTCCTTCATTGACAAAGGTTTTCTGTAGCCAGCCTCCTTACTGGCAGACAAGCGAGATCTTTTCTTTTCTACAATTCAGAAAAATGAAATGCAAGTTAATGACCAAGAATGCTCTGACAGCAGGAACATCATAAAAGTCTAAACTAGGTACCTCTAAATTCAGGAGCATGCTTAAAAGGATCATATCCTAAACCATGCAGGTCCTGCTTTGGATTGAGAACATATACCTGCAACAGATAATGTACGAACAAAGAAAATCATCACAATCAATGTATCTGAGAGTGATGTCCAAATAACTTCTGCAGCAGATTAGAAGCTGTATTCACAGTCCTATATTTATTCTGATACGAGATTTAGATAGAAAAGTTCAAGAAAAATATGAATAATAGATGTATGACACCAGTAGCAATTACAATCAACAACATATAGCTCGTTTGCAAAGAGAAACTAGAAAGTTAACTCACAGGAGTGGTTTCAGAAACTTTAATATCTTCATTAAACTGTGGATCCAGAGAAGTTCCCACTTCAGTCTCCAAAACCAGTGAGTCCGAAGTTTCCTTCGTATTCTCATCAGCAGAGAAGGCTAAGAATGCTTTTCTAGCTTCCCTACGAGCATCTGCACCGACGAAAGTATCAAAGAGAGACACATGTTAAAATATACTCAAAATACATATTTAGGAGTAAAATCAAAAGGAAAAAACAAAACAGGGTAGATTGCTGTTAATTTCCAAAATAAAAAGTACTGACAGTACCCAATGCACAAGCGAAATTATGGATCCGTGTATGTTAAACAAATTTCAAACCTGAACTAGCACGCATATCCTTTATTGAATGACCACGCCGCCATCCCATCTTTAGTAAAAGTTTGACCCCTGAACAAAAGAAAGAAGCATATGTGTGAGATCAGGATTTATTTACTTATTGCATTGGAGAAAATAAAGGGAACGAAAAAAATGTAGGTTTTGCAAAATATTAAAGAGCCTTTTAGAAACTAACCAATTGACTCTGAAACTGGAGCAACAAGTTCGTCATGCACTGGGCCAGGAATGGCTGATGGCCTGTGATACAGTAAAAAAGTTGTTACAAACAAAGAATAAATATACAGATGAAACTTCATAGCCAACTCATATGAAGAAAAAGAACCTTAAGTTGTAGCAACTTCTTATAGAAATTAGACTATCACACAATGTCTAAAACATTATTACTCATGCCAAAGAAAAACGAAGCAATCCTGAAAAAAACAGCCTAAACATAGCTCCTAAGAAACTTCCAAATGATTGCAACGTGTAGTGGAAAGATTAATAAGAAAGAGTGGGAAATCCGATCCACATTTCAATTCTGATCAGGCTACAACAATGCATGAAAAGCATTAAGGAATATGACACAAAAGTATACAGAGACCTTTCATGCTGTTCCTTCTCAGCTTGCTTGCGAGAATGTTCGGCTGCTGTAAAACCAAATGTGTCAAATTGTGAGCTCGCAGACAGTGATTGGCCCTCCAACTCCTGAAATGCAAAAGCATTTAGAGTGGCTCAACATCGTTCCACATATCGGACGTCTTCCACAGAGAATAAAATTACCCACTTGCCATGTTACCATTGAGAAGTGTTTATGAAAGATTATGCAATAAGCCGGTAATCAAAATTTGACGAGCTTAAACACTGATGAGTTGAAACAAAGCTTTAAAGAATCTAACAAGGAGAAGAATATGAAACGTACCGCCTTCTCATCTTCATCTAGGAAGTCTGAAATATTTTGCTTTCTCGCTCCAGCTCTATTCTTCCTTGATGACGTAAATGACTGAGGAGCCCAGCCTGAAATTCAATTTAGATTGTAAACAGCAAAGTACAGATAATAATCTAAAAACATCCAAGTAATTTAAATTTTACCTTCTTTTGACCCCACTGTATTGTAATACCCAGCAGAATATCCACCAGTAAATGCTCCATGGAACCTTCTCCGGCCTTCTTCATCAGTCACCTGAGTATGCAAAACTTCAGATGTTAGCAGCTTTCAATAGAATGTAACTATATACCGATAGACGTTATTTCCAGGAATACAAATCATGACATCCGCACTAGGAACCTGCGCAAGGAATTGTAAGCAATACCATGCATCCATTTTTATTTTTTAACTTAAGGAGAAATTTGTCAACATAGATTGCTTCGATAAATTTGCATCTAGAGACCAAGGAAGGTGCCAACATTTATACATGCAGATATCAAAATACCTTCAAGGCAACGCCTATATGCAGATGATCAAACTAATAACTATCCATAGATACATTAATGAGCGAGAATCAACACAACAAATAACAAAATCTCGGATAAACTTGATTCTCAGTACTAAACCAGCTCCAAGAGATAAATTCAAATCGATTTCTTGCTAAAGTTAATTCCCGTACACTGAATTTTTTTTTAAAATGCTTAAGCTCCCACTACTCTAATTTCAAAACCTTGAAGAAAAAGAGCTGAAATCGGAATGTCTCAAAGTTATCTCTCTAACCCACTCGGCATAAAACTAATTAAGCTCTCTACATTAAGTTGAAAATATCAGAAGCAAACACACCGGAAAAAAAAAACTCCATGTTCATGGCCAAAGCGGTTCTCGCGATGTTTGATTTCCCAATTCATCCGCAACTAAATAGACGACTAGAAGAATCAAAGACTCGCCTCTTGCTTCCAAGCAGGTAGAGTTCTTAGGTTGCCTGAAGCCCCAGCGACGGCTTTCTTCTTCCGGCTCGCGATTTCTTCCTCGCGCTCTATCGGTGTCCCGTGAAAGACGAAATCATCCTCGTCTGACCCCATTCTCTTCACCACCGAGAAAACCAGCAATCCGAGATTCCTAATGTGCAAGGAGTCTCGGAGCGGAATCAGAGTCGAGAATGATGTAGGAGATATGGGCCTAGTTCGGGTCTATTTTCAGCCCATTTTAAGTTTTGATTTATTTACCTTTTAATTAATTTCCCTTTTCTTTCTAAGGGATTAAAATTATCTTCACGCGCCGTCTCTAGCTGGGAAAAAGTGGAGTTCACGCGCCTTTGCGTCTTCCGTTTGCCCTAATCGACTCTGCTAGAGAAGGCGAAGGAGAGAGAAATTCCTCCGATAAGATTCCGTACAATCCGATCGACTTCCCGCCTCCTGATCTCGCCGCGACTCGGTTGACTCGTCTGCTCTCCGGCTTGGATCTTGTTTATTGGCGCTTCGAACCGTGTTGACTCAGTGACGGTGAGTTGATAATTCCTATATCTCTGTTTTCTCATTTTTCATCGCCCCTCCTTATTCGTTACGTGATTGCACCGTATGCGGATCTTCGTGTACGATTACCTTACCCGTAATCTGATTGATTCTGTAGATTAAACGATGGATCCAATGGATATAGTCGGCAAATCCAAGGAAGACGCTTCGCTTCCGAAAGGTTAGCTATAAAAAAACCGATGACTCTTTCGATCCACTGACCATTAATCATTACCCATTTGTTCTTTAATTGTGTGTATTGGTGATTTTCGACTCCTTTTAGATTCTGGAATTAAGTCTTGATGTTTTTGAATCCACCGTTATGGAACATTGATCACTGAAGGATACTTAATAGGATTCGTGAATCTAGCTCGATATATACGTGCAGCTTGAGGGTTATAGAATTTATGAGCATCATGTTAATCACAGCTTGTTTTCTTGCTAAGAATATTATGATTGTTCTGTTAATTTTTCAGCTACGATGACTAAAATCATAAAGGAGATGTTACCCCCAGATGTCCGCGTTGCTAGAGATGCTCAAGATCTTCTGATTGAGTGTTGTGTAGGTAAGATCATAGATTCCCTGGGTTTTCTCTACTTCTTCTCCTCGTTAATACTATCACTTGCTCCACATTTGGAATTCACTCGAGTTATTGGGTTTCTTACTGTGTTTTAATTATAGACATATTTGCTTTGCAGAGTTTATAAATCTTGTTTCTTCGGAATCCAACGACGTTTGTAACAAAGAGGACAAACGGACGATTGCCCCTGAACATGTTCTCAAGGCACTACAGGTTTTGTATTACATTGAGATTCTTATCCATGTGACCCATTACCATCAACAAAAAAGACACCCTTTCTAATAAAAATACATAACCTCACCCTAATGATATGAGTATCTGTGTTTTAAAACTCGTGATTTTGCTATGAACAGGTTCTGGGTTTTGGAGAATACATTGAGGAAGTCTATGCTGCGTATGAGCAACATAAGTATGAAACCATGGTAATAATCATCTGCTTCTTATCCTGCTCTTTAAGGCCGAGAAGAAGAAGATTATACCCTTAACATTAACTGTCTACTACATTTGCAACTCTATAGCAGGACACACAGAGGAGCGTGAAATGGAACAGTGGAGCTCAAATGACTGAGGAGGAAGCAGCAGCAGAGCAACAACGTATGTTTGCAGAAGCACGTGCAAGAATGAATGGAGGTGTTCCGGTTCCTCAACCTGAACATCCAGAAACCGATCAGAGAAGTCTACAAAGCTAATTGAAAATTGTAAGAGTAAGCTTTCTTCGAATCGATAGGCAAAAAAAAAGCATCCATTTAACATTCCCTTGTAAGTGCAAATGCGTCTGTCCTCTGTTTATATGCTCTTAGTATAAATATAAGTTGGTGTTTTATGATCTAAAAACACTCTTGTGATTCAGATGTAATTAGTAAGCATTTCTTGTTTTTATGTTACTTCTTGTCTTGAGAAAAACATGGCGGGTCAGGTCTACAGCAAAGCCTCCGATTCAATGAGTTCACAGAGGGAGTTTGATTTAAATCCCTAATGTTTGTAGATTGGATGGTTTTGGTGATTAGTGTAATTGTACCATTGATATAAAACCAAGATATGTATACGTTCCATGTATCCTTGATGAAGACGACGTGTATGTGTATACAAATATGATCGTAAACTAAATATTAAGAAAAATGTCACGAGTCTTATCGGTGAAGTCTAAAAATATTTCAAAGGCTATGAGATTCAAGTACCTACAATCAAATCAAATATCTATAATTGAGGATGCAAACACCAATTGATTTGTTGGAGACAGATTTACAAATGAGGCTAGGAAAACTGGAAAACTATATATATACTGTATAATATAATACGTCTATTAAATAATTCTTCTAGTAACTTTTGTATCAATGTAGAGTCTTACTCAATTATTGATTTGTTCGTATGTTTTTGTCTTTTGACATTTACGAATAAACATACTGTATGTTGCCACTTTCTTACTAGAAATAATAAAAATTGATGAATGATGACATCATTGAAGCATATAAAGAGTAGGGGTGTGATTCGGATGAGGGGAGAGAGTCGGAGAAGGGCAAGGTACTTAGTTGCTAGGACCATCACCAGAGTGACGTGTCAGTTCGCAGGTCTCTGTTTACTCTGCACCCGACAACAACGAGAATTCAGAACAGGCCTATTTCATATCTCCCTATTTATGACGTCAGTAAATCAAACTATGTAACTTCATACCCTTTTGTAACATTATTATACAATTTGTATTATAGGATCGCTTTACTCGTCGATACAAGACAAAGCCTGTCGAATGTTGAATGCCCCCCCAATGGCACGTCACACCAATCTTTATTATTTGAAAATATTTCGTACTGAATCGAGACTATAAAACAATAATAAAAATTCCATCCATCATTCATGAATAGTTGAATTCATTAAACTTTCCAGTATAAGTTCCATACAAAATAATAAGTATATTAGGCATAAAGACTTGAACCACAATAATTGATGAAATTCATCTGTTTTGGTTTTCAGTCCCACAAAATTATGGGACATAGAAGACTCAAACTCCTTGAAGAACAAAAAAAAAGGACTGGGACGAAAATTTGTTCTTATGAACTTAAGATGGGATGTTGACAGATTTCACTACAGTTTCTTATACTGCAATTGTAGATATTTGTGATTAAGTGATGGGCTTTAACTTTGGTCCATGGAAATTCATACAAAACGCTTTCATTTAGTTGATGATTTTTACCTAAGACCACATGCTTGCCATGATTTATTAAGTTCCGAATGGTGTTGATATTTTCTATAAAAATATTTTAATCGTCACAGAAGAACAAAAATAAGACTTCAATCTGTCTATGTCAAATTATTTGAGTTGTCTAGTGTTTTTTACTTTTTTTTTCTTCTTTTTTCCGTCAACTATTGTTTTTTACTTTTCTTACTAGTATATTATTGTACTGTCAAAATCTTTTAAAAACAGTTATCGAAATTGTTTGCTATTTAAGTTACAAAATTGAAAAGAACAAAAGATTTACGTTAGCATATCCTCAGTAATCACATACATATAGGTGACACTGACAGAAGTGAAGAAATGGTGAATTCATTCACATGCATTTATATTGATTTAGAATGATTGTATTTTTATGTTAATTGTAAAATTATCTGACAATTGCTTTTTTCATTCTTTTTCTTTCTAATCCATTCATTTGAAAACATCTTTAATATGAGAGGGCTGTATGTAGTAGAATTGATATAAAGAAGGAATTGGTAAGTGTACTAAAACACTTTTTACTGTATAAAGATTGAAGTCAAAAAAAGGGGAGGAGTCAAACAAAATGAGGCTCTTTGTGATTACCCCACATCGAAAATGAAACAACACACACTTTGTCTCCAGATTCCTTTCTTTTGTCATTTCTCGTGTTTCTCCCAAAGTTATTCAACAAAACACAATCCTAGTTATTCTCTAATATTTCAAAAAAAGCCAAATAATAAAACAAAGTACTAGTATTAAATAAACAAAGATCCACATTTTTTTCTTAAAATAACGCCTACGCTCTGACGCTCATATATATATATATATGATCACATTCATCGGCGAAACAAAGAGGTTAAGAAGAATGGCAGTATTACCAAGAATTGAATAAGCAAAGATCATGAACATCATTAAGCAGAACTGGAAAAAAAAAAGATAATTAGAGAAACAAAAATCAGTTTATTCTTTTCCTCTTCAGGCTATTATTCTATTTGGAGCTAAAATTAAATTCCCCCAAGTCGAATCACTTGACACCTATATCGAACTAAAAAGCAAAAGACAAATCTACAAAATGAAACTATTATATTTCTTCCATAAAGGAAAAACAAACTACTCCTTATATTTCTCTTTTCTTTTTCTACTTTGTTTTCCAAAATCATCTACAAAGATGAGTTGGTGGGTCCAGTCACAGTCGATTCTCTGTCAATGTATTATCTTCTCTCTCACACCAACACACTCATCACAACGACAAGAGATAGAGAGAAAAGAGTGAAGAGAGAGAGAGAGAGTTATAGTCACCAAATAGACCAAACCCTGAAGTTAAATTCACACCAGCTACTTTGATCATTACCACATCCATAACCACGCTCCTGTCTCTTATACACATCTAGATGTGTATAAGAGACAGCTATAAAACAATAATAAAAATTCCATCCATCATTCATGAATAGTTGAATTCATTAAACTTTCCAGTATAAGTCCATACAAAATAAATATATTAGGCATAAAGACTTGAACCACAATAATTGATGAAATTCATCTGTTTTGGTTTTTAGTCCCAGAAAATTATGGGACAAAGAAAGAAGACTCAAACTTCTTGAAGAACAAAAAAAAAAGGATCGGGACGAAAGTTTGTTCTTATGATGGGATGTTGGCAGATTTCACTACAGTTTCTTATAACTGCAATTGTATATATTGTGATTAAGTAGTAGTGATGGGCTTGAACTTTTAAGTCCATGGAAATTCATACAAAACGTTTTTAGTTAGTTGATGATTTTTACCTAAAACCACATGCATGCATGCATGATTTAAGTTCCGAATGGTGTTGATATTTTCTATAAAAATATTTTAATCGTCACAGAAGAACAAAAATAAGACTTCAATCTGTCTATGTCAAATTATTTGAGTTGTCTAGTGTTTTTTACTTTTTTTTTCTTCTTTTTTCCGTCAACTATTGTTTTTTACTTTTCTTACTAGTATATTATTGTACTGTCAAAATCTTTTAAAAACAGTTATCGAAATTGTTTGCTATTTAAGTTACAAAATTGAAAAGAACAAAAGATTTACGTTAGCATATCCTCAGTAATCACATACATATAGGTGACACTGACAGAAGTGAAGAAATGGTGAATTCATTCACATGCATTTATATTGATTTAGAATGATTGTATTTTTATGTTAATTGTAAAATTATCTGACAATTGCTTTTTTCATTCTTTTTCTTTCTAATCCATTCATTTGAAAACATCTTTAATATGAGAGGGCTGTATGTAGTAGAATTGATATAAAGAAGGAATTGGTAAGTGTACTAAAACACTTTTTACTGTATAAAGATTGAAGTCAAAAAAAGGGGAGGAGTCAAACAAAATGAGGCTCTTTGTGATTACCCCACATCGAAAATGAAACAACACACACTTTGTCCCCAGATTCCTTTCTTTTGTCATTTCTCGTGTTTCTCCCAAAGTTATTCAACAAAACACAATCCTAGTTATTCTCTAATATCTCAAAAAGCCAAATAATACAACAAAGTACTACTATTAAACAAACAAAGATCCACAAATTTTTTCTTAAAATAACGCCTACGCTCTGACGCTCTGACGCTCTGACGCTCATATATATATATGATCACATTCATCGGCGAAACAAAGAGGTTAAGAAGAATGGCAGTATTACCAAGAATTGAATAAGTAAAGATCATGAACATCATTATGCATAACCTGGAAAAAAAAGATAATTAGAGTAACAAAAATCAGTTTATTCTTTTCCTCTTCAGGCTATTATTCTATTTGGAGCTAAAATTAAATCCCCCCAAGTCGAATCACTTGACACCTATATTGAACTAAAAAGCAAAAGACAAATCTACAAAATGAAACTATTATATTTCTTCCAAAAGGAAAAAAAAAACTACTCCTTATATTTTCTCTTTTCTTTTTCTCCTTTGTTTTCCAAAATCATCTACAAAGATGAGTTGGTGGGTCCAGTCACAGTCGATTCTCTGTCAATGTATTATCTTCTCTCTCACACCAACACACTCACAGCGACAAGAGAGAGAGAGAAAAGAGTGGAGAGAGAGAGAGAGAGAGAGAGAGTTATAGTCACCAAATAGACCAAACCCTGAAGTTAAATTCACACCAGCTACTTTGATCATTACCACATCCATAACCACACTCTCTCTTCCTTTCTCTCTATCTCTTTCTTCTAAGCTTCAGCTTCTTTCAATGGCTAAAGGGAATTCACACGACTTTGCCTCCAAGAGACACAATAGTTTCCACTGGACACGAAAAGTCGGATCAGACGAAAACGACGACGTTTCTTCCCATAACCCTCTTCCTGACAACACTAAACACAATCCTTCCTCTGCCTCTTCCTCGACTGTAATCACTCCCAAAAGGAAACTCCAATCCTTCGCCGTTACTCGTCTCCGGTCAGTCATCGCTTCTCTCAGCAGAGCCCGGCCCGGACACCACTCCGGACTCGGGTCACGGGTCGTGGGTACGCTTTTCGGATCCCGTCGCGGACACGTGCATTTCTCAATCCAGAAAGATCCGACTTCCCCTCCGGCGTTTCTAATCGAACTCGCCACTCCCATCAGTGGATTAGTCAAGGAGATGGCTTCAGGACTCGTCAGAATCGCTCTGGAGTGCGACAAGGCCAAGGAGGAAGAAAAAGAAGAAGGGGAAAACGGGAATCGCCGCCACGGCGGCGGAGGAGATAAGACGAAGACGGTGATCCCACGGCGGTTGGTGGAGGAGCCGATGTGGAGGACTTATTGCAACGGGAAAAAGTGTGGGTTCGCGACGAGGAGGGACTGTGGTGAGAAGGAGAAAAGGGTCTTGAAGGCGCTAGAGATGGTTTCCATGGGCGCCGGGGTTTTGCCGGAGACGGAGGAGACATCCGGCGGCGGCGGCGGTGGAGACATAATGTATATGAGGGCGAAATTCGAGCGAATCGTGGGGTCGCGTGATTCGGAGGCTTTCTATATGATGAATCCTGACAGCAATGGAGCTCCTGAGCTCAGTATCTATCTACTCAGAATCTGAGGAAGAAGAAGGTGATGATCTTACTACTATCAAGGCCTCTACTTCAAAGGAAGGTCTTAACGGTTAAAGTAAGATTTGCCGGTTTAATTACTTAAATAGTCGGTTAAGTGGTTCTTTGGGGAATTAAAGTAGCGATGTCTAATACTCAAAATTCGTATTTGAATCGAAAACGACATATCCAATTATTGCAAGTCGGATTAGATGTGAATGTGATCGATCGATCGATAATGTGTTAGAGCAGGTATTTGTTTTTTTGGGGTGGGTTTAGAGGTTTTAAATTTTGGTATATGGATTTGGACCGGAGGACTTGTAAATGTATAAATTTCAGTCTTTTTTTTAATGTGTAATCTTTTTGTTGTTTCAAATGTTTATGTTATAATGGGGGCACCGAGCCTGTAGAATCATAATGATTAAAGTATCCATTTGTTTCACATTCCATTAGGATTTTGGTCACTAAATCATGCTTTAAAGTGTAAAATCATCATTGATTTTTCTCTGATCCAAGAATAATAATAGACTGCATTGTATGGACCATTTGGACCATACATTATAAAGAGTACGCGTATCGACTATAACGACGCATTATATGTATTTATTTTTATATCCCGGTATGTGGGTCAATCTATTCAATTCCCAAAATTATACCTAATTCGGGAGATTTATTACACTTTACACACACTGAAAGATTATTTATTAAACGAGTACGGCCATATTTTCTTTAAAACTAAAAAATAAAAGAAATAAACAATAATAAGATTCATTTATACGTACTTTAGATGTTATGAAATGATAGTGTTCCGTGTTAATTATTATGCGTTTAGGTAATTAATTATTTACAACGAATTACAAGTGCTACTAATCTTCCAAGGGCATTATAGTCATTTAATATACAGAATCAAACGACGTACAATGTGTTTACCGGTGTCTTATGTCTTTTCCCTAGTTTCAAGGCTTTGCTTTTTTTGGCTATACCAAACTCTAAACTAGTATTTAAATCCCGGGGAGCCTCTGTTTATTTTTATTTTGATAGTAAACCTTTTGTGAAGTTATAATTCAAGAAGTAAAACTCTATAATTCATAATTCGGAAATAAAAATTACATGCACTGTAAAAAAAAAACTCCTACTATATAATTGTTTCCATAATAAACTTTGTCTTTCCCAGAAAAAGCAGGCGCTTGTACATTCACAAAGCACAGATCCGATTAAGATTACGCTGCACGATACTCAAGGAACGTGTCTTTTTTTATTAACGTTAAAGAACATGTTTACTTGTTGAGAAAAATAAATTTTTTTTTTCTTCATGAGAATTTGCAAAAGAGACAAAAGCTGATGCCTACAGCAATTAAGATTGTAAAAAAAAACATGAAGGAACAAAAAAAGGCACGTTGAGTCGTTCGTTGATTGCTTTGTTAACATACGAAATTTGACTACAGTTAAAAGCTAGTATTTCTTTCTTTTTACCGTGATCTTTTAAGAAAAGTTACTGTTTAGCAGCGTTCTTTGGATATATTTGTACGTATCACTTAGGGATGTTTGATTTCTTTATATCCTTGCTTTCTTTTAACAAATAAAGTTTTAGATATAACTAAACTAGGAGAGTTGCACGGATTTGTGATAATTTTAATGTTTAATTTTTAAAATTTATTAGTAAAAATTTATGGATAATTATTAATTTTTATTTTGTAAATATCACGTAGTTTTATAACTTTGTATTGAAAGATTGGTGGAATAATAATATCTATACTGAATGAAAACTTTCTTTTCGACAATAATTAAGAACATGTTATTTTATAGTATAACCAATCTGAAATATATTTGTGATGAAATTTGTGAATGTAAAATTAAATGTTAAGATATTTTTTTGGTCTTGTAGATTATCAAAACATATATCACAATTGTCATATTCTTCTTGTGTAGCTTGGATTTATGTTCTCTCTACGTCTTCAATTACAAAATTAACATATAGTTTTCTTGATGCATTTGGATTGAAATCTTCAATTTCAAAAGAGACTTCGAGGCATTGTGTGTTATGTGGTCGACGTGATAGCATAGATTTCCGAATAAAGTTTATTAAACTTTCGGTTAATGTACTTGATGTTGTGTCATCCATATCATGATAAGTGAGGTAGAAGTTAATCATATTTTTGAAGATAGTGTTATTTACTTGAAGTATTTGATCGGTGCTAAAACGGATTGTGTAGTTGATGTTCTATTTTTGACGGAGTGGACGTGTCATTTTGAGACGCAGTTTGTTCCGGTTGACTGTGTGAAAGAAATTATATGATAGTGTAATGTATTCTATGGAAATTTATGTTGTAATAAAAGTGAGTTGTGTTGTAGATTGTTATTTTGTTTTTTCTATTTATAGATTGTTGTAGAATCTCTATTGTAGATTGTTATAGATTTTTGTATATTGTATTTAATAATTTAATGTAGTTGGATTTTTTTTTTTTTTTTTGAGAAGTTTTTCCTTCAAATGTAAATGTGTAGAATGAAGGTATGTCAGCCCTGAAAATTTTGGGACTCAGGATGGAAATCTACGGCTATGGGACGGAAACAGAAAATTAGTGAATTGGAAAATAATTCTCAAAAGGAAATATGATAGAACGTCCTAGGAAATTTCAGAATGGTTTGAAAAAATATATATAGAATTTTCAACTTTTTTATTTTTGAACGGGTAATTCGGGTACACGATCTAATACTCATTCCCTTCCCATATCCGTATTAATAAAATAAATGGTTTCGAATGGATAATTATTTTAAACGAGATAGGGAATGAGACGAAAAATTCGGGACAGTACAGGAGGGAACGGAAAACCCGTCCCAAAATTTCCAGGGCTCCTGATGAAAAAACTTTATTATATGTTATAAGATACCACATATGTTTTTTCTATAGTTATATAGTTAATTATAGTTTTTCTGCTTATTAAAAATGAAGTACATCTATTATTAAATTAAGAACAACAAAATAAAAAGATGAATTAAATGTTACAATTATGAATTACACATTTCAATTTTTTAATGTATTTATGTTTTTTTTTTCTTTAAATATATGTGACACATCATCTGCCACGTGTCAGCATTTAAAAGTTCATTTCTTAAAAAAATCTTACTTATAAATTATATAAGATGAGTCAAATCAATTCATTAGGATACTAACATAAGGATAGTCCAATCGGTTGAACCCAATTTTTGGGAGGAGTCAGGCCAGGTCCTGAGTTTGAGCACTGGCTGTGTATAAAATACTACTTTCACCTGCAATTTAGTCTCTGGTCTGAAAAATACATGGGCTTCTTTGATCCGTTACTTATCGGAATCCACAAAAAAAAAAGTTGATGTATACACGAAATAAACTAATACAATTATATTATATATGTTCATTTTCGTAAATACATTTCAGACTTCAGACTCGTAGTTCAATAGTTATGTAATCAATGGCCACGTTTATAGAATTGAGTACGACCTGTGTATCACGATTCACGACAACCTAATTTTCTATATATGTAAATGACAGTACTATAGAGTTATTTTTAGAACAAGGGTAAAAGATTATGATGGTGCAATATATATGTTTCATGGATATATTGTATATTCGAGTGTCTTAAGATTTGATCCTCATTAGTCATTACAATTATAATTGGTTAGTATTTGAAATCTTTGGAATTAGTTTTACATCTTGACTGATATTCCCATTTATTGGATATGACATTTGACACATGTTTGAATAGCTTAAGCTTCGGCTTCTGTTGCCTAGCTATAGATCGAAGGGCATGGTGTGAAGCATGATCGAGATGCAAACCTCACTTTACGTACATCATAAGCTGAAATTTAAACGGAAAACCACAAATACATCAACGACATCATTTTTATTACTAATTTACTATAATCCAAATAGTCCTCCACAAATAGGCAAATACTGTTGTCTTCCCCAATTTTAATGTTTTTGTCTATTTTTTTTTTTTTTTATCCCACCCTACCATTGACGGCTATGAAATATAAAAGGGAGACACACCTAATGAAGTAATGAGTAATTATACTTTTGCTTTAGATAAAGAGCCGACTTTAGCCGTTTTTACTTTCTTTTTGTTTTCTGTTCTTTATCTAATTTTTTCCTTATTAAAATCCTATAAAACTTGAAAATATACCATGAAACCTCCGAAAACAAGCATCCCCATGGCTCAAATCATTTGAGTAAAATGCTGTCGGAAAACTCTATCAATACTATTATAAAATTTTGAAAATAATAACAAGACAAAAATAAGCGAAACATATTTAAAATACACTGAAAATAAGCAAAATGAAAGGAAAAACACATTAAAAATCTATCTCTGTAGATAATTATTTATTAAATAGTAAATGAACCTACATTGGCCTTGTTCACATAAATGTTTTTTTAGTTTTTATCTATATATATGTACTGTTTTTAACAAAATTTCTCTAAATTAAATAACTAATATACACATGTCCCATTTGATCTCTAATTGCCTAAGTTAAGTTTGAGGTTCATAGTTTTCAAGGAAAAACTTTTTTTATAAATTTAATTTCATAGTATAACTAACAACTTGGTAATTTATCAAAAAATTTACAATAAACGTATACTATAGCTCCATTCTTCTCATATTCTTAACTAACAGGCCTTAAATTTAGATGCCAGAGGCCCAAGTAAAAAGCACAGTTTCTGACTCTTTTTTTTGGTTCACCTTAATGAAAATCGACATCAATAATTTTAGTCATAATTCTGGAATTTTCTCTCAAGTAAAAAGCTTTTCCTTGAATCACTTTGTAATGTTTTTCATAACTTCGATCTTCAACCTTGACTCCTGAGTCGGTGCATCCAAATTCTTCGAGATCAAAAACCGACTTCGCAATCTCATCTTCTTTATTTATATCCATGGGGATATGACAATTCTGCAACAACAAGAGAACACTCTTATCGAAGATGGATTCACTTCTTCTCGAAGATTTTGGGCAGAAGGTGGATTTGACCCGACGAATTCGGGAGGTTTTGTTGAACTACCCGGAAGGAACCACCGTGCTCAAGGAGCTTATACAGAACGCTGATGACGCCGGAGCTACCCGGGTCCGCCTCTGCCTTGATCGCCGGGTTCACGGGTCGGGTTCTCTGCTATCGGACTCTTTGGCTCAGTGGCAGGGTCCCTCTCTCTTGGCCTACAATGATGCTGTTTTCACCGAGGAGGATTTCGTTAGCATCTCCAGAATTGGTGGGAGTGGCAAGCACGGCCAAGCTTGGAAGACTGGTCGATTTGGGTAAATTTGCTTTCCTTCTCTCTGAACTACTCACTGTTTTGCTTCCTTTCTTGCTTATGAAGACATCAATTTCTCTAGCGAGTTGAACATGTATTAAAGCGTTTATTTACTATAATAATCCTCTCCCTCGTTTCCTGATTACTGTTCTGACTTTGATATTATAGGGTTGGCTTCAATTCGGTATACCATTTGACTGATATACCTTCCTTTGTGAGTGGCAAATACGTGGTACTGTTTGATCCTCAGGGTGCTTATCTTCCAAATATATCCGCAGCAAACCCAGGGAAGAGAATTGATTTTGTTGGTTCTTCAGCTCTGTCTCAGTATGAGGATCAGTTTACTCCTTACTGTACCTTTGGATGTGACATGAAAACTCCTTTTCATGGTACTTTGTTCCGTTTCCCTTTGAGGATCCCAGAGCAGGCAGCTTCTAGTAGGCTTTCAAGGCAAGCGTACTTTGAAGATGACATTTCTTTGATGTTCGATCAACTTTTCGAGGAGGGCGTTTTCTCGTTGCTCTTTCTTAAATGTGTATTATCTATTGAGATGTACACATGGGATGCTGGTGATTCATAGCCCAAAAATCTTTATTCTTGTTCGGTCATCTCACCAAAGGATGATACTGTGTGGCATCGGCAGGCAGTTCTTAGACTGTCGAAGACATCTATTTCTGGAGATAGGGAGATGGATGCATTTACTCTGGAATTCTTGAGCGAGTCTGTAAATGGAAGCCAAAGCAAACGAAGAACAGACAGTTTTTACATAGTTCAGACAATGGCATCCGCGTCTAGCAGGATTGGTTCGTTTGCTGCCACTGCATCCAAAGAATATGATATTCACTTGCTGCCTTGGGCTTCAGTTGCAGCTTGCATATCAGATGATTCATCAGAGGTACTGTGCGAATTTAATTGTGCCTTTTTGCTATCTGTCGTAATTATTTTTGCCCATGTTGCAACTTCATGTACATTCTGGCAGTACTGGATATACAACTGCTGCATGCTTTTCGAATCTTTGTAACTGCTTTTGGATTGGATTTTCTCATATTTCTTTTGGAGTTCACTCTGTCTTCATATGGTTTTGACAGAATAATTTCCTAAAGCTTGGGCATGCTTTCTGCTTTCTTCCATTGCCTGTACGAACTGGATTGACGGTACAAGTCAACGGATACTTTGAGGTGTCATCAAATCGTCGCGGAATTTGGTATGGAGAAGATATGGACAGGAGTGGGAAAGTTCGTTCAGCCTGGAATCGGCTTCTCCTGGAAGATGTGGTAGCACCCACTTTTGCACGATTGCTTCTTGGTTTGAGAGAAGTGCTCTATCCCAGGGATTCTTACTTCTCCTTATGGCCGAGTGGATCTTTTGAAGCACCATGGAGCATTTTAGTTGAGCAAATTTACAAAAACGTCTGCAATGCTCCTGTGCTGTTTTCGGATCTTGAAGGGGGGAAATGGGTGTCCCCTGCCGACGCTTACCTTCATGATGAGGAATTCTCAAGGAGCAAAGAACTTGGCGATGCCTTGCTGCAGCTTGAAATGCCTATCGTGTGCCTCCCTAGACCAGTTTTTGATATGCTTTTGAAGCACCCTTCCTTTTTTCTTCCAAAAGTTGTTACTCCAGATAGAGTGCGTAACTTTCTCAAAGGATGCAAAACACTTTCTGCTTTGGAAAAATCTTTGAAGCTAGTATTATTGGAGTATTGCCTGGATGATCTGACTGATGATAGTGTTTGCACACATGCCAGCAATCTGAAACTGTTTCCATTAGCAAATGGTGACTTTGGCTTCTTTTCTGAAAGTGCAGAAGGTGTCTCCTATTTTATTTGTGACGACTTGGAGCATATGCTTTTACAGAAAGTTTATGACAGAGTAATTGATAGGAACATTCCTCCAGGTTTATATGGCAGACTTTTTGCAATTGCAGAGTCACAAACAGCAAATCTTACAATTTTCAGTATCCAAAATTTGCTTCAGTTATTTCCTAGGCTTGTACCTGCTGAATGGAAATACAGAACCAAGATTTCCTGGCATCCAGACTCCAACCCAGATCATCCTTCGTCATCATGGTTTTTTCTCTTCTGGCAGTATCTTGAGAATTAGTGTCAGAGTCTTTCTTTATTCTATGATTGGCCAATCTTGCCATCCACATCTGGCTATTTGTATATAGCCTCTCTGCAATCAAAATTGATCAACTCGGAAAAGCTTCCTGATGCAGTCAGAAATGTCTTAGAGAAGATTGGTAGCAAAATATTATACATCAATTTTAAAGTTGAACATTCAGACTTGTCCTCCTTCGTTTCGGATGCTAGTTACACAGGTGTCTTAGAATCCGTTTTTGATGCTGCCTCTTCAGATATGGATGGGGTACTAAATTTAATTTATATTTTGAATGTTGAAGAGAAGGATGAACTTCGTAGTTTTCTTTTGGATCCAAAATGGTACATAGGACATCAGATTGGCGATCTATACCTCAGAATCTGCAAGCATTTTCCCATTTATCGTGTGTATGGTGAAACATGTGTTCAAGAACCCGATTATTCTGATCTTGTTAATCCTCCTAAGTACTTACCTTCATTAGATGTGCCTGCCTGTCTTCTAGGATGTGAGTTTATTCTAAGCTGCCAAGGCAGCGAAGATGATGTTTTTTCGTGGTACTATGTCATTGAGAGTATGAGGAAAAGTAATTTCTACAGACAGAATGTTTTTAACAGAATTGAAGTTTTGCAACCTGAGATTCGTGATCAGGTGATGGTTTCTATTTTGCAGAATCTTCCACAACTGTGTATGGAAGATAGATTCTTAAGGGATGAATTGCAGAACCTAGAGTTTGTTCCAACTGTAAATGGTCCTCTTAAACGCCCATCTGTTTTATATGATCCTCGTAATGAAGAGTTATATGCTTTGTTGGAAGATTCAGATTGTTTCCCTGGTAGTGGATTCCAGGGATCTGCGATCTTGGACATGCTTCAAGGTTTGGGCCTTAGAACAACTGTTTCTCCTGATACAATTTTAGAGAGTGCACGATTGGTGGAGCGACTGATGCACATGGATCTGGAAAAGGCTCATTCACGAGGTAAAGTGCTTTTTTCATTTTTAGAAGTCAATGCTGTGAAGTGGCTGCCTGATCAGTCGAGTGAAGATGATGGAGCTATAAACAGGATATTTTCAAGAGCTGCGACTGCTTTCAGACCACGAAATCTGTCATGTAACCTTGTTAAGTTCTGGAGTGAACTTAAAATGATTTGCTGGTGCCCCGTTTTAGTGTCTGCTCCATTTGAAACTTTTCCATGGCCAGTTGTGACATCTACTGTTGCTCCTCCGAAGCTTGTACGTCCGAAAACAGATATGTGGCTTGTGTCTGCATCCATGCGGATTCTGGATGGTGAATGTTCTTCTACAGCTCTTGCATATAACTTGGGGTGGTTATCACATCCAGGAGGAAGTGCTATTGCGGCTCAGTTGCTTGAACTTGGAAAGAACAATGAAATTTTGATTGATCAGGTTCTTCGGCAGGAACTAGCTTTGGCTATGCCAAAGATATACTCAATTCTTGCAAGCTTACTTGGTTCAGATGAGATGGACATAGTTAAGGCTGTACTTGAAGGTAGTCGCTGGATCTGGGTTGGAGATGGATTTGCAACTTTGAGTGAGGTTGTTCTCGATGGCCCTCTTCTTCTTGTTCCCTACGTTCGTGTCATACCTACCGACTTAGCTGTTTTTAGGGGACTGTTCGTGGAACTTGGTGTTCGAGAATTTTTAACTCCATCTGATTATGCTGATGTTTTGTGTAGAATAGCTGTAAGGAAAGGTACTTCACCTCTTAATCCACAAGAAACCAGGGCAGCTGTGCTGATTGCGCAGCAGTTGGCTGAAGCGCAATTTCTTGACAAAGTCACAATCTATTTACCTGATGTTTCTGGTCGACTCTTCCCTTCAAGTGACTTGGTCTATAATGACGCTCCATGGTTGACTGCATCAGACAATCATAACAGCTCATTTAGTGCCGAGTCTACAATGCTATTGAATGCGAAAAGAACAATGCAAAAATTTGTCCACGGTAACATATCAAATGAGGTAGCAGAGAAACTTGGTGTTCGCTCACTTTGTAGAGTCTTGCTGGCGGAAAGTGCTGATTCAATGAATTTTAGTTTATCTGGGGCTGCTGAGGCATTTGGTCAGCATGAGGCTTTAACCACTAGACTTAATCACATACTAGAAATGTATGCTGATGGGCCTGGGATTCTTTTTGAGCTGGTTCAAAACGCGGAAGATGCAGGAGCTTCTGAGGTGACATTCCTTTTGGATAGGACTCATTATGGAACTTCCTCTCTCCTTTCTCCTGAAATGGCAGACTGGCAAGGCCCGGCTCTGTATTGTTTCAACAATTCGGTTTTCACTCAACAAGATATGTATGCCATCTCACGCATTGGTCAAGTAAGCAAACTTGAAAAACCTTTTGCGATTGGAAGATTTGGGCTGGGATTTAACTGTGTTTATCATTTCACAGATATCCCGGCATTTGTTTCTGGAGAAAACATCGTTATGTTTGATCCTCATGCCAATCATTTGCCTGGCATCTCTCCAACTCACCCTGGCTTGCGGATTAAATTTGCTGGAAGAAATTTATTGGATCAGTTTCCTGATCAATTTGCACCATTCTTGCATTTTGGTTGTGACTTAGAGCATACATTTCCTGGAACACTCTTTCGGTTTCCTCTTAGAAACGCCAGTGTTGCTCCCAGAAGCCAAATAAAGAAAGAAATATATGCTCCTGAAGACGTGTTATCCCTCTTCACTTCCTTTTCTGGAGTAGTTTCGGAGGCTTTAATTTTCCTGCGGAATGTAAAATCAGTATCCATTTTTATCAAGGAAGGAGCTGGTCATGAAATGCAGTTACTGCATCGTGTTTGCAAAGATTACAATGTTGAGAAAGATACTGAACCAAAGCCATCTAGTCAAGTGTTTAGTCTTCTTGATGAAAATCTTTCTGCTGGAATGAATAAAGATCAGTTACTAAAAAAACTAAGCAGCACTGTAGTTAAAGATCTCCCGTATAAATGCCAGAAGATTGTGGTGACCGAACAAGATTCTTCGGGCTTTACTTCACATGGATGGATAACAGGTGAATGTCTGAATGCTGGGGTAAGTAAGAAGCACTTGAACCTTCCAGAAATGTCCCATAAGTTAATACCATGGGCCAGTGTTGCCGTGCTTATAAATTCTGTCAAGAGTGATAATGTAGTGAACGTGGCTGCTAGCAATTCTGATATATTTGGGCCGTCCGCAATTTCAAATCAAAGTAGAAGAAATTTTGGGGGGCGTGCTTTCTGCTTTCTGCCTCTACCTATAACTACTGGCCTCCCTGCGCATATCAATGCATATTTTGAGTTGTCATCCAACAGGAGGGATCTTTGGTTTGGTAATGACATGGCAGGGGGTGGAAAAGTACGGTCGGATTGGAATCTTTACTTGATCGAGGAAGTTGTTGTACCAGCCTATGGTCATTTGCTTGAAAAAATTGCATCTGAACTTGGTCCATGTGATTTGTTCTTCTCTGTCTGGCCAGTAACTCTAGGAGCAGAACCTTGGGCATCCTTAGTTCGGAAGCTCTACAGTTTTATTGCGAATAATGGTCTTCGTGTGTTATATACCAAAGCAAGAGGGGGCCATTGGATTTCAACTAAGCAAGCAATTTACCCTGATTTCAGCTTTCCTAATGCTGAGGAGCTAGTTGATGTCCTTGCAGACGCTGGTCTCCCTGTCATTAAAATCTCATAGTCAGTTGCGGAAAGATTTGGAGATGCTTGTTCATCTTTGCATTTTATTACACCCCATTTGTTAAGGACCCTGTTGACACGGCGAAAACGTGAGTTTAGGGATAGAAATGGCTTGGTCTTGGCACTAGAATACTGTCTTCTTGATTTAAAAGTTCCTTTTCTGTCTGATCTTCTTTATGGTCTACCCCTGTTACCTCTCGCTGATGGTTCATTTACAACTTTTATCATGAATGGGACTGCTGAGAGAATCTTTTTCGCAGAAGAGAATGGGTATGAACTTCTGAAGGATTCACTTCCTCACCAGCTCGTGGACCTTGATGTGCCGGAAGGAGTTTATAGTAAGCTGTTGGCTGTAGCACAAAGCGAAGAATCATGCATATGTCTTCTCTCTTGCAGTTTGCTTGAGAAGCTCTTTTTTAAGCTACTGCCAGCGGACTGGCATCTCTCAGAAAAGATACTTTGGACACCTGGCCAACAAGGACATCCTACTGTAGAGTGGATAAGGATACTGTGGAGCTATCTTAAGTTATCTTGTGATGACCTCTTAATATTTTCTAAGTGGCCCATATTGCCAGTTGAAGATCTCTGTCTCTTGCAACTAACTGTAAATTCAAATGTTATTCGAGATGATGGCTGGAGTGAGAACATGTCTTCATTATTGATGAAATGTGGATGCCGTTTCTTAAATCGTGAGCTTCCCGTAGAGCACCCTCAGTTGGAAACATTTGTTCAACCACCAACAGCAACAGGCATATTGAATGCACTTCTTGCAGTTTCTGGTGGGCAAGAAAACATAAAAGGGATTTTCCTTAATGTTTCAGAAGGAGAATTACATGAGCTACGGAATTTTATTCTTCAGGCAAAGTGGTTTTCTGGTGGACAAATGAATGAGGTCCACTTTGAGACCATC
This sequence comes from Alliaria petiolata, assembly GCA_020283515.1. Lineage (NCBI taxonomy): Eukaryota > Viridiplantae > Streptophyta > Magnoliopsida > Brassicales > Brassicaceae > Alliaria > Alliaria petiolata. The sequence continues at coordinate 20,023,563 of JAHZTW010000005.1, read as the reverse complement.
AAACACCTCCCCATATTTGAGTCATACAGAAATAGAAAACTTGTAAGTTTGAACTGTCCAGTTAAGTGGCTAAAACCTGATGGCATCAGGGAGGATCTGCTGGATGATGACTTTGTACGCTTAGACTCAGAGAGGGAGAGAGCTATCTTCAAAAAGTACTTAAAAATAGGAGAACCCTCGAGAATGGAATTTTACAAAGCTTGTGTACTTAATCGTATGTCTGAGTTCCTTTCCCAGCAAGAAGCTTTGTTGGCCATTTTGCATGATCTAAATGATCTGGTCGCCGATGATGAATCCCTTCGGTGTGCATTATCTACAACCCCTTTTGTTCTCGCAGCTAATGGATTATGGCAACAACCTTCCAGGTTTATATATCTTATTACCTTTTTCCTATTCTAATACGTTGAATATGTTAATCACAGACTACATCAGCAACTTGAAATTAGCTATCTGTTGGCATTTACGCTCTGTATATGGATATTTCTATAGTTGTCTTCATATTTCTGTCCTCTTTTCAGGCTTTATGATCCTCGTGTTCCTGGGCTACAGGAGCTTCTTCACAAAGAAGTCTACTTTCCTTCTGAGAAATTCTTAGATTCTAAGATCCTGGATGCGTTGGTTGGTCTTGGACTTAGAACAACTCTGGATTGTGCTGCCTATTTGGATGCTGCTAGAAGTGTGTCAATCCTACATGATTCGGGAGATCTAGAAGCATCGAGATATGGAAGAAGACTGTTCTTCCATATCAAAGCTCTTTCTGTCAAACTAGCATCTAAGAGAGGTGAAGCTAATGATGATGAATCACAAATGTCCAAGACAAGTGAAGACTCGCCTGATGGAGAAACCTATCCTGAATATGAAGCTGCGACTAGCTATGTTGGGAGCTTGCTCACTGAACAATCGGAGGATGATTTTTGGTGTCAACTAAGGTCTATCCCATGGTGTCCTATTTGTCTTGATCCACCAATAGAAGGAATTCCATGGCTTGAATCAAGTAACTTGGTGGCATCTCCAGATAGAGTGAGACCCCAGTCTCAGATGTTTTTGGTGTCTGCCACGATGCACTTGATGGATGGCGAATGCAATTCATCATATCTAATTCAGAAACTTGGGTGGATGGACTGTTTAAGTAGTGATGTCCTGTGCAGACAACTAATTGAGATATCAAAGTCTTATAAAGAACAGAAGTCTCGTTCATCAGTAAATCCTGATTTTGAGAGCATGCTACAAAGTCAAATTCCTCTACTCTATACAAGACTGCAAGAACATGCTAGGGAAAATGACTTTCTTGCTCTTACATCAGCACTAAATGGTGTTCCTTGGGTGTGGCTTGGGGATGATTTTGTCTCTGCAGATGTTCTTGCTTTTGATTCTCCGGTGAAGTTTACCCCTTATCTATATGTTGTCCCTTCAGAATTATCAGACTTTAAAGAACTGCTTCTAGAATTGGGCGTGAGGCTTAGTTTTGATGCGGCAGATTATATGAACACTCTTCTACACTTGCAGAATGATATAAAAGGATCACCCTTAACAGACGAACAGATATATTTTGTCCTTTGTGTTCTTGAAGCCATTGCAGACTGTTTCTCTGAGGCTTCACAAGATTGTGATAGATATTTAGTTCTTGTTCCTGATTCTGCTGGACTTTTGGTCCCGTTGGAGGATCTTGTTTATAATGATGCACCATGGGTAGACAGCAGTTCTCTTTCTGGGAAAAGGTTTGTGCATCCTAGCATTAACAATGACATGGCCAATAAATTGGGGATACAATCTCTTCGTTGTATCTCCTTAGTGGATAATGATATTACCCAAGATCTTCCTTGTATGGAGTTCACAAAATTGAAGGAGCTTCTTTCACTATATGGAAGCAAAGACTTCTTGTTGTTCGATCTTCTTGAGTTGGGTGATTGCTGCAGGGTTAAAAAGCTGCACATAATCTTTGACAAGAGAGAACACTCTCGCAAGTCATTGCTGCAGCATAATTTAGGTAATCTATGCTTTGAGCTTATTACTGGTTTTTCAGTTGACTCTATTATGTTCTTTAAATCTTGTATGATTTGTCGTTTTGTTCTAAGCTTTCTCTTTCGATTTTGGAGAATGGCGGATTTATGTAAGGTGGTTAACATTTTCAATAGCAGAAAAGATCTTTTGAGCTTCTACGGGATACAAGCTTCTTTGTTGCTTGGTGTTAAATATGTGTTGAGTATTTGTAGGGTTATCTACCTTGATCCTCTTATTAATGTTCTCTCCTTTTTCAGGCGAATTTCAAGGACCTGCTCTAGTTGCCATTTTAGAAGGGGCTACATTGACCAGAGAGGAGGTATGTAGTCTTCAGCTTCTTTCACAGTGGAGAGTTAAGGGTGAAACTCTCAACTATGGGTTGGGCCTTCTTAGCTGTTACTTCATGTGTGACCTTCTGTCTATTGTTTCTGGTGGCTACTTTTACATGTTTGATCCCCAAGGAGCGACCCTTTCTGCATCCACGACTCAGGCTCCTGCTGCAAAGATGTTCTCCTTAATAGGTATCAACTTCTGGTATTGCTTTCCTCCTTGTCGATTCATCCTACTTATGCTTCGTTAATCCATGTTTTTATGTTTCAGCTCCTGTCTTGATAAAGCAGTTATAAGATACTATTCAGTTGTCTTTCTTTTAGTTTACCTTTTATTAATTTCTACTGTTCTTTTAGGTACCAATTTGGTTGAGCGATTCAGTGATCAATTTAATCCCATGCTGATTGGTCAAGATAAGGCATGGTCATCGACAGATTCCACCATTATTCGGATGCCTTTATCTTCTGAAATCTTTAAAGATGGACTTGAGGCGGGGTTATATAGAGTGAAGCATATGTCTGACCAGTTTTTGGAGAATGCCTCCAGAATCCTCATTTTCTTGAAGTCAGTTTCACAGGTATTATAATATGTATATCTACAGCGCCGTGGACGTCATTGAATCCTTTTCTTATGGCAGTAGAATGCTATTAAATACAAAACTTTAGTACACAATATAACCTAGAAACTGGTAGAGTTTGGGCTTGATCATAGGCTACCATGCTGTTGTTATTTAACAGGTAGTTACGAAGTAGAGAATTTCTTAATTAGTTAGATTTTTTTTTTTTGTTTTTTTTTTGAAACATGATTCGTCTGGACCTTTTGGAATTTTCGGAAGCACATAAATAAATGTGCTTGGCATTCTTTCATCTGTTGGATTTGTTTTTGACAGTTGGATATTTTGGATAAGATATAAGTCAGTTGAAGTTTAAATATGAGGAATGCGTGAGGTTTGACTTTTGTCCTTGATTGTATGGAACTCTGTACATGTGTAGTTTTATAACTTAAATCAGTTCATGTATGTTGTTAAATTTTTCATGTTTTGTCATTTTGCATTTTGTTTAATCATTTGATGTCTATTCTAGGCAGCAGATGGATTTGTATCAAACCTAAAAAACTTGGAAACTATATGTTAATTTCAGGTTTCATATTCCACTTGGGAGCAAGGAAATCCAGAACCACATCAAGATTACGCTCTGCATATTGATTCAGCATCAGCTATCATGAGGAATCCCTTCTCGGAGAAAAAATGGAGAAAGTTTCAACTTTCGAGGTTGTTTAGTAGCTCAAGCTCTGCTGTTAATTCACAAATAATAGAGGTTAACCTACATATAGGGGAAAACAAACTTCTGGATCGATGGCTTGTTGTTCTCAGCATGGGCTCTGGGCAATCACGAAACATGGCTCTTGACAGGTACGAAGTCACTAACTATTACTCAACATAAAATCTTCTGGCAGTAACCTATACGCTTTGACGTTCATATCACCTAGGAAAGCCATGTCAGACAATAAAGTGATATCAATGATCTCTTTCAGATGTTTAATCCATCTTTTAAAAATTTTAAATGTTACAAATTTTTAGTAAATTATGGACAGCAAACAAATTCAGTTCACTGTGTAAGTATGTCACTTTTCATACTTGATAACAATATAATTGGTATGCACTGCTCGTACGAGTAAAATAGAAACTAATTCTTTTGTTTTATTAATGAAAACAAGAAGAAAAGAATTCCGTCTACTCATTTGGTTTTTTCAAACCTAGTAGACGTGATGAGTGTACTAGAGGTTATCATGTCTCTATATGTTGTTGAAATATTACTTATCTGCAGGAGGTATCTAGCGTACAATTTGACACCTGTTGCTGGAGTTGCTGCACGTGTATCTCGAAATGGTCGTCCTGTTGATGTTCATCCATCCAGCCCCATAATGTCTCCTTTGCCTTTGTCTGGTAGTGTGAATCTTCCTGTCACCATCCTTGGGTGCTTCCTCATTCGGAATAATTGTGGTCGTTTTCTCTTCAAAAATGAAAATAAAAGAGCTATGTCAGAGCCACAGCTTGATGCTGGAGATAAATTGATTAATGCATGGAACAAAGAGTTAATGTCATGTGTTCGTGATTCTTACATAGAAATAGTGGTGGAGATGGAAAGGCTAAGGCGAGAGCATTCAAGCTCTTCTATTGAATCAAGTACAACACGTCAGCTGGCCCTTTCTCTTAAAGCCTATGGTCACGAGTTGTATTCCTTCTGGCCACGATCTAATCAACATTCTTTGCTTACCCAACATGACGGTGCTCTAGCAACAGAAGTGCTCAAGCCGGAGTCGGAATGCTTGGTTGAACAAGTTATAAGGCCGTTTTATGCTCGTGTTGCTGACCTTCCTCTGTGGCAGCTTTACTCAGGAAATTTGGTCAAGGCTGAAGAGGGTATGTTTCTAACACAACCTGGTAGTGAGGTTGCTGTTAATTTGCTTCCTGTTACAGTTTGCAGCTTTGTGAAGGAGCATTACCCTGTTTTTTCCGTGCCTTGGGAATTGTTGGCTGAAGTCCAGGCAGTAGGGATTCCGGTTCGAGAAGTTAAACCAAAGATGGTTCGCGATCTTCTAAGGAAGTCATCTGCATCTATCGATCTCCGATCTGTTGATACTTATATTGATGTACTTGAATATTGTCTCTCAGATATTCAATTCATTGAAGCACTTAACCCCGAAGGGGCTTACATGGATGAAGGAAACAGTACTTCTCAAGCTCAGGCTGGCTCAAGTGATGCTTTTGAAATGATGACAAGCCTAGGGAAGGCTTTGTTTGATTTTGGCAGAGTTGTTGTTGAAGATATTGGTCGTGCTGGAAATAGTAATAATAGATATAGTAATGTTGACCCGAGGTTCCTATCTGCAGTTAATGAACTGAAAGGATTACCATGCCCGACTGCAACAAATCATTTAACACGTTTGGGTACTTCTGAGCTATGGTTGGGCAACAAGGATCAGCAGGCATTGATGTTGCCTGTGTCTGCACGATTTATCCATCCAAAAGTGTTCGACAGATCGAGCTTGGCTGATATATTTTTGAAGTCTTCAGTTCAAGCTTTTTTAAAATTAAGGAGCTGGTCTCTTCCTTTACTGGCAAGTAATATGAAATATCTTTTTCATGACCATTGGGTTAATCACATCTCGGAATCAAATGATGTGCCATGGTTTTCATGGGAAAGTACATCCAGTTCTAGTGATGATAGTGGCCCCTCGCCTGAATGGATAAGGCTCTTTTGGAAGAATTTTAATGGATCAGCAGATGAGCTCTCTCTCTTTTCGGACTGGCCTTTGATTCCTGCCTTCCTTGGCAGACCGATTTTATGCCGTGTGAGGGAGAGACACTTGATCTTCTTTCCACCACCGCCTTCGCAGCCAATCTCTAGAAGTGGTTCTGATATGAATCAGAGAGACAGTGATATGCCCACAACTTCAGTAAGTGATGGTTCCTTATCTGAGTTAGTACAGCACTATGTTACAGGCTTCGACCTAGCACAGAGAAAGCATCCTTGGCTGATTTTACTTCTGAACCAGTGCAATATACCTGTTTTTGATGCTGCATATATTGATTGTGCTGAGAAATGCAAGTGTCTTCCTTTACCTAGCGTGTCACTTGGCCAAGCGATTGCCTCCAAGCTTGCTGAAGGCAAACGAGCTGGCTACATTGCTGATATTGCTTCTTTCCCAACGTCTGGCCGTGATGAGCTTTTTACCCTTTTGGCTAATGATTTCTCTTCCAGTGGCTCAAGATATCAAGCATATGAACTGGAAGTTCTAAGTTCACTTCCTATATTTAAAACTGTCACTAGGTCTTATACGCATTTGCAAAGGCAGGGTTTGTGTATAATCGCTGGAAATTCCTTCCTCAAACCATATGATGAATGTTGCTTTTGCTATTTTTCAGATTCAGTTGAATGTCACTTTCTCCAAGCTCTTGGGGTCTCTGTGTTGCATAATCATCAGACTTTAGTAAGGTTTGGGTTAGCTGGGTTTGAAAGCAGATCTCAATCTGAACAAGAAGATATACTAATTTATCTGTTTGGAAATTGGCTAGATCTAGAGGCCGATTCTACTGTGATTGAAGCTCTTAGGGAGGCTAAATTTGTCAGAAATTCTGATGAATTCTCCTCCGAGCTGTCAAAACCGAAGGACTTGTTTGATCCTTCGGATACATTACTAGTGTCAGTCTTTTTTGGCGAAAGAAAACGATTTCCTGGAGAAAGATTCTCATCAGAAGGCTGGCTTCGCATTCTACGGAAAGCTGGCCTTCGAACTGCAGCCGAAGCCGATGTCATACTTGAATGTGCCAAAAGGGTGGAGTTTCTGGGTATCCAGCGTAATAGATCCTCTGAAGAAGATTATTTTGAAACGGATCTTGTGCAATCTGAGAAGGATATTTCAGTTGAGTTATCAACATTAGCAGGATCTGTACTTGAAGCTATATTTTCAAACTTTGCTGGTTTTTATAGCACCGCATTCTGCAACACTCTTGGTCAGATTGCTTGTGTACCTGCTGAATCAGGGTTCCCAAGTATTGGTGGCAGAAAAGGTGGCAAAAGAGTCCTTACAAGTTACAGTGAAGCTATTCTTTTACGGGACTGGCCCCTGGCTTGGAGCTCTGTTCCTATTCTTTCAAGTCAGAGATTCGTTCCACCTGACTATTCATGGACAGCATTCCGCCTAAGAAGTCCTCCGATCTTCTCGACTGTTCTTAAACACTTACAGGTAAGAACACTCTTCCTCTTTCTTTGATTTATTTGTGTACTCTTGTCACGGACATGGGAAGAAAGAGGCCTAATCAAATATGTCTAGGTAATCGGACGGAATGGTGGTGAGGACACTCTTGCTCACTGGCCCAATGATCCAAATGTGATGACCATTGATGTTGCTTCTTGTGAAGTTTTGAAGTACCTGGAAAAGGTTTGGGGCTCCCTCACTTCTTCAGGTACGTATACTACTTAATTCAACACTCGCTTTACATCCACATTCAAGCTACTGCAGCTGCGAATTCTCAGTCTGGCAGAGTAAATTCGGTTTAATAACAAAATAAAGAGATATGTGAGGTATCCGTGAATTTCTGGAAAGAACACTTTAATCAATAGGTGGTGTGAACGACTGCAGTACTAACAGTAAAAAAAAAAAAAACTTGGAAATTTATTATAATAATAGGGCACCAGTAAGAGTTTTCTATTAGTATGTTGAAATCTCTGATAATATTTTTTCCCCCGGATTTGTAATTTCTGTCATTCAGATATTTTGGAGTTGCAAAAGGTGGCCTTTTTACCAGCTGCAAATGGAACACGCTTGGTGGGCGGAAGCTCCCTTTTTGTTCGCCTACCAATCAACCTATCACCTTTTGCATTTGAACTTCCTAGTCTCTATCTACCTTTTCTGAAGATCCTTAAAGATTTGGGACTTAACGATGTGCTTTCAGTTGGTGCTGCAAAGGAAATCCTCTCTAAATTACAAAAAGTATGTGGTTATCGGCGTTTGAACCCGAATGAGCTTCGAGCTGTGATGGAAATTCTTCATTTTCTCTGCGATGAACTTAATACGACAAAGGCACCCGATGATTCCAACGTTAAATCAGATGTGATAGTCCCAGATGATGGCTGCAGGCTTGTCCATGCACGATCTTGTGTTTATGTCGATTCCTTTGGGTCACGCTATGTGAAATACATAGATACTGCAAGGTTAAGACTTGTTCATCCACGTCTTCCGGAGAGGATCTGTCTAGATTTGGGTGTCAGAAAGCTTTCTGATGTGGTTATTGAGGTAAGCATGGCATCGGTTACTTTTTCTCGTGCCTTTCTTTTTATTATATTTGCTGCGTGTGAAACAGTCTCAAATTAATTGCTTCTTTACGTAGGAACTTGAAAGCGCTGAACATATTCAAACCTTGGACAACATAGGATCCATATCACTCAAGGCTATCAGAAGGAAGTTGCAGAGCGAATCGTTTCAAGCTGCTTTGTGGACTGTCAGCCGTCAGACCACCACCGTGGATGACTTATCTTTTGAAGATGTGCAACGTTCTCTTCAATCTGCTGCAGAGAAAATTGAATTCGTCAGAAATATATATACTCGATTTCTTCTCCTGCCAAACTCCGTAGACGTTACCCTCGTGTCTAGGGAGTCCATGATTCCCGAATGGGAGAATGAATCGCATCATCGAACAATGTATTATATCAACCGTCACAGAACATCTATCCTAGTTTCTGAACCGCCTGGATACATTTCTTTCCTGGATGTTATGGCAACAGTAGTGAGCGAGGTTTTAGGCTTTCCAACATCCCTGCCTATAGGATCTTTATTTTCATGTCCTGAGGGATCTGAAACTGAAATTTCCGCTTGCCTGAGACTATGCTCTTATGCTCTTACAAACACCGGAGCAGCTGATGGTTCCATTGGCCAAGAGATAATGCCGCAGGATGCTGTACAAGTACAGCTTCACCCTTTGAGACCATTCTACAAAGGGGAGATTGTTGCTTGGAAAATCCAACAAGGAGACAAGCTGAGATATGGAAGAGTCCCAGAGGACGTTCGACCTTCTGCAGGCCAAGCCCTTTACAGAGTTAAGGTTGAAATGACACCTGGAGAGATTGGTTTTTTACTTTCATCTCAAGTTTTCTCCTTCCGAGGCACGTCAATCGAAAATGAAGGTCCCACGACTTTGACCGAGGTGCTCCCCACGGTATCTGATAACAGATCTCAAGAAACTTCAGAAAGTTCCAGAACTAACAAAGCAAGTTCTAGCCAGGTTTGTAACATTTCTCGTGAATTGTTGGATTCAATCATTTCTACTTCGCCTCTTGCCCCATTTTTGTATATTATCTATAATCTATGTGATACTGAGAGACAAATGCATACTGTTTTTCTCCAAACTGTTTATTTTCTTGTGATAATTTGATCTTTTATCCTGTTCTGGGGAAGATTGATTTGGATTTGTTGTTTGTCGCCTGCAGCCTGTGAATGAAATGGAATATGGCCGAGTCACACCTAAAGAATTAGTTGAGGCAGTCCACGAGATGCTCTCTGCAGCTGGAATAAATATGGAACTGGAGAATCAATCTCTACTACAAAGAACCATAACCCTTCAAGAAGAACTCAAGGACTCTCAAGCTGCATTCATACTTGAGCAGGTTCGGTTACAATCGAAATCCTCCATACTTAAAAACACACACATCATTGATCACAATGATTGATAGAGAAAAAACATGTCATTGTCTCTGATGTTCTTGCAGGAGAGAGCAGAGGCTTCCATGAAGGAAGCAGAGACGGCGAAATCACAATGGGTTTGTAAGATATGTCTGATCAAAGAGGTGGACTTGACCATTGTCCCATGCGGACACGTCTTGTGTCGGGAATGTTCAGCTTCAGTGTCTAGATGTCCCTTTTGTCGCCTTCAAGTCTCTAGAACCATCCGAATCTTCCGACCGTAATTAACACCAAATGTCATATATCAAATACCCATTTATCTATCAAAGGTTTTGTCCTCTATACAACAGTTTCTGCTAATTCATTGGCAGCTTGTATATATTTTCACTTTGAGAAAAACATGATCAACCAGCTTAACTAATACTAAAATTTTAAAAAGCATTGTACGGACGACCACAACCAAAACGGAGATAGTTTTAGACTAAAAAAATCTTAAAAATAAGTTTGAACACGACCAAAGAAGGGGAAATTGTAAGAAGTGTTTATTAATGAATCAATCATACGGCGACATGTGTAGAAATGGTGGACTACGTAGACGTTAGATAACCACCACTCAGATAAGGAGAGAGAAAGGATATGTGTTTCTCCAGAGGCGGGAGAGAAGAGAAGAGAAGAAGAAGAAGAAGAACAGGCTTCAATGGCGTCTCTGCAACTCTGCGACGGCTATCTCCTCTTCAAGCCCTCTGTATCTACTCGATTCCTCCCTCAACAACGCATCTCTCACCGCTTCATCCCTAAGTCCTCCGCTTCTCCTCCGTCATCACCATCTTCGACTTCGTCTTCCTCCTTGTCTCTTAATCGGAGGCAGCTTCTCTACCAATCTGCGGCAGTATCACTCTCGCTTTCCTCCATTGTCGGGCCGGTAAAAGAAGCCAAAGCTGATGAACAGTTATCCGAGTGGGAAAGAGTCTTCCTCCCCATCGATCCCGGCGTCGTTCTTCTCGACATTGCTTTCGTCCCGGACGATCCCAGCCGCGGTATCTCCTTCTTCTTTTGTTTTTTCATTTCCCGTTTTCCTCCGTGGAGCTTAAGCTTAAGAGTGTCACTTACTAATCATGCTTAGCAAAACAAATTAGGGTTTTTACTGGGAACGAGGCAGACTCTCTTAGAGACCAAAGACGGAGGAAACACTTGGGCTCCACGCTCGATCCCTTCAGCTGAAGAGGAAGACTTCAATTACAGATTCAATTCAATCAGCTTCAAAGGCAAAGAAGGATGGATCATTGGCAAGCCTGCAATCTTATTGTACACTGCTGATGCCGGAGAGAATTGGGATAGAATTCCACTAAGTTCTCAGCTTCCCGGAGATATGGTATATAGCCTTTTTTCCTTCCCGTGTCTTCAGAGCTTATGGGTTTTCTACTGCTGTGTTTTGTATATGAGAAATGTCAAAAACTTTTGTTACAATGTTGTAGGTGTTTATAGAGGCGACTGGAGAAAAGAGCGCAGAGATGGTCACCGATGAAGGTGCTATATATGTTACCTCAAACAAGGGATATAACTGGAAAGCTGCTATTCAGGAAACTGTGTCAGCTACCCTGAACAGGTTCATTACTCTACCTTTGGTTTATATTGACGGCAATATCATCCAAGGTCAACTTTGGAGCAAGTCTTTAAATGATTCAGTACTCATGGGAGTTAAATGTTGGCGAATTGTGCTTCTAGGCCCTAATTCTGTATTTTCCAATGGTCTTGCAGAACAGTCTCCAGTGGAATCAGTGGAGCTAGTTACTACACGGGAACCTTCAGTGCCGTTAATCGTTCACCAGATGGAAGATATGTCGCTGTTTCGAGCCGTGGTAACTTCTTTCTGACATGGGAGCCTGGGCAGGTGAGCCTCAGTTAACGCAATGTCAGCATTTACTCATATTGGTTGGTGTGTGTGTGTGGTTTGGTTGGTCTTAAAACCGTCATTCACCATAGTATTGGTACATTGCAGCCTTACTGGCAACCACACAACAGAGCTGTTGCCCGAAGGATCCAGAACATGGGATGGAGAGCTGATGGTGGTCTTTGGCTTCTTGTTCGTGGTGGAGGACTTTATCTTAGCAAAGGCACTGGGGTAAGTAATTGCAACAAGGCTCTCCTCAGCTTTTGCAGTTTTCTTCCCTCAATATTTTCTCTTCTTCTCATACCCAACAAAGCTCGTTTTGAGATTTACTTGCGAGTGTCTCGGTTTGGGGCCACTAAGAAACACAGTTTTCTTTCTCATCTGCTATTCCCTGGACCGAAAAGCAAGGAAACAAAAAAAATAATAATGTTTCCTGGTGATTCAAATTCTCTTCCAATGTTCCAATCAATTTCATATCTGACTTTGTTCTCCACTGTGTTGAATGCTCTAGATCTCAGAGGAGTTTGAAGAAGTTCCAGTACAAAGCCGTGGCTTTGGCATTCTAGATGTTGGTTATCGCTCAGAGGTACATGAGTTTACGCAATGATCATTCAAATCTTTGAATCCCGCTCAGATCTTTACACCATTTTTTAAAAATATTTCTGTGGGTGTATTGCAGGAAGAAGCATGGGCCGCAGGAGGCAGTGGCATTCTACTGAGAACAAGAAATGGAGGCAAGTCATGGAACCGTGACAAAGCTGCTGATAACATCGCAGCTAATCTCTACGCGGTCAAGTAAGTCTCTCTAATCAAAAACATCAAAACACGAGTCCTCACTGTTTCTCCTGACCCATCTCAATCTCAAATCTCAATCCGTTGCTCAAACTAATCAGCTTCCTTCCAATTTCTATCTGTTTTTGCAGATTTGTTGATGACAAGAAAGGGTTTGTGCTTGGAAACGATGGAGTATTGCTCCGATATGTTGGATGAAGAAAGTGGCAGTTAAAAAGGTGAATTGAAATCGTTTTGTTTCAGTCTTCTCTGTAAAGGCGTTTTGCTGCGTTTTGATACTGCATTACACTATTGTATACATTCCCTTCATCAAAGTTCTTTATTTATTACCGATTTTTGTTTGACTGTTGGTTGGATTTGGACTGTCTTTTCGCAAATAAACTTTAATTATATCCCATGAGTTTCTTATGATATTATTCATTTAATTCTCGTGTAGGCAACGAAGAACTCTTTTCCCCTCGCCGACATTATACGGAGTTTGTTTCTTACTTTAAAAAAACGGTCTATCCAGTGGAGAGATACATATTATTAACAGCTTTCTTGTCAACATTTGATTCCATAATATAATCTCATATAAGTCATAAGAGAAAACGTAAAATAAATGGTGAATGTTATTAATATCAACTTTGTTTTGTGTAGCAGTTCTTTTTTTCTTTGTCGTCCATTGTTTATCTTGGTTACCCAAAGCTGTAAACGCGGTTCTACTTTTTGATAATTTATAATAGGGAATAATAATAAATTTGTTCTTCGGTTTTCGTAGAAGGATAAATATAATTTTGTGTCGCGACGAGAGGGGGGAGAGATCTCCCGTTCGTTTTTCCCGGAAAATCCGGCAAGAAAAAGTTACATCGAACCTAAGGAGAAAACTCGTCCCTTCCACTCCACGAGTTTTCACCTCTCTTTCTCAAAATCTCTCAGCGTCTCTTCCTCGTTTCTCGTCTTCGCTTTTTCACCCTTTTCCTCTTCGACTTTGCCGGAATCCGAAAATTCTGATCAGATCTAGTTTTAGGATTAGGCTGTTAGATTGTACAGAGCAATGCTTACGGATCGAGGGAGGCGGGTTTCTGTTTGCAATGGGACGCTTGATTACAGCAGCAGAAAATTCCGCGGTGGCAATGGTTACGGATTCGTAGATCGATCGGAAGGCTGCCGCGATTGGAGTCGTTCCAGGTCCTCTGCTTCGAAAATCCTGCGTATCTCGTCACCGACCTCGTCTCCGCCGTCGTCGTCGGCTTCTTCCGTCTCCCTGAATTGCTCCTACTCTACCGGCGCTGGTTATATCGAACACCGGGTCTCCAAGTTCGATACTCTCGCCGGCATTGCTATAAAGTATGGTGTTGAGGTATGGTTTCTGTGTTTATTGCTTCAATTGACGAGGAGATTAAGCTTGCCATGACATGATCGAATTGTAAAATGCTTTTGCTCTGACTATTACGTTTCCAGAAATTTTGATTGTGTGATGGCATCTCTTTGTAGTTTATGTAGAATTCGTACTAGTGATGAAGGAACTGAATTTTTTTTTTTTTCTGAATCACGACACAGTGAGGAAAGGTAATCGAAAGCGATGGAAACAAAAAAAATCATAAAGCTGCACCTTTTTTTATTCATCTCGTGACCCTCAGTATCGCAATTTCTGAGTTTGTGCTTTTGATGCGAGATTAGTTCTAATTTCCTTTTATTGTTTTCTTGTATCCTAAAAAATTGATATTTCAGGTTGCAGATATTACGAAGCTGAATGGGCTTGTAACTGATCTGCAGATGTTTGCTCTCAAGTCTCTCCGGATACCATTACCTGGGAGACATCCTCCTTCTCCATACTTATCTAACGGCTCCTTGAATCATGGGTACTTTTAGCCTCTTGATCCTCTGTTTTTACATATTTATTTTTGTATGGTAATTGCCTTAGTCTGTGACCAGCAAGCAATGATTGATGTATGTAATCTTCTTGCAGAGAGGATTGTTCTGAGCAAGATTCTTCATCAGCAAGCAATGGCAACCTCCAAGACGTATTTGACTCCTTCCAGTCTTTGAGGGTGAAGCCTTCAGAAACCAAGATTTCTCCAGCCATGAACTCCTTGCAAGGTTACTATGGACTGAAGCCAAGAAACAGAAGGGCCTCTGAAGGTTTAGAGATGGCAGCTTACAAGGAAGAAGCTTCTCATCTCCAAGACGATGATCAGTACCTCACACCCTTCCCAGCCACCAATACTCCCTTAAATCATCACCACAGAAAATCCAGAAGCTTGGTAGATGCAGTTATCGCCGAGGTCAACCAATCATCCAACCCGTCAAAGGCAGGAGGAGAAATGAATTCTGATAAGCCAATGAGAAGACGCCAGAAATCTGAAGCCGATTTTAGTTCGCGAGCCCCAGAATTGCTTTTGAAGGAGGAGAACAGAAGCAGCAATGGCGGGTTTTCTGCAGTAGCCGGGAAAGGTTTAGCTCTGAGATCCAAAGCAGCAAGCAGAACTAATTTGTCAGCAGATACCGAGACCGGAAATTTGAATCCCGTACCAATCAATTTGATGGATGCTCCTGTGGGAGACAGCTTCTCAAGCCTGAGGAAATCGTTTAGCGCCTCTAGTCTGCAAGAACCGGACCGTAACAGCAACGGTTCATCGATATGGCCAACCTCGAAGTGGACCTTGAAACCTGATTTGCTCACACAGGCAGCCATGACGAGCTCTATCTTTGATGGATTGCCTAAGCCTATAACTGGTCGGAGAAACAAAAAGGCTGTGGACTAGGTCAGCTAGGTTCCGTCCGATGTTTGTTGTTGACTGTCCACTTTTGGCTCTGTAATCCATAAGCAAGAAGCTAATAGATGGTGGGAGTAAATAGAAGTATAGTGTATTATTACATTGCATTTATTTAAATCAATAATGCAAATTTGGTTGTGAGTGAGGAAGTCAGATCAGGATTAAGGATTTTTTTTTGTTACAATGACTTTTTTTCTCAAATTTTTTTTTTTTTAAAAAATTTTGAAAAAGATATAATTTGTTTTTTCCAGAGTCAAATCTTGAAGTTGTTCATCTAGCATACATGAGCTTTACAAATTTTAACTGGTTTATGTTAATTCATGATTGCTGTGTATATTGTAATTCATTTTTGCTCTGTGATCATTTTTCCAATTAAACAAAAGAAAAAAATAACAAATCGAGGAAATATAGTAAAAAGAGGTACTACTAATAAATCTGAAATCCAGTTCCATTCCTCGAGCATTCACTCTTCCCCTCTCTCTGAGCAGAACAACCCTAGGGTTCCGATGATGATGAGGGGTCTTGTTTCCGGCGCGAGGAGGCTATCAAATCCAACGTTGATGGCGACAACCACCGCCACTGCGAGAAGAAGCTACAGTCTGATTCCGATGGTTATTGAGCACTCATCGCGAGGAGAGAGAGCATACGATATCTTCTCTCGATTGCTCAAGGAGCGTATAATCTGCATCAACGGTCCCATCAATGACGACACGTCTCACGTCGTCGTCGCCCAGCTTCTCTTCCTCGAGTCTGAGAATCCTTCGAAGCCGATCCATATGTATCTCAATTCACCAGGCGGCCATGTCACCGCCGGTACGCGTTGCTTTCCANATTTCTGGAAAAAAAAATTAAGTGGTGGCATGAAAACATTAAAACCAAATTACTTTCTGTTTCTCAAAACATCTAAGTTCCACCCACCAAATAACAGGCTTAACAAAATTCTGAAGATGAACTTTGGGTATTACCGGATCCGTGACCAATCATAGCCAGAAGTAGAGTTCAAGTTTTGCCATGTCCGAACAATGCTTGGTATCACGCCTAGCACTGTTACCTCGGCATCCTAACCCCAGAATATAAAGATGTAAATTCAAGGCTGCCCAAATCCCAGACTCAACCATGCAATGAAATCCACAGTCATTCATAGGTCCAATTTGATTGTGGAATTATTTTCACAAACTAATTATTTCTTTCATCTCTCCCAAGGTTTTCTCTCTTTTAAACCCATGAGATGACGATGCATAATTATAAGGCTTACCTGCACAAACTTGGCAAAGGCAGGACCAAGAGGTGATCCATTGTATAATGCCATGCAAGCCCCATTTATCAAGGAAGCATAAACGAGCCACGGGCCCATCATCCACCCAAGGTTGGTCGGCCAAGCAATAACATCTCCCCGATGAACGTCCAAGTGGCACCAAGCATCGGCAGCAGATTTCAGAGGAGAAACGTTCGTCCATGGTATAGCCTTTGGCTCACCTACACCAGAAAACCAAAACTAAGTGTTTCATTACCCATCACATCCTCATCTACATGCCATGATGCCGTTTGTTTTCATTGGTTTACCAGTGGTTCCTGATGAAAAAAGGATGTTCGTGTAAGCTCCCGCTGGTTTCTCTACAGCAATATATTCCACGCCTCTGAAAGAACAGTTACCAAATATATATGTGTGTGTGTTCATATATAGCATATATTATTCAAATTCCCCGGGATTTGGAATAGCAAGCTCTACGTGTTTGTCAAACAATATCGATGTAATTACATTTCAAGACTCTGTTTGACACTCAGAATAGACGTTTTGATCCAACAAAAACTTCAGTTGTCACATTA
Organism: Alliaria petiolata; assembly: GCA_020283515.1. NCBI lineage: Eukaryota > Viridiplantae > Streptophyta > Magnoliopsida > Brassicales > Brassicaceae > Alliaria > Alliaria petiolata. Next base: position 20,006,781 of record JAHZTW010000005.1, on the reverse strand, counting down.
GACCATCATGTTCATAACTTATGGATTCGCTGTTATCTTCAGGTTTCCAAAATACTATTTAGATTTTTAACCATTGCAATAATGTTATGCAGTTGTTTTCAATTTCTAATTGGAGTACTGTATACACTGACTGTACCTCAAATTTCTTGCCTTTCCCAGAAAGTCGTTCCAAGACAAATCATTCTCACGCAGGTTCATTCTGATGCTAGCGCCTCTCGCTGGGATAACAATTGCCATTGGTGCTTCTGCATCAATGACTCTTCTGCAGAATGGAATGGATAATGTGAGACCAACGCTACTGCTGGCATGAAAAAATCAACCTTGCTGAATTACAAGGATTTCACCTATAGAGGGGAATACTTTTATCACCACGAAATATCACATCCTGGAAACAAGGAAAACGAAATGAAATGAAGAATTAGGCAACTGAAGAGGAAAAAAAGGCATATGAATCATGTTTTTATACAGTAACCATTACAAAAAATTCAACCATAGTGGCTTTTGAACTACGCCCAAAAAAATCCACAGATCAGCTCACAACGGCTCAGAATTTGGCCACAACTTGGAAAGGAAAAAGCCGTCGGTTCACAACCAAAACCATCACATCACACTCTAAAATATAACTTAACAGCAAAGTTTACACCTTCGTTTTCCATCCAACAAAGAATCGCGAGAAATTTTACCTGAGTAAATATGGCTTTTGCTTTCGAAATTTTAAGCCGTGTTGATATTTCACGTGGAGAGAAACTATCGGCTATGGAAACAACTATGTGTCCTGATAAGACAATGGCAAGGTATATGACCACAGACTCAACGTTCATTGGCATATCAACCGCGATTGCCGACTCTTCTTCCAAATCTAAGGCACTAAGAGCATGTGCAGCTAACCTACACATCAGATAACAATTGTTTGCTTTATTTTGAATATGAAACAAAACACTTGAAAAAACGATATCAGCAAGGGAACAACTTCATTAGCATTCTTCAACAAAAAGAAAATATCTCATAAAAACTTTGTGATTTGCTAACAATGGCAACAAGGATGAGAAATCATACCAGACCTGCGCTCGTAACTCCAGAAGTGTCATGGTGTTCACCGGAAGATCATCGCTTCCTTCGTCACGCCACCGGATCACAATGTCGTCCGATCTTCTCTTGAAACCAATGGTCAAACAATTTCTTGCAGGATTCAGGTATGCACCAGGAAGCCAATCACCTCCAGGATTATCTCCAGATGTATCCTTGTCTAGAATGCTCTTCGGAGGTACCGAAAACAGTATGTTTAACTCATCCAGAACAGTTCTCCAATACACCTGACAAAAGAAACAGTAGGAAAATAGTGAATCTCAAAAACTCAAAAAAAAAATAAAAAAAATGTAATCATGAAGATTATGGAAAAATAAAAACAAAAAACAATTATACCTCGGGATTTGATACAGAGAATTTTTGAAAACTCGAGAAGCTCGAAATCGGATTTTTGTAATCTTCACCTAAGAACTCTTTGCCACGCCTTTCTAGCAACTGGCCAACGTTAGTTAAAGAAGCAACCTTCCTAAATATACAAACCAGAGCAAAAATTAGCACAAGAAAAACAACATCCCAAAAAATAATCATAAGAATCAAACGATCCTGACCTTAAACATTAAAAAAAACAAAAACAAAAAGGAGAAATAAAGATTAAAAAAAAAAATGATCACACACGGGTCGGGTATCCAAGCGGGCGGGTCGGGTCCGAAATCCTTGTAGCAACCATAATACATCATCTGGTGAAAGGAGAAAGGGAGATTAGGATAAAGGATCCGCCGAGAAATCTGAATCCACGTCTCCGGCGGCGTGGCAGAGCCGTAATTGCGGATAATCTCTCCGAGATCACGGAGAAGCCTCTCCGCGACATCGCCGGAAATCCCAAGAGCTTCGATATCAGAACTCGTGATGGAGTCTAGGGATTTGTACGCCATGTTTATTTCTTTTGTCTCGCTTTTGAGTCTGAGATAGCTAGACAGAGAGAAACAAGAGAAGAGGAATTGAGATGAATGAATCTGAAGAGAGTGGCAATGGAGTGGGGAAACTTGTCCACGTAATATAAAGAAAACTCGTGGCGCCACGTGTCAATCTAGTCCTGATCTCTGATACTTTTTTTTCTTCGCTCGTTTAGTAGGTTCCACGTCTGATTGAGCTAGAGAAAAAAATTCAAATGAAAGAATAAATGTCGATCCAATATTTTACTAGTTAAATTGAAAATATAAAATAAAACATTCGGTTAATTTCTCATGTTGGTGAGGGAAAAGAAAATAATGGGAAAGATTTAAATACGATATTTGTTACAAAATTTATTATATAAGGATTTATGCATCAATGTAAAAGACAAGTAATATAATCTCAGACGTTGTTGAAAGATAATTGTTAAAGATCTCTCAAAGTTGTTGTTGATTCATAAAGGAAAAGAAAAAGAAACAAAACACTTTACATTTGAGTACTTTTAATGATTTTATGTATCTTTGTATTGGTTTCAGTCTATGTACATTCTCTGTAGTTGGATTCTCTGACACTTCTTATTTCTTACTCCTTTCCACTTTTGATCATCTTGTTAAGTTATCAGATGTTAAATTTTATTACATGTATCAATCTACTGATTTCTGTCTATATACACTATCGACTTGTACTCTTATGAATCAGTAGAGTTTATATATGTTTAAAGATTTTGAATGACATATTTCTTTAGTCCAGTAACATATTTCTTTAGATGATCTTCAGGTTTCAGAGGTTTACTATCTTCGTTGGTTCAACTTTTGATCATCAATGTAAAAGACAGACAAATCATAACTCGAAAATCTTATAAAAAGATCTCTCAATAGAAAACAACACTTTTTAGCTATAATATATATCCTCTTTCTTTTCAGTCGGAGCTGCTAGAAAGGAACTTGGTTCCGGATCTAGTACCGAAGCTTCTAGTAGCTGCCGGGATAATCCGCGATGGAGACAAGACCTGAGCGAACGAGAAGTTGTAAGAATCAGTGCCTAACCGGCTCTGCAACCATCCTCTGCCACCTGAGAATCCATCCGTCACAATCCAGCAATTCTTAAACCCGAGAACCTTTAACGTTTTCGCCACTATTTTAGCTGAATCCGAGTACCTACGAGCCAGAAAAAAAGACCCAATAATGATGAACTAAATCTTTTTTGGGTTTAAAAAGATTCACAAAAAGGGGCAATAATATTCACTCACGAGTCCATGATGATGATGTTGGAGCCTTTGTTGATTCTCTTGAGGTAAGAAATCTTTAGTGCTGCTATTTCTGCTTCAACCCGTTTCGAGCTCCTCACGATTCCTTTTACTTTGTTCGGAAGTTCTTCTAATCTGATAATCAGAGAAGAAGAGGAAAAATTTGTTTCTTTCAAGTGTTCCGAGTAAAGAAAACACACACAAATAAGATCAAAAGTTGGAACAAAACACTTACGGGATGGCGATCATACGGTTCTTAGCATTTGAAGGGAGGCGAGGAATCCCAGCTTTTTCCTTGTCTTTCTCTGATCTTATATCCACCATTAAGTAGTTCTTGGTGCAGAGAAGATCAAGCGTCTGAGCCGGTGTGAGATCACCTTAAACATAAACCACAAGCACAGAGTAATAACTCTCACTATCAGTTCCCAACTTTTTTGCTAAACTTGAATTAGACTCTAGATACAAAATACAATAGATCACCAATAACCAGCTAACAATAAAGTAATCAGCTTTACTAGGAATCCCAAATTGAGTTTCAATCACACAAACTAGGAGCGCAATTTCGGGGTACATATGTGACATTTTCACCAAAAAACCAAGTCTTTCAACAAAAACTTGTTATGTTGTTCTCAAGATGATATGCGTAAAGTTTCAGGATTTTACCTTTGTAACCACGGAAGTTGAAAGATATGAGAGACCAAACAGGAGGAAGGAGAAGGTAAGCAAGAAACGCCGCTCCAGCAGCAACAACAATGACATTAGGATCAGCCGAAGAAATAGTCTCAATGGTCGATGAAGCAATCGGCTTAGCATCTTCGATCGCCTTTGTTGTTTGTTGCGCCACATCTGTTACTGTCTACATCCCAACAAACCCACAACTTATCTCATGTTCCTCAAAACCTAAAAATCGCCGAATGTTTTCTAATGTTAAAAAAAAACTGACCTTTGCAGCATTAAAGACAGGCTCTGCATCAATACCAGAGCTTTGCATTGCTTCTTGTGCTTTCTTTGACGCCTCTGAGAAAGCAGGAGAGGCGAGCTTTAAAGCCTCTTCACCGGCTTGCTTTGCGATGGGCAAAGCAGTGTCCAAGGCTGGTTTAAGAGCATCTCCTACTACTTGGAAAACACGCTGCGTTGCATCGAAAACACTCGAACCAGTTTCTTGAACTTGGTTGATTGTTTTCTCCACCTGTTAAGACAAAAATATTCTTCAACAAAAGGTTTCAAAAGAAGAGAAGAGAGGGGGAAAATTTAAGTTCGTGAGATAATTACTTCAGTGAGAGAGGAGACGATTTGGTCCTTGGAAATGGAAACAGCAGCTTTGGCTTCGGGAGGAAGAGTTGAGAAGACAGATAACAGAGAGATTGAGGTTGATGTTGGAAGTGCGATGGAGATTTGCTTCACTCTCTTCTTACAAGACGAAGAAGAAGAAGGGATAGTGAGTTTTGCAGTTACACAAGACTTCATTGCCATCTCCGCCATAGCCATGGTTTCTCTGCCACTCTTCACAAATTAATGTGACAGAGAAAAAAAAAAGACAAAGAAACTATGGCGCTTCTCCTCTGTATTGTCAGCAAACTGTTTCTTCAGCTTTACTTTTCTGCTGAAGATTATAAATACATTTAAGAAAAAGAAAAACACTGGAGATTGGGTTTATGGTTATGAGCGTCTCTTGAAAAAAAAAGGGTCGAAGAAAGGAGGATTTGAATGATGGTTTCTGATTGGTCAGACTAATCCAACGTGGCAGTTGGTTGTGCAAGCTGAGCCACTCATTGCCGATCCAAAAGAGAATCGTTGCTTTTGACAGATGTATACTTAACAAACCATCAAAATCACAGAACAAATATAAATAAAATCAGAGATTTACTGCAAATTATTTTAATACTCATCCAGATACATCAAATTACATCAAATTACATTGCAGATACATTTCTCCAAACGACACTTAAATCAAAACGGAGGGAGTAGTATAGATTTATGAGGTTATTTTTTTTGTTTGGTCAAAGATTTATGAGTATTTTAAACGGTTAAAAATAAGACGAGTAGACATAATAACGTTTAAAGCGGTAAGAGAGCGCCAATTTGAATCGTCGTCGTGTTTCACAACTGCGCCTATTTGAGTCGATCTTTTCGTCTGTCCGTCCGATTAATAACCGATGAAGCGGTTCAATCTCCAACCGTCAAAATAGTAGAAAAACATCGTCTCATATGAACCAAATCTGAAAACTACAATTAAACTTCATCCCACATAAAACCAAGTATGTAACCCAAAGATTGACTGGTTTTGGTTTAGGTTCCCTTCTTCTGCTTTGGTTAGCATGCTGCACAAGTGAATTAACCAAAACCACGCTTATTCAACCCTCTACTCTATTCATAAAAACTTGCCCATGATTGAAGGAAGATGAGCAAAAACACACCAGATCACACTAGCTCCATACCATTTACAATCCCATTACGTAGAGTAAGTAGTATCATAACTAGACCTTAAACAAACATGCTCACATATTAGCAAAAGGACTTTATTAAACGATTCCCCAATTACACTCTTAGAAAAAACGCCTACCAAATCCCATGTAAAGAAACTCAAACCCGGATGTCCTCTATACTATTAAGTTCATGTTTGTTAAAGCACATATTCTATTTAAAAGCACATATTCTATATAAGAACATAAGAGAGCAACACTATTTTATCACGTTTTACCACCCAAGTCTTGACCCTGAAGAACAAGATTCTCCTTTTCTCACCTAATTTGAGAATGGAATCTTGTTACCATTTGAAGTTTGCTCCAAGGAATTTTAAAACCCACGAGCTCAGGAATCCATCCACTTCTCCAGATTCCATCACCTTTTTTCTTCGCTACCAAAGAAGGGAAAAACAAAAAAAAAACACAAAAACACCAATTGACTAACAGCAAAAGTGTCTTTTTCAACAGATGATGATGTTTATTAGATAGAGACACGAACGTTTCGGAAGTGAATATGATTCTTCTTATGAACATCCACTCTCATAATTCATAAATACATAGTAATGGCTCCAAAACACAAAAACAAGAAGTAGCATGGCTCTCTAGACTGTTATTAATCACTGAATATCAGCACTTGGATCCTGATTATAGGGTCCTTAGCGCGCTCTGAATTGTGCAAATGTACCCACGTTCTTAAGTTATTCCATATACGTACAAAGAATGGCGTTCTATGTGGATATCTGATCACTAGGCAAGAATCAACAATAGGGAGAAAAATGCAATGTCCGTGTAAATTAGCGGTTTAAAGAGCCGGAGAAGGAAGCAAATAAGCTACTAAAACTGTCAGTCTTCGACCCCCCAAAATAAAATCTCAGTCTATAGAGGAAAGGAAAAAAAAAAACTGAATTTGTAACCCAAGTTTTCATCAAACAGAACCATATATGGTAGGATTTAACATAAGTGTATTAGTCAACTATGAACACATGATTGACAAAAACAAATCTACAAACAAAAACACATGATTGAAAAGAGAAAAAAAACCTAAACTAAACCTTTCGAACAGACAAGAATCATCTCTCTTTACGAGCTTTAATCACACCATCACAGTCCAAGAACAAAAGTCCTTAACTTCATTTTTTTTGTTTCCTCAGACAAGAATTTAACTTGCTTTAGCAAAAAAAAAAAAGGAATTTAACTTGCTTTCTTTTTCCTTCACTCACAGGCAGCTAGCTAGGATCTTCAAGAAAGAATACTTTTCAACTAAAATTTGGGATAAATTTCAAATATTTGGTTAGCAGCAGAGAAAAAAAAATTGAATCCAAAAGTATATTTTCAAATAGATTGAAAACAAAAACAGGCGACAAAACAGGAAGGGTTAACGCTGGATGCAGAGGTTTATCGATCGATTCATGCTTCCGATGTAAATACTCCCAACATCGATAGAAAAATTTCCAGGAATTGATCGATGAACCGCTGCCTCCAGCGACTTCAACTTCCATCATATTCGTCTCAACGAATCCAAATACAATGAGAAGAAGAAGAAGAAGAAAAAACAAGAATAATTTACAGATCTGAGAAATGGGTGATCAACACAAATCACTGATGGAAGGTGGATCTCAAAAGTGGATAATTTTACAGAGAGGTAGATGCAGAGTTAATAATATCTACGAGCTCGCTATAGACTTATAATATATATAGAGAGGCGTGGTTACATACATACACAGTTACATACATGCATGTGAGAATAACTGGAATGAAGGAGGGGGGGGGGAATCTGAGATTTTCAATTGAAACAACAATATTTAGTGTAAAAAAGAATCAAAACACACACACAAAGACCAACGAAATTTCAAAGGAGGAGGAAGGAATCTGATGACTCACCGTTTTCTCCTTTTTGCCGTACATGTTTTTTTTTTTTCTTTCTCATCCTCGTCTTTCGTCCTTTTGGTCAACAAATTTGAGTCCATCATTGAAAAGACAAATGGTTCCCAATTTCTTGTTTATATATATCTTTTCATTTCTTCTTCTACTTTTTTGGCAACCTTTTATTTTATTTTTTTTCGAATTAAAAGAAAGATTTTAATAGTTATATATATATGCTGACAAAAAAAAATTATATATATATAATTTAAATCTGTTGATAATATAACCATATGAATAGATTTTTTGAATTAATATGTTGGTCAAGTACTTCAGTATGCTTGACTTAAGCTCTTTTATATCCTTTGATTAATCAAAATTTTAACACTTCTACCCGTAAATGTGATTTTCATGAATGCAAATTTTTTTAAAAAAAATTATAACATATACAGTAGCTTTTTTTTTGGTCAAATAACATATAGCTTCATTTGGGAACTATTCACATCGTGATATGTGTTGTAAATTTATCGGTTGTAAATGTTAGAACATCATATGGAAAAATTATCAGTTTGTGTATTTAAAAGTACATTTGAATCCATTTGATGTCAAAAAAGAAAAGAAAAAAAAAATCTGAAATATAAAATTTATAAAAGTATGAATAGGTTTTGGGTTCGAATCTTGTTATATAAATCCTTGGGAATTATGGATCGAAGGCTATATGTCCTCGAAAACCAATGGGTAAAGCATTTGCGATTAAATTTCACTTGAATTTTATAAAATTATACTCGCTCCCTAATAAACCCCCCCTCCTTCTCCCTCTTTCATCAAAAATGCTTAAACCCTAAACTAAAATTCGGAATTGCGAATTCCTGCGGCTTTCAATTCATCGTTCTCCTCCTCTGCAATCAAACGGATCTCAATGTTTGCTGCTTCGATGAGAACATTAATCTCTCCATCTCTTGCGTCCTTCTCTCTTCATCTCCCTAAACCAGCTCTCTTCTCTAAGGCTCTTCGCGTCTCCCGTCATCCTTTCGCCGATTCCGCCTTCGCGCTCAACAGATTCCCCGTCGATTCGCTTCGCTCCTCGGTTTCCAGAAGGGATCTGCAGACGGACGCGGCATCTAAGCCGTTCTCCTCCTTCTCCGCTCCCGGCGAGATACACGTCGTCGTGGGTCCTATGTTCTCCGGGAAAACCACGACGCTTCTCTGCCGAATGCTCGCGGAGAGGGAAATCGGGAAGAAGATAGCGATTATCAAGTCGGATAAAGACACTAGGTATTGTGTTGAATCGATAGTGAGTCACGACGGAGAGAAATTCCCTTGCTGGGCTCTCCCGGATTTATCGTGTTTCAAAGAGAGGTTCGGATTGGATAAGTACGATAATCAATTGGATGTTATTGGGATCGACGAAGCTCAGTTCTTCGGAGACCTCTACGAGTTTTGCCGTGAAGCTGCCGATAAGGAGGGCAAAACGGTCATTGTAGCTGGTTTGGACGGGGATTATCTGAGGAGGAGGTTCGGGTCGGTGCTGGATTTAATTCCGATTGCGGATACGGTGACGAAGCTGGCGTCACGGTGTGAGGTGTGTGGGAAGAGAGCTCTGTTTACGCTGAGGAAGACGGAGGAGAGAGAGACGGAGTTGATCGGAGGAGCCGAAGTTTATATGCCCGTGTGTCGGAGTCACTATGTGAGCGGTCAAGGCGTTTTGGAGACCGCTCGTGCCGTTTTAGATTCTTCCCAACAAAACGCAACGCACGATGTAGTAGCAGCAGCAGCAAGCCTCTCCCCTCCATTTTAATTGGCGTTTTGTTTTGCTCCCTTGTTAATTTCAAACCCTCTAGAGATATCGGGCCTTAAGAAAAGCAAAATATGTTTTTAAAAAGGGGTTTTATTGGATCAGTTATTAGCTTTGGTTTTGAAATTTTAATGTACTATACTATATGTATTCTTTTTTTCTTTTAACTAGGATATGGCTTCAGTCGAATTTAATGAAACCTATGCCCTAGTTCTCATGCAGGAAATGAAAATATGTATTCTTAATTTAAACAAGTCGTGACCATACAATTTTTTCTACGTTGAACGCAACCATATCATATAATAAAACTAAGCTCGTCATTTGCTATACAACCTCACCATCGAGACAGTGCAGAGAATCATTCATTGCATAACTCAATTCTACGGTGTTTCAATGTTCACAAAAAAGATGTATGCAAGTGCTCTGATTTTTCCCGAGCTAAGTCAAGCCAATAATAACTCAAGATTTGTATTCAGTCTCGTCGCCTCCGCTTCTCCCGCCTTGACTCTTTCCGTTCTTCATCCGCGCTGTACCGCGAAGAAGAGGAATTCTTCATCTCGTAATGCTTTGTATGCTTCTTGTGGCTACTTCTCTTCTCTCTAGAAGATTCTCTCCGCTTTCTTCTTGATCTTGAGCCTTGCTTATCCCGGTTGTGGTAGTCGCTGGACGAATCGCTCTCTGAATCATTGTTTCTACGCCTATCCTTCTTGGAACGTTTTCTCCTCCGTTCATCTCCTGAGGATTCACTCGAAGATGGATCTTTTCCGCCACTCCGCTTTCTTGGCGACTTCTCTCTCTTTTTTATACTCTTTTCTTCTTCAGACTCGAGTGTGAGGCTGCTCGTCGTCTTCTCCTCCGATTTCTCTTTCAATCCAGGTCTTCTCTCAGAAGATGCATCGGATTTGCCTTTGGACTTGTTGTCTTCTTCCATTGGCTTGGTTCCTTCTGGGTACGTGGTGACATCAGAAGGTACTTCGAAACCTAGTTCTTTCCCAAGAGATTCTAGAAAATCACCAGCTATCAGTCGGTTTAATGTTGTTGCAGCCGCTTCATTCTTCTTCTCTTGACCCTCTTCTCTCTTTCCATTCATTGGTTGTTGTTCTTCATCATCTTCAGAATCATCAGAGAAAATGGCCTGCAAGTGAACATGACCCAATATTAATCGACTGAAAATATCAAAGTGAGTTAGCATAAACTTTCTCAGACAAAAGACTCCCTCTTTACCTTGTAAAGATCAACAGGTCTCTCCACGTTCTCCACTTCTACCTCGCCTTCAGGCTCTTCTACTGATGTCTCTTTCTTAGGTTCTTTTAAACCAGAGACTTGACGTGCGGAAAGGCTTGCTTCCGACCCAGATGCAGCTTTCACTGTATCCGGCAAGAATATGAGAGAATCCATTTTGTTTCTCGCTCGCGGAGCAGCTGCCGGCTGTAAAATTGAACGGAAAAATGTATAGATTGAATCAACCATTAATTTTTTACGCATAAGCAAGAACATGACACTGAAAATTGCCTAATGTACCCCTTGTTTTGGTTCTTTCTAAAACGTAATACAATGAGCACGTCTATTATGACAAAAATAACCAAAGGAGACCAAGTAGAAAGCAGTGTCTGCTCGTCTTTTTTTTTCTCTCTCTCAATATGCACATCATTCATTGTTAACATATCTTATCACATCTGAGTAAAATTGCATTTAATGTGATCAAGGTCATGACTATGCAAACTTCACGAACAAGTGCGTTCCAGAACAAGACATTATAGGACAATCTACTTTTTAGTGCTGGTGTTCAACGAATGTAAGCTTTAAATGAAAATCAGGAGGGAGAAGCAATGAACCACTTATTTACCTTTCCCATGAAAATATCAGGGAGATCAAAACGTTTGCACAAAAGAGGTGATGGACGCCATTGGAACTCTTCCCTTTTAGGGTATGTCTTATTCGATTTAATGTCTACCACTCCAGTGTCTTTCATTTGCTGTAAACAAATATTACATATGAGCATAGAACCGCCAGTGAACAGAATAACTGCAATGAAGATTCTGTAGACATACCTCTGTTCCACCAGAAGTAAACTGCAGCCCTCCTGCAAGGAAGTCGATAGGCTGTTCAGTAGCCCGTCTGACCTCCTTGTAAGCTTTCCCTTTCTCAATTGCCTCAGCTGCAGCCTCAAAGTCCAGCCTCTCTTGAGCACGAGCTGATTCCGACATGCTGTTGACTCTTTTGGATTCTGTTGTACGTAACCCTCCTTTGTATTTCTCCTTGAGAAACTGCTCAAATCTTTCTTGTTTTGCCAGGTCATCTTTGAAAGGCTTGACAGCATCTGCTGCCTCTTGCTATTTCAAGGAGAGAAAGATATATACAAGTCTTGAATGTTAGTGCAAGGGAAACAAAGGCATATCACTTCCTTGAAACACATCTACCAAGTGTAATCAGGCTAAAATTCTTATAAGGTGTAAAGTTGTTTACTTACAGATGAAGCTGATTTAGTGAATGTGTCAGAGAGATTGGTTGGGAATTGGATGGATCCTCCAGAAGAAGCAGAAGTTTCAGTTTCTTTCAAACTTTTCTGTAATGGCCTTTCCCCTAGTAAGCTGCCACGCGTTTCTGCAGTCATTTTCTGCACGCTTGGAGAGACTTTAACATCTATTAGCAGCTTACTTTGATCACTGCGCTTTTGTTGCTCCTCCCACAGCCTTCTTACATAGTAGTCATGACCGTTACCTCCCCGAAGAAAATCAAACATCTGATTTGATTCGTTCTTCTCTCTAGAAAGATCCTCGTATAGTTTCCCGCAACGGGAAACAAAAGTTGCAAATCCATCGATCAAAAGTTTCAGATTATTATCTTCAGGGGGTGGAACATCTGTTGGAGCAGAAGCAGTTGGCTTACTTTCAGCCTCCCGAGGACCAGAAAACTTATGCCGGGCCACAAAGTCCTTCGGGATTTTCGGAGGATCAAATCTAATACGATATAGAAAAACACAATATTATTAATTTGACCAAAAAAAAAAAAATTAATTAGAGTATTATGCAGATATAAGTAAATAGTCGTAATCAGAAAAGTATGAGAGCAAGAACTCCACTGGACATGCAATTGTGTGATGACATTGAGTTAAAAATTAGTTTGTTATACCTCTCTACACTGTAGTCAGAATTCGAAGCAGCTCCAAATCCTGGCAGAACGTTATGCTCTTTTGAGGTTAATCTCAGTCTATTGTCATTGCTCGGTTTTGCTGGCTGTTCATCTTCTATGACATAAGTCTGATCAAAGTCATAACCTGAAAACAGGCGATTGATGAATCAAAAACTAACACTTCAACGTATCAAGCAGGTTTTTGCACATTTTACCAGTATTATTATTTTCCAAAAGTAATTTACTTTGACAGACAATTGTTTGCTTTCTGGAGAAACACAGAAACAGTTCAAACTCAATAGAGATACGAAAAACAACCATGATTAGGGAAAGAGCCATTCTGTCCTTACCAGCATAGACATCGTCATCCTCGACATCAAGCTCCTCAAGTGCCCCAATGCCAAAACCAGAAGCAATCTTTCCTGCTGATTGTTCAACTCATATTAGCAACTAACGCACCCCATGAGTAGTTTGCATGCAACAAATATGCCAAGCAAAAGCTGGCATAGAGATACGCAATAGATCATGTACGTGTCTTTCAGCAAAGAAAAGAAAAAAAAACAAAGCCAAATGGTGAGTCAAGTTCTTACATTTGGGTCCGAAAAGACTTTCCTTCATTGACAAAGGTTTTCTGTAGCCAGCCTCCTTACTGGCAGACAAGCGAGATCTTTTCTTTTCTACAATTCAGAAAAATGAAATGCAAGTTAATGACCAAGAATGCTCTGACAGCAGGAACATCATAAAAGTCTAAACTAGGTACCTCTAAATTCAGGAGCATGCTTAAAAGGATCATATCCTAAACCATGCAGGTCCTGCTTTGGATTGAGAACATATACCTGCAACAGATAATGTACGAACAAAGAAAATCATCACAATCAATGTATCTGAGAGTGATTTCTAAATAACTTCTGCAGCAGATTAGAAGCTGTATTCACAGTCCTATATTTATTCTGATACGAGATTTAGTTAGAAAAGTTCAAGAAAAATATGAATAATAGATGTATGACACCAGTAGCAATTACAATCAACAACATATAGCTCGTTTGCAAAGAGAAACTAGAAAGTTAACTCACAGGAGTGGTTTCAGAAACTTTAATATCTTCATTAAACTGTGGATCCAGAGAAGTTCCCACTTCAGTCTCCAAAACCAGTGAGTCCGAAGTTTCCTTCGTATTCTCATCAGCAGAGAAGGCTAAGAATGCTTTTCTAGCTTCCCTACGAGCATCTGCACCGACGAAAGTATCAAAGAGAGACACATGTTAAAATATACTCAAAATACATATTTAGGAGTAAAATCAAAAGGAAAAAACAAAACAGGGTAGATTGCTGTTAATTTCCAAAATAAAAAGTACTGACAGTACCCAATGCACAAGCGAAATTATGGATCCGTGTATGTTAAACAAATTTCAAACCTGAACTAGCACGCATATCCTTTATTGAATGACCACGCCGCCATCCCATCTTTAGTAAAAGTTTGACCCCTGAACAAAAGAAAGAAGCATATGTGTGAGATCAGGATTTATTTACTTATTGCATTGGAGAAAATAAAGGGAACGAAAAAAATGTAGGTTTTGCAAAATATTAAAGAGTCTTTTAGAAACTAACCAATTGACTCTGAAACTGGAGCAACAAGTTCGTCATGCACTGGGCCAGGAATGGCTGATGGCCTGTGATACAGTAAAAAAGTTGTTACAAACAAAGAATAAATATACAGATGAAACTTCATAGCCAACTCATATGAAGAAAAAGAACCTTAAGTTGTAGCAACTTCTTATAGAAATTAGACTATCACACAATGTTTAAAACATTATTACTCATGCCAAAGAAAAACGAAGCAATCCTGAAAAAAACAGCCTAAACATAGCTCCTAAGAAACTTCCAAATGATTGCAACGTGTAGTGGAAAGATTAATAAGAAAGAGTGGGAAATCCGATCCACATTTCAATTCTGATCAGGCTACAACAATGCATGAAAAGCATTAAGGAATATGATACAAAAGTATACAGAGACCTTTCATGCTGTTCCTTCTCAGCTTGCTTGCGAGAATGTTCGGCTGCTGTAAAACCAAATGTGTCAAATTGTGAGCTCGCAGACAGTGATTGGCCCTCCAACTCCTGAAATGCAAAAGCATTTAGAGTGGCTCAACATCGTTCCACATATCGGACGTCTTCCACAGAGAATAAAATTACCCACTTGCCATGTTACCATTGAGAAGTGTTTATGAAAGATTATGCAATAAGCCGGTAATCAAAATTTGACGAGCTTAAACACTGATGAGTTGAAACAAAGCTTTAAAGAATCTAACAAGGAGAAGAATATGAAACGTACCGCCTTCTCATCTTCATCTAGGAAGTCTGAAATATTTTGCTTTCTCGCTCCAGCTCTATTTTTCCTTGATGACGTAAATGACTGAGGAGCCCAGCCTGAAATTCAATTTTGATTGTAAACAGCAAAGTACAGATAATAATCTTAAAACATCCAAGTAATTTAAATTTTACCTTCTTTTGACCCCACTGTATTGTAATACCCAGCAGAATATCCACCAGTAAATGCTCCATGGAACCTTCTCCGGCCTTCTTCATCAGTCACCTGAGTATGCAAAACTTCAGATGTTAGCAGCTTTCAATAGAATGTAACTATATACCGATAGACGTTATTTCCAGGAATACAAATCATGACATCCGCACTAGGAACCTGCGCAAGGAATTGTAAGCAATACCATGCATCCATTTTTATTTTTTAACTTAAGGAGAAATTTGTCAACATAGATTGCTTCGATAAATTTGCATCTAGAGACCAAGGAAGGTGCCAACATTTATACATGCAGATATCAAAATACCTTCAAGGCAACGCCTATATGCAGATGATCAAACTAATAACTATCCATAGATACATTAATGAGCGAGAATCAACACAACAAATAACAAAATCTCGGATAAACTTGATTCTCAGTACTAAACCAGCTCCAAGAGATAAATTCAAATCGATTTCTTGCTAAAGTTAATTCCCGTACACTGAATTTTTTTTTAAAATGCTTAAGCTCCCACTACTCTAATTTCAAAACCTTGAAGAAAAAGAGCTGAAATCGGAATGTCTCAAAGTTATCTCTCTAACCCACTCGGCATAAAACTAATTAAGCTCTCTACATTAAGTTGAAAATATCAGAAGCAAACACACCGAAAACAAAAACTCCATGTTCATGGCCAAAGCGGTTCTCGCGATGTTTGATTTCCCAATTCATCCGCAACTAAATAGACGACTAGAAGAATCAAAGACTCACCTCTTGCTTCCAAGCAGGTAGAGTTCTTAGGTTGCCTGAAGCCCCAGCGACGGCTTTCTTCTTCCGGCTCGCGATTTCTTCCTCGCGCTCTATTGGTGTCCCGTGAAAGACGAAATCCTCCTCGTCTGACCCCATTCTCTTCACCACCGAGAAAACCAGCAATCCGAGATTCCTATAATGAGCGGAATCAGAGTCGAGAATGATGTAGGAGATATGGGCCTAGTTCGGGTCTATTTTCAGCCCATTTAAGTTTTGATTTATTTACCTTTTAATTAATTTCCCATTTCTTTCTTAAGGGATTAAAATTATCTTCACGCGCCGTCTCTAGCTGGGAAAAAGTGGAGTTCACGCGCCTTTGCGTCTTCCGTTTGCCCTAATCGACT
Organism: Alliaria petiolata; assembly: GCA_020283515.1. NCBI lineage: Eukaryota > Viridiplantae > Streptophyta > Magnoliopsida > Brassicales > Brassicaceae > Alliaria > Alliaria petiolata. The sequence continues at coordinate 19,990,643 of JAHZTW010000005.1, read as the reverse complement.
CTGCTAGAGAAGGCGAAGGGGAGAGAAATTCTTCCGATAAGATTCCGTACAATCCGATCGACTTTCCGCCTCCTGATCTCGCCGCGACTCGGTTGACTTGTCTGCTCTCCGGCTTGGATCTTGTTTATTGGCGCTTCGAACCGTGTTGACTCAGTGACGGTGAGTTGATAATTCCTATATCTCTCTCTGTTTTTTCATTTTTCATCTCCCCTCCTTATTCGTTACGTGATTGCACCGTATGCGGATCTTCGTGTACGATTACCTTACCCGTAATCTGATTTATTCTGTAGATTAAACGATGGATCCAATGGATATAGTCGGCAAATCCAAGGAAGACGCTTCGCTTCCGAAAGGTTAGTTATAAAAAAACCGATGACTCTTTCGATCCACTGACCATTAATCATTACCCATTTGTTCTTTAATTGTGTGTATTGGTGATTTTCGACTCCTTTTAGATTTTGGAATTAAGTCTTGATTTTTTTGAATCCACCGTTATGGAACATTGATCTCTGAAGGATACTTAATAGGATTCGTGAATCTAGCTCGATATATACGTGCAGCTTGAGGGTTATAGAATTTATGAGCATCATGTTAATCACAGCTTGTTTTCTTGCTAAGAATATTATGATTGTTCTGTTAATTTTTCAGCTACGATGACTAAAATCATAAAGGAGATGTTACCCCCAGATGTCCGCGTTGCTAGAGATGCTCAAGATCTTCTGATTGAGTGTTGTGTAGGTAAGATCATAGATTCCCTGGGTTTTCTCTACTTCTTCTCCTCGTTAATACTATCACTTGCTCCACATTTGGAATTCACTCGAGTTATTGGGTTTCTTACTGTGTTTTAATTATAGACATATTTGCTTTGCAGAGTTTATAAATCTTGTTTCTTCGGAATCCAACGACGTTTGTAACAAAGAGGACAAACGGACGATTGCCCCTGAACATGTTCTCAAGGCACTACAGGTTTTGTATTACATTGAGATTCTTATCCATGTGACCCATTACCATCAACAAAAAAGACACCCTTTCTAATAAAAATACATAACCTCACCCTAATGATATGAGTATCTGTGTTTTAAAACTCGTGATTTTGCTATGAACAGGTTCTGGGTTTTGGAGAATACATTGAGGAAGTCTATGCTGCGTATGAGCAACATAAGTATGAAACCATGGTAATAATCATCTGCTTTTTTTCCTTCTCTTTAAGGCCGAGAAGAAGAAGATTATACCCTTAACATTAACTGTCTACTACATTTGCAACTCTATAGCAGGACACACAGAGGAGCGTGAAATGGAACAGTGGAGCTCAAATGACTGAGGAGGAAGCAGCAGCAGAGCAACAACGTATGTTTGCAGAAGCACGTGCAAGAATGAATGGAGGTGTTCCGGTTCCTCAACCTGAACATCCAGAAACCGATCAGAGAAGTCTACAAAGCTAATTGAAAATTGTAAGAGTAAGCTTTCTTCGAATCGATAGGCAAAAAAAAAAGCATCCATTTAACATTCCCTTGTAAGTGCAAATGCGTCTGTCCTCTGTTTATATGCTCTTAGTATAATATAAGTTGATGTTTTATGATCTAAAAACACTCTTGTGATTCAGATGTAATTAGTAAGCATTTCTTGTTTTTATGTTACTTCTGTCTTGAGAAAACATGGCGGGCCAGGTCTACAGCAAAGCCTCCGATTCAATGAGTTCACAGAGGGAGTTTGGTTTAAATCCCTGATGTTTGTAGATTGGATGGTTTTAGTGATTAGTGTAATTTTACCATTGATATAAAACCAAGATTTGTATACGTTATCCTTGATGAAGACGACGTGTATGTGTCTACATATATGATCGTCAACTAAATATTAAGAAAAATGTCACGAGTCTTATCGGTGAAGTCCACAAATATTTCAAAAGCTATGAGATTCAAGTACCTACAATCAAAATATCTATAAATGAGGATGCAAACACCAATTGATTTGTTGGAGACGGATTTACAAATGAGGCTAGGAAAACTGGAAAACTATATATACTGTATAATAATACGTCTATTAAATCATTCTTCTCGTAACTTTTGTATCAATGTACAGTCTTACTCAATTATTGATTTGTTCGTATGTTTTGTCTTTTGACATTTACGAATAAACATATGTTGCCACTTTTCTTACTAGAAATAATAAAAACCGATGAATGATGACATCATGAAGCATATAAAGAGTAGGGGTGATTCGGATGAGGGGAGAGAGAGTCGGAGAAGGGCATGGTACGTTAGTTGCTAGGACCATCACCAGAGTGACGTGTCAGTTCGCAGGTCTCTGTTTACTCTGCACCCGACAACAACGAGAATCAGAACAGGCCTATTTCATATCTCCCTATTTATGACGTCGATAAATCAAACTATGTAACTTCATACCCTTTTATAACATTATGTTATACAATTTGTATTATAGGATCGTTTTATTCGTCGATACAAGACAAAGCCTGTCGAATGTTGAATGCCCGCCCCAATGGCACGTCACACCAATCTTTATTTGAAAATATTTCGTACTGAATCGAGACTATAAAACAATAATAAAATTTCCATCCATCATTCATGAATAGTTGAATTCATTAAACTTTCCAGTATAAAGTCCATACAAAATAATATATTGGGAATAAAGATTTGAACCACAATAATTGATGAAATTCATCTGTTTTGGTTTTCAGTCCCAGAAAATTATGGGACAAAGAAAGAAGACTCAAACTTCTTCAAGAACCAAAAAAAAAGGATTGGGACGAAAATTCGTTCTTATGAACTTAAGATGGGATGTTGACAGATTTAACTACAGTTTCTTATACTGCAATTGTAGATATTGTGATTAAGTAGTGGTGATGGGCTTGAACTTTTGTCCATGGAAATTCATACAAACCGCTTTTAGTTAGTTGATGATTTTTACCTAAAACCACATCATGCATGCATGATTTAAGTTCCGAATGGTGTTGATATTTTCTATAAAAATATTTTAATTTTCACAGAAGAACAAAAATAAGACTTCTATATGTCTATGTCAAATTATTTGAGTTGTCTAGTGTTTTTTACTTTTTTTTTCTTCCTTTTCCGTCAACTATTGTTTTTTACTTTTCTTACTAGTATATTATTGTACTGTCAAAATCTTTTAAAAACAGTTATCGAAATTGTTTGCTATTCAAGTTACAAGATTGAAAAGAATAAGAGATTTACATTAGCATATCCTCAGTAATCACATATAGGTGACACCGACAGAACTGAAGAAATGGTGAATTCATTCCCATGCATTTATATTGATTTAGAATGATTTATTTTAATTGTAAAATTATCTGACAATTGCTTTTTTCATTCTTTTTCTTTCTAATCCATTCATTTGAAAATCTGTTTTGAAAACATCTTTAATATGAGAGGGCTGTATGTAAGTAGAATTGATATAAAGAAGGAATTGATAAGTGTACTAAAACACTTTTTACTGTATAAAGATTGAAGTCAAAAAAAGGGAGGAGTCAAACAAAATGAGGCTCTTTGTGATTACCCCACATCGAAAATGAAACAACACACACTTTGTCTCCAGATTCCTTTCTTTTGTCATTTCTCGTGTTTCTCCCAAAGTTATTCAACAAAACACAATCCTAGTTATTCTCTAATATCTCAAAAAGCCAAATAATACAACAAAGTACTACTATTAAACAAACAAAGATCCACAAATTTTTTCTTAAAATAACGCCTACGCTCTGACGCTCTGACGCTCTGACGCTCATATATATATATGATCACATTCATCGGCGAAACAAAGAGGTTAAGAAGAATGGCAGTATTACCAAGAATTGAATAAGTAAAGATCATGAACATCATTATGCATAACCTGGAAAAAAAAGATAATTAGAGTAACAAAAATCAGTTTATTCTTTTCCTCTTCAGGCTATTATTCTATTTGGAGCTAAAATTAAATCCCCCCAAGTCGAATCACTTGACACCTATATTGAACTAAAAAGCAAAAGACAAATCTACAAAATGAAACTATTATATTTCTTCCAAAAGGAAAAAAAAAACTACTCCTTATATTTTCTCTTTTCTTTTTCTCCTTTGTTTTCCAAAATCATCTACAAAGATGAGTTGGTGGGTCCAGTCACAGTCGATTCTCTGTCAATGTATTATCTTCTCTCTCACACCAACACACTCACAGCGACAAGAGAGAGAGAGAAAAGAGTGGAGAGAGAGAGAGAGAGAGAGAGAGTTATAGTCACCAAATAGACCAAACCCTGAAGTTAAATTCACACCAGCTACTTTGATCATTACCACATCCATAACCACACTCTCTCTTCCTTTCTCTCTATCTCTTTCTTCTAAGCTTCAGCTTCTTTCAATGGCTAAAGGGAATTCACACGACTTTGCCTCCAAGAGACACAATAGTTTCCACTGGACACGAAAAGTCGGATCAGACGAAAACGACGACGTTTCTTCCCATAACCCTCTTCCTGACAACACTAAACACAATCCTTCCTCTGCCTCCTCTTCCTCTACTGCAATCACTCCCAAAAGGAAACTCCAATCCTTCGCCGTTACTCGTCTCCGGTCAGTCATCGCTTCTCTCGGCAGAGCCCGGCCCGGAAACCACTCCGGACTCGGGTCACGGGTCGTGGGTACACTTTTCGGATCCCGTCGCGGACACGTGCATTTCTCAATCCAGAAAGATCCGACCTCCCCTCCGGCGTTTCTAATCGAACTCGCCACTCCCATCAGTGGATTAGTCAAGGAGATGGCTTCAGGACTCGTCAGAATCGCTCTGGAGTGCGACAAGGCCAAGGAGGAAGAAAAAGAAGAAGGGGAAAACGGGAATCGCCGCCACGGCGGCGGAGGAGATAAGACGAAGACGGTGATCCCACGGCGGTTGGTGGAGGAGCCGATGTGGAGGACTTATTGCAACGGGAAAAAGTGTGGGTTCGCGACGAGGAGGGACTGTGGTGAGAAGGAGAAAAGGGTCTTGAAGGCGCTAGAGATGGTTTCCATGGGCGCCGGGGTTTTGCCGGAGACGGAGGAGACATCCGGCGGCGGCGGCGGCGGCGGAGACATAATGTATATGAGGGCGAAATTCGAGCGAATCGTGGGGTCGCGTGATTCGGAGGCTTTCTATATGATGAATCCTGACAGCAATGGAGCTCCTGAGCTCAGTATCTATCTACTCAGAATCTGAGGAAGAAGAAGGCGATGATGATGATCTTGCTACTATCAAGGCCTCTACTTCAAAGGATGGTCTTAACGGTTAAGTAAGATTTTCCGGTTTAATTACTTAAATAGTCGGTTAAGTGGTTCTTTGGGGGAATTAAAGTAGCGATGTCTAATACTCCAAATTCGTATTTGAATCGAAAACGACATATCCAATTATTGCAAGTCGGATTAGATGTGAATGTGATCGATCGATCGATAATGTGTTAGAGCAGGTATTTGTTTTTGGGGGTGGGTTTAGAGGTTTTTAAATTTTGGTATATGGATTTGGACCGGAGGACTTGTAAATGTATAAATTTCGTCTTTTTTTTTTAATGTGTAATCTTTTTGTTGTTTCAAATGTTTATGTTATAATGGGGGCACCGAGCCTGTAGAATCATAATGATTAAAGTCTCCATTTGTTTCACATTCCATTAGTATTTTGGTCACTAAATCATGCTTTAAAGTGTAAAAATCATCATTCATTTTCTCTGATCCAAGAATAATAATAGACTGTATTGTATGGACCATTTGGACCATACATTATAAAGAGTACGCGTATCGACTATAATATAACGACGCATTATATTTATTTTAATATATCCCGGTATGTGGGTCAATCTATTCAATTCCCAAAATTAAACCTAACTAGGAGAGAATCCGCGCGATGCGCGGATTTTATTTTAAATTACGTTTTAAAATATATTTTTTAAAATCTATATTTTGACTTTTTTTTTTAAGAATTTAAATTTTTTACTTTTTTCTTGATGATCTGTGCAATTTCTTTCATATATTATTTTATAAATTTTTATTTATTCTTTAATTTTCATACTCTTCTTATTTATCTATATCTTAATTATTATAATAATTTTTATTTTTTTCAGTTTATCATTTTGAAGATTTATTTTACATATCTTGCATTAAATCCATCTTTTTCAATGTTTTTCCATGTTTTAAAATTTTGTATATTTTTGTATCTATTTTTCTTTTTATTTTTTTTTTTCTATTTCTCTAAATTTTTTTTATATAATTTTTTATCTTCTCGATATTTTATTGAATATTTTGTTGTGTCTTAAGATTTTATAGGTTGCAGCTAACTTCTTAATTTATTATATATCATATTTTTTGCACTTATACCAAGTTTATTTACCGTAATTTATTTGAAAATTAGGATTAAATCGCTCAAAAAATATAATGATATTTTTAAAATTATGTATTATATAATATTAATTTATTTCTTATATTTAAAAATCAAATTGAAATTTTATCTACTTATAATAATTTTTAAATAGATGAAATCAAAGTTACATGTATTAATATGTATTTATGTTAGTTGACATTTTTAAAAAAAAATATAATTTTTTTAATTTATCATTTTGAGAATTTATTTATTTATGTGTTGGGACATAATTTTATAATTGATATACATATAAATTTAAAAAGTGGTTCTAATTTAATATGTAAAATATATAGATAATATCATAAGTTTTTAGAGAGTGTTGTCAAAGAGTACCAATGACATAATGAGAAAGAATGGTCTTCTTTTATTGAGAGTATTATGAGTTTGAATCCGCATAAATGCAAATAAGAGAATAAAAATATTTTGTTTGGTTCAGATTTAATATAAATAAAATAAGTTTTTTGAAAATTAAATAATAAAGTACATGTCGCATACTCTGAGATAATGAAGTGACAGGTCATGTATACTGCTATTAAGCTTTCATATAGTAGAAAATAAGGACACTCAAAAAAATATAATGATATATTTAAAATTATGTATTATATAAGATTTATATATTTATTTATTTTTAAATTAAATTAGAATTTTATCTACTTATAATAATTTTTAAATAGTTGTATTCAAATTTAGTGGTTTTTATGTATAGTTAATTGTACATATGTTAATATTTATTTATGTTACTTAATGTTTTAAAAAAAAATTCAATTTATCATTTTGAAGTATTTTTGTATTTATACGTTTGATGCATAAGTGTTTATAATTTAATATGTAAAACATGAAGACAATATCATACGTTTTTAAAGAGGGTTGTCAAAGAGTGTCTATGGCAAAATGGAAAAAATGGTCTTCTTCAATTGAGAGGGTTATGGGTTCAAATCCCCATGAATGCAAACGTTTCTGATTTAGTTCAATTAAAATTATTTTTTAAAAAATAAATGAGGAAGTGCCACGTGGCACTCTCTTACGTGCTGACGTGGCATCACCTGGAGAGAGGCCTTGCACTTTCATATAGTAGACTAGGAGAGAACCCGCGCGATGCGCGGGTTTTATTTTAATTTGAGTTTCTAAAAATATGTTTTATATTTATATTTTGATTATTGATTTTATATTGTTTTAAAAAAATATTATTTTCTACTTTTTTTATTGATGATGTATATAATCTCTTTCATACATTATTTCACGAATTTTTATTTATACTTCAATTTTCATACTATTTTCATTTGTCTAAATCTTAATATTATGATATTATTTATTTTTTTTCAATTTATTATTTTGAAGATTTTTTTTTTGTATATCTTTCATTGAATCCATATATTTTTCATATTTTAAAATTTTGTATATTTTTGTATCCATTTTTCTTATTCTCAATATTTTTTATATAATTTGTTATCTTCTCGATTTTTATTGATTTTATTGTTTTGTCTTATGATATTATAGGCCGGAGTTAACTTTTTAATTTATTCAAAATCATAAAAAAATTTGATTTGTGGTCGCGTAGATAGCGGTCGCGACCAAGCAGTCATAGGTGCTATGGTTTCTTATTGAAGAGTCAATTCAGAATTTTTGCATCTTCTTATCTTCTCGATTTTTATTGAATATTTTGTTGTGTCTTACGATTTATATGTTGTAGTTAACTTTTTAATTTATTCAATATCATAATTGTTTTTCAGTTGTACCAAAGTTAATTATCATAATTTATTTGTAAATAAGTATAAAACAACTTAAAAAATAGAATGATATATATATATATATATATATGTATAATATAAGATTTATATATATGTATGTTTTTAAATTAAATTTGAATTTCACATACTTACAATAATTTTTAAATAGTTGAATTCAAATTTAATAGTTTTTATGTATAGCGAATTATACATATGTTAATTTTTATTTATATTGCATGATATTTTAAAAAAAAATAATTAACTGCTTATATATTTTATACATGTGGAAAAATAATGTTATGATTGACTAATAAGAAGAAACTGTTGTGACATCTTCTAAAGAGTCTCATTCATCTGTTATATTGTAGATGATGATTTGTGATTTATGAATGTGTTATTTGTTTATTTTTTTCAATGATTTTTTTTTGTTGAATATGTTATTTATTATTTTTTATACTGTAATAATAGACATTTTATTATTTACATAACAGTTGACACAATTTAATCTGAAAGAATAAGAATGTGAAAATAGAAATTGTTTATAATTATGTTTAGTCTATATCTTTTTATCATATATAGTTGGATGCGTTTAAATTCGTAATTAACATGATCGCGACACGTGGTAAGTGAATTGGTTAGATTTCGACATGTGTTGCAATTTGAATATATTATATAGTTAAAATTAAATTTAATGAGTAGTTAGATTTTAATAAATAAATGACTGTTGGTATGTTATCGATTATGGAAAAAAAAATTAGTTAACTTCATTGTAAGAAAAGATAAGCTGAAACACTAATCCTTTAAAATAATATAACTTGAATGCTTTTTTTTGGTTTTGTGAATAAGATTTTATTTGTCATTAATTACAATAGATATTGTATATAATTTAGTGATTTGATAACTTATAGGTGGTGTTTGTTTGAAGTTTTTTTATTTTTAAATTCTATAATTTATCCTTTTGATTTATTTTGTTATGTTATTTTCAAAGTTGTAATGTATATTAGATCACCAAGTTTTTTTTACGCCTTTTACTATTATTATAGTAATTTTCGCAAAATTTGAGAAGGAGTACTTATGACATAATTTATAAGACTGCTCATTTTTATTGAGAAGATTCTGGGTTCGAATCCCCTTGGATGTGATTTAAAAGTATTTTGTTTGGTTCGCATTTAATGCCAAATGAAACAAAATTTAATAGGTACTAAAATTTAAAAAAATTTCTTAAATAAACTAAAACTCACATGGGCAAAATGTGAAAAGAATAAAAGCGGTCAGAGTTCTTTCTTTTTCTTCCACAACTTGTTTCATTCCTACTAACTCCATAAAGTTAAAGACTCGTATTTATAGCTTATATTTCTTTCTTTATTTCGAAATTTTTAAAGTTTAATAAATGAGTTTTATCTCTATTACTTATATTAATTTTGGTTAATTTCAACTTATAGAGATTTTGATCGATTTTCACACATGATTGCAATTCGATTTCACTATGAAAAATATTATAAATCAATATTACGGGGATCTGCACATCCTCTCTGAGGCATATATGAAACAATATTCATCAAACTTGTTGGATGATGCAAAAATTCTGGTTTGACTTTTCTTAAGAATGAATTCTTGTGAGTGAAAATTGATGAATGACAAATAGTACCCCTTGTATCTATTTCATCCATGCAGAATTTTTGTCTATCCATTTCACAAGCATGTGCACAGCTTGATAAATTGAAAGGGTTTTTTTTTGGGAGAAATTAAAGAAATTAAGGTGTAAAATATATTTACCATTTAACTAATTATGAATGGACTAATATTAACATGAATATAATAAATTTAAATTTGTTATTTTACTAATCAGAAATTTGCAATTTTGACTATCTTCAGAAATTCAAATTTGAAGTCTAAATTTACATATAAAATATTTAAAACTATCAATGGTATCTGCTTCTAATTTAATGTGTATAAAATTGCAGAAAAGAGCAAATATTACATATTTTTAGAGAGAATAGGCAAGAAGTAACCATGGCCTAAAGGTTAAAATGGTTGACTTTTAATGATAAGATTGTGGGTTCGAGTCTTGGTAGATGCAAAACAATTTTTTAAAAATTAAATAAAAAACTTTTTAAAAACTAAATATTGAATGACATGTGGCACTCTCTCAGCTGCTGACGTGGCAGAAGCAGGAGAGTGCCATTCTACTTTTATATAGTAGATTCGGGAGATTTATTACACTTTACACACCGAAAGATTATTTATTAAACGATTACGGCCAAACCATCAATTTTCTTTAAAACTAAAAAATAAAAGATTCATTAGGTATATACATTAAAATCACCCAATAAACAATACTAGTAATAAGATTCATTTATACTTTAGATGTTATGATAGTGTTCCGTGTTAATTATTATGCGTTTAGGTAATTAATTATTTACAACGAATTACAAGTACTACTAATCTTCCAAGGGCATTATAGTCATTTAATATACAGAATCAGACGACGTACACAATGTGTTTACTGGTGTCTTATGTCTTTTCCCTAGTTTCAAGGCTTTACTTTTTTTGGCTATACCAAACTCTAAACTAGTATTTAAATCCCGGGGAGCCTCTGTTTATTTTTATTTTGATAGTAAACCTTTTTTTTTTGAACATTTGCATTTGCTTAATTTATAATTTAAGAAGTAAAACTCTATAATTCATAATTCGGAAATAAAAATTACATGCATTGTAAAAATAAAAACTCCCACTATATAATTGTTTCCATAATAAACTTTGTCTTTCCCAGAAAAAGCAGGCGCTTGTACATTCACAAAGCACAGATCCGATTAAGATTACGCTGCACGATACTCGAGGAATGTGTCTTTTTTTTATTAACGTTAAAGAACATGTTTACTAAGTAAGAAAAATATTTTTTTTTTCTTCATGAGAATTTGCAAAAGAGACAAAAGCTGTTGCCTACAGCAATTAAGATTGTAATAAAAACATGAAGTGTTAAGAGGGTTAAATAGATCGGAAATAAATACAGATATATACGATAGTTCTAGAAGTTTCTGTGTATATTGGAGATAAATACAGATATATATGTGATAAGGGTTAAGTAGATTTAGATAGCATTGGAGAGTGATTTGAGTCTATCGTTTCATGTTGTATATATAGAGAACGTGTGATATTAATAAAGATAACTTTCCCAAAGATCTTTCTCTCTTAGTTTACATGGTATCAGAGCTTAACTAAAGATCCATTGTTAAATTTTTAGCTAAGAGAAATCATTAAGATCATCAGTATGTCTAAACCAGCCGAATCTACTTCCGGTGTATCCGAAATTGGGATGGTGTCACCATATTTTCTGTCTCCATCAGATAATCCAGGAGTCTCAATCTCTCCTGTTTTGTTAACAGGTGAGAACTATGCCGAGTGGGCATCAGAGTTGGAGAACGCGCTTCGTGCGAAGCGTAAAACTGGTTTTATCGATGGAAGCTTGCCGATGCCAGATGAAGCAAAGAAACCGATCGATGCAGAGATGTGGAAGACGGTGAACTCGATGATCGTCGGGTGGATAAGAGCTTCGATTTCACCAGCGATTCGATCAACCGTAACTTTCACCCCAGATGCGTTCAAGATGTGGAGTGATCTGAAGAAGCGTTTCTCTATTGGAAACGCTGTCCGTGTGCATCAGCTCAAGTCTGAACTAGCTGCGTGTAGGTAAGATGGAGGAAGCGTGATGGATTACTTCGGACGTTTGTCTTTGAAGTGGGAAGAGATCCTTAGTTACAAGCCGATTCCGAAGTGTACATGTGGAGCTGCAGAACAGATTGCAACAGAGTACGAAGAAGAAAGAGTGCATCAATTCCTTATGGGGCTTGATGATGCACGGTTCGGGAACGTGTGTACCAACATCATCGGGTTGGATCCACTTCCCGAGTTAAACTCTGTGTATCAGAGAGTGGTGCGAGAAGAAAGGCGTCTAACCTCTTCTCGAGTTGAGCCGAAGCAAACCGCCGTAGGTTTTTTGTCGAGAACAGAGGCGAGTGTAGCTGAGACTTCGTCGATGAACGGTTTCATCGCTGCTGTAGCAAGAAGTCGTAGCTCCGTGTCGTGTGAACATTGTGGAAGGAATGGCCATGAGAAGAAGGACTGCTGGCAGATTGTTGGCTTTCCTGATTGGTGGACGGAACGCAATCAAAACCGGGGAGCTGCAGGAAAGGGAAGAGGACGTGGACGATCAAACCAGCCTCGATCCAACGCTGCACAAGCACCTGCAGGAACCTCTGGGAATCAGAATGCGCCGGTAGCAAATCTAAGCGCAGAACAGTGGGCGTCACTTACTGCGATGCTCGAGCAACAGAAACCAAATCCAATTCCCGATAAGTTGAACGGTAAGGTTCAAACAGGAGAAGTAATCCTTGACACAGGCGCTTCTCACCACATGACAGGAGATGTGAATTTGCTGTCTGAGACACAAACTATTATGTCGTGTCCCGTGAGTTTTGCGGATGGTAGCCAAGTGATGGCTACGAAGAGTGGATCGTTGAAATTGTCCTCTTCGATCACATTGCCACACGTTCTGTTTGTGCCCAATCTAAATTGCACTCTGTTGTCCGTGGCTAAGTTACTTAAGCAGACTCGTTGCTTTGCTCTTTTAATTGATACACTGTGTGTTTTGCAGGACCGTTTTACGAGGACGCTGATTGGAGCCGGTGAAGAACGGGATGGTGTTTATTTTTATCGGGATGTGACGATCAAGCGAGGACACAGAGTCAAGGCTGCAGAAGATCAGACTTTGTGGCATCGCCGGTTGGGGCATCCTTCGTATGGTGTTTTAGGCCTTTTGCCTTTTGTTTTTGGTGTTAAAAACATTCCCGACAAGTTTGGTGGATGTGAGATTTGTTTTAAGTCTAAGCAAACTCGCGAGGTTTTCTGCGAGAGTTCTAATAAAGCTTCAGCTCCTTTTGATTTAATACATGTTGATTTATGGGGTCCTTATCGAGTTCCCTCCTCATCCGGTGCAATTTACTTCCTCACAATCGTGGATGATAATTCGCGAGCAGTATGGATACATTTACTTCTCGAAAAACGTGAAGTCAAAACGGTTTTGCCAAATTTCTGTAAGATGGTGGAACGACAATTTGGAAAGCTGGTCAAAACAATACGCAGCGACAACGGCACAGAGTTCATGTGCTTAACAAACTACTTTGTCGAAAACGGAATTGTCCACCAGACTTCGTGCGTTGCTACTCCACAACAAAATGGAAGAGTTGAACGCAAGCATCGACACATCTTGAATGTGTCACGCTCACTTATGTTTCAAGCCAATCTCCCTGTCAAATTTTGGGAAGAGAGCGTTCTTGCAGCAGCTCATGTCATCAACAAAACCCCTTCGAGTGTCCTTCACGGAAAAACACCCTATGAGCGTCTGTTTGGAAAAGCTCCGTCTTATGCAGAAGTTAAAACATTCGGATGTTTGTGTTTTGCGCATAAAGCTTCACGAGATAAGGATAAATTTGGAGAAAGAAGTAGAAGATGTGTCTTCGTTGGTTATCCTTTTGGAAAAAAAGGATGGAAGCTTTATGACCTAGATACGAAGGAGTTCTTTGTTTCTAGAGACGTGGTCTTTGATGAAGAAACATTTCCTTTCTCCATCAAAGGCTCTGCTGAACCTGAACCTGCAGTTCCTGCAGCAATCGTGCTACCACCATGTGTTGATTTTGATGTTGTCATACCAGTCGCAGAAAACAGGGGGAGTTCTGACTTTGTTCAGAACATTGAAGTTCAGAATGTTGCGACAGAGCTTGGTGAGCTAGCTGAAGCTGAGACTGAGGGTGTTGGGGACGAAATCGCTGCTGTTCCAGAAGCTCCGCTTGGTAGGGGCCATCGTCAAACAAAACCGCCCTCTAAGCTCAGAGATTACGTGACCTACAACTCACAATGTCGTCCCGATAAACACCACTCCGCTCCCGTTCTTCCCAGCAAAACTCAGTCGTCTTCTGCGGTCCGAGGTAAGACACTGTATCCTCTTGAGAGTTATGTAACTGACGCTATATTCTCCGAAAAACATCAAGTCTTTCTTGCAGCAGTATCTTCTGGTGTGGAGCCAAGAAGTTACAAGGAAGCTTTCTTAGATCCTCGATGGAACAATGCCGTTACAAAAGAAATTGATGCGCTTGAGGAACAACACACATGGGACATTGAAACGTTGCCAGAAGGGAAGAAAGCAATAGGAAGCAAGTGGATATTCAAATTGAAATTCAACGCAGACGGAACCGTTGAGCGTTACAAAGCTAGACTCGTGTGCCTTGGAAATCATCAAGTTGAAGGGGAGGATTACGATGAAACATTCGCCCCTGTTGCGAAGATGTCAACGGTTCGTACTCTCTTGGAAGTTGCAGTAGCCAAGAATTGGGAAGTGCATCAAATGGATGTGCACAACGCTTTTCTACATGGTGATTTAGAAGAAGAAGTGTACATGAAATTGCCTCCTGGATTTCGTACAAATGATCCGACAAAAGTGTGTCGTCTTAGGAAATCTTTGTATGGGCTGAAGCAAGCGCCTCGATGCTGGTTCGAGAAACTGACAAAAGCGCTTAAAGAGTTTGGGTTTAAACAGTCTTATGGTGATTACTCGTTGTTCACCTACATCCAAGGAGATAAAAGTCTGCGTGTGCTTATCTATGTGGATGACTTGGTGGTTGTAGGAAATGATTTGCCGATGCTGACTAAGTTTAAATCCTACTTGAGTGAGTGTTTCAAGATGAAGGATCTAGGAAAACTTAAGTATTTCCTAGGAATAGAAATAGCTCGTGGACCTGAGGGCATGTTCTTGACACAAAGAAAGTACACGCTAGACATTCTTGCTGAAGCAGGATTGCTTGGGTGTAAGCCTGTTTCGACTCCAATGGAACAGAATCACAAGCTCCTCTCCGACAGCGGACCGTTTTACAAAGATCCCGTTCGGTTTCGAAGGTTTGTAGGGCGACTAGTGTATCTTGTGAATACAAGACCTGAGTTGAGTTATGTTGTACATGTGCTTTCGCAAGTTATGCATGCACCACGGGAAGCACATTGGGATGCAGTGGTATGGGTTCTGCGGTATCTGAAAGGATCGCCTGGACAAGGTATAATGTTGAGAGCTGACAGTGATTTGCGTGTGAGAGCATTTTGTGACTCTGATTGGGCATCGTGTCCGCTCACTAGAAGGTCGCTGTCTGCGTATATTGTCTTGTTAGGACAATCGCCTGTCTCATGGAAGACCAAGAAGCAAGATACGGTGTCTCATTCGTCGGCAGAAGCGGAATATCGAGCAATGGCGTTTACTTTGCGTGAACTCAAGTGGATGAAACAGTTGTTAGCGGAACTAGGAGTCTCACACCACGAGCCAATGGAGATGTTTTGCGACAGTCAGTCTGCGCTGCACATTGCAGCTAATCCGGTCTTTCATGAAAGGACCAAACATATAGAATCTGATTGTCATAGTGTGCGCGATGCAGTTCAAGATCGATTGATTTCAACACAACACGTGCGTACATCTGAGCAGTTGGCTGACATTATGACCAAGGCGTTGGGTAGTTCGGCGTTTAACTACTTGTTATCCAAGTCGGGCGTGTGTGACTTGCATGTTCCGACTTGAGGGGGAGTGTTAAGAGGGTTAAATAGATTGGAGATAAATACAGATATATACGATAGTTCTAGAAGCTTCCGTGTATATTGGAGATAAATACAGATATATATGTGATAAGGATTAAGTAGATTTAGATAGCATTGAAGAGTGATTTGAGTCTATCGTTTCATGTTGTATATATAGAGAACGTGTGATATGAATAAAGATAACTTTCCCAAAGATCTTTCTCTCTTAGTTTACATGAAGGAACAAAAAAAAGGCACGTTGAGTCGTTGATTGCTTTATCCTTGTGCAGTTAAACATACGAAATTTGACTACAGTTAAAAGCTAGTATTTCTTTCTTTTTACCGTGATCTTTTAAGAAAAGTTACTGTTTAGCAGTGTTCTTTGGATATATTTGTACGTATCACTTAGGGATGTTTGATTTCTTTATATCATTGCTTTCTTTTAACAAATAAAGTTTTAGATATAACTAAATGAGTCAAATCAATTCATTAGGATACTAACATAAGGATAGTCCAATCGGTTGAACCCAATTTTTGGGAGGAGTCAGGCCAGGTCCTGAGTTTGAGCACTGGCTGTGTATAAAATACTACTTTCACCTGCAATTTAGTCTCTGATCTGAAAAAATACATGGGCTTCTTTGATCCGTTACTTATCGGAATCCACACAAAAAAAAGTTTATGTATACACGAAATAAACTAATACAATTATATATGTTAATTTTCGTAAATACATTTTAGACTTCAGACTCTTAGTTCAATAGTTATGTAATCAATGGCCACGTTTATAGAATTGAGTACGACCTGTGTATCAACTATCACGACAACCTAATTTTCTATATATGTAAATGACGGTACTATAGAGTTATTTTTAGAACAAGGGTAAAAGATTATGATGGTGCAATATATATATATATATATGTTTCATGGATATATCGTATATTCGAGTGTCTTAAGATTTGATCCTCATTAGTCATTACAATTATAATCGGTTAGTATTTTAAATATTTGGAATTAGTTTACATCTTGACTGATATTCCCATTTATTGGATTTGACTTTTGACACATGTTTGAATAGCTATAGAAGGGCATGGTGTGAAGCATGATCGAGATGCAAACCTCGCTTCATATACAGCACATAGATTGTTGTA
The DNA here is from genome assembly GCA_020283515.1 of Alliaria petiolata. NCBI lineage: Eukaryota > Viridiplantae > Streptophyta > Magnoliopsida > Brassicales > Brassicaceae > Alliaria > Alliaria petiolata. The sequence continues at coordinate 19,973,779 of JAHZTW010000005.1, read as the reverse complement.
TAGAACAACATTTTGAAGGAATTTTTAGGAAATGTTGTTATTTCATAGCACTCTCTTATCGTTTTTTATAACCAATTACATGAAGTATTGGAACTGTGTTTCAGTGATCAAATATGTTATACTCTATTGTCCATGTCCATCAATTCAAAATTCAATCATGACTCATGATCAACATTATTTATAAGCTAGCTGGAAGCGAGGGAAAACTTAATTTTTTAAAAAAAAAATCTGTAAAATATCCTTAATCAAGAGAAAAGCGATGGCCGAACCCAATTAGTCCAGTGGTTTTAAACCAGAATTTTAACAGAAAACCACAAATACATCAACGACATCATTTTTATTACTAATTTACTATAATCCAAAATAGTCCTTCACGAATAGGCAAATACTGTTGTCTTCCCCAATTTTAATGTTTTTTTCTACTTTTTTTTAATCCCACCCTACCATTGACGGCTATGGAGTAGAAAAGTGAGACACCTAATGAAGTAATGAGTAAATTATACTTTTGCTTTAGATAAAGAGCCGACTTTAGCCGTTTTTACTTTCTTTTTGTTTTCTGTTCTTTATCTAATTTTTCTCCTTATTAAAATCCTATATTTAGAGAAGAGGTTTACTAGAATATGATACAGAAATAACGAATTAGGAATACAAATATCGCAAACATTTAGACTATGTATTTTTGTTTTGTGGGACAATGGTTAAGGAAAGCGAGCAACTATATATATATATCACTTTACTATTGTTCAATATAGAAATGTTGAAAAAAAATGTTTAGTACATTAAATAAACGTCTCAAATCATATATAATTTGAGAGTGGGTAATTCGGGTTCCACCGCAAGTTCCACCTCTAAAATTATGGTTTTATGGTAGAGTTTGCGAGTCTCTGATTATCTTTATTTCAATTAGTTCACATTTTTTTTTCTTTTTTCGTAATGACAATTTATGTCTTAAGAAATTATATCACTATTAAACACTGATTTTTTCTACATACATAGAAGTTCAGACATATAATTTAGGTGTAATTCAATGATTAATCGGATAAACAAAAATCTTTACACCTATTTAAAATTAAAAGAAGTATCTTAGCGAACGTTTAATTCGATCCTCATTCCTTACATCTTATTTTTCAGATCGCTAATTGATTACTGCTCACTCTCAAACCACTATTTCCATTTTCCAGCAAGCATCGTCCATCTCCATGTTCGGCCTCGTATCGACTATCGATTCCGTGAGGATCAAGAACATGTTTACATAATGCACGTCGATGAAGCAGATTACCCAACACGCAACAAAGCACGTGAGCATAAACAAAAGAGATGGACACTGAAACATAGTATGGAAGCTAGAAGCCGCCCAACCACTGCTCGCTTCATCATACATTTTCATAGGCACATCTCTCGCTTCATAGCACAAGTACACATCATTGCTAAACAAAAACATCATCGCAAAGAAAGCGTTTAATTACTCACGACAGTCTTGTTCTTTAAATATCAAAGTTAGAGCATGTTTGAATATTTGCTCGTGTATACGATATTTATATGGGCGTTGATTGTGTTGGTTCTTGTGTTGCTCCGTGCTTTTAAAACTTGAAAATATACCATGAAATTTCCGGAAACAAGCATCCCCATGGGTCAAATCATTTGAGTCAAAATGATGTCGGAAAACTCTATCAATACTAGTATAATAAAATAACAAGACAAAAATAAGTGAAACATATTTAAAATACACTGAAAATAAGCAAAATGAAAAGAAAAACACATTAAAAATTTATCAAACAGTAAACGAACGTGTACATTGGCCATGTTCACATTAATGTTTTTTAGTTTTTATCTATAATAAATATGTACTGTTTTTAACAAAAATTCTCTAAATTAAATACCTAATATGATACATGTCCCACTTGATCTCTAATTGCCTAATTTAAGTTTGAGGTTCATAGTTTTCTAGAAATATTTAATTTCATAGGATAACTAACAACTTGGGTAATGTATATCCCAAAATTTTACAATAAATAAACGTATCAAACATTCAAATCTTCTCATATTCTTCTTAATAGGCCTTAAATTTAGATGCCAGAGGCCCAGGAAAAAGCACAGCTTCCGACTCTTTTTTTTTTTGGGTTCACATTAATGAAAATCGACATCAATAATTCTGGAATTTTCTTTCAAGTAAAAAGCTTTTCCTTGAATCATTTTGGTAATGTGTGTTCCATAACTTCGATCTTCAACCTTGACTCCTGAGTCGGTGTATCCAAATTCTTCGAGATCAAAAACCGACTTCGCAATCTCATCTTCTTTATTTATATCCATGGGGATATGACAATTCTGCAACAACAAGAGAACACTCTAATCGAAGATGGATTCACTTCTTCTCGAAGATTTTGGGCAGAAGGTGGATTTGACCCGACGAATTCGGGAGGTTTTGTTGAACTACCCGGAAGGAACCACCGTGCTCAAGGAGCTTATACAGAACGCTGATGACGCCGGAGCTACCCGGGTCCGCCTCTGCCTTGATCGCCGGGTTCACGGGTCGGGTTCTCTGCTATCGGACTCTTTGGCTCAGTGGCAGGGTCCCTCTCTCTTGGCCTACAATGATGCTGTTTTCACCGAGGAGGATTTCGTTAGCATCTCCAGAATTGGTGGGAGTGGCAAGCACGGCCAAGCTTGGAAGACTGGTCGATTTGGGTAAATTTGCTTTCCTTCTCTCTGAACTACTCACTGTTTTGCTTCCTTTCTTGCTTATGAAGACATCAATTTCTCTAGCGAGTTGAACATGTATTAAAGCGTTTATTTACTATAATAATCCTCTCCCTCGTTTCCTGATTACTGTTCTGACTTTGATATTATAGGGTTGGCTTCAATTCGGTATACCATTTGACTGATATACCTTCCTTTGTGAGTGGCAAATACGTGGTACTGTTTGATCCTCAGGGTGCTTATCTTCCAAATATATCTGCAGCAAACCCAGGGAAGAGAATTGATTTTGTTGGTTCTTCAGCTCTGTCTCAGTATGAGGATCAGTTTACTCCTTACTGTACCTTTGGATGTGACATGAAAACTCCTTTTCATGGTACTTTGTTCCGTTTCCCTTTGAGGAACCCAGAGCAGGCAGCTTCTAGTAGGCTTTCAAGGCAAGCGTACTTTGAAGATGACATTTCTTTGATGTTCGATCAACTTTTCGAGGAGGGCGTTTTCTCGTTGCTCTTTCTTAAATGTGTATTATCTATTGAGATGTACACATGGGATGCTGGTGATGCACAGCCCAAAAAGCTTTATTCATGTTCGGTCAGCTCACCAAAGGATGATACTGTGTGGCATCGGCAGGCAGTTCTTAGACTGTCGAAGACATCTATTTCTGGAGATAGGGAGATGGATGCATTTACTCTGGAATTCTTGAGCGAGTCTGTAAATGGAAGCCAAAGTAAACGAAGAACAGACAGTTTTTACATAGTTCAGACAATGGCATCCGCGTCTAGCAGGATTGGTTCGTTTGCTGCCACTGCATCCAAAGAATATGATATTCACTTGCTGCCTTGGGCTTCAGTTGCAGCTTGCATATCAGATGATTCATCAGAGGTACTGTGCGAATTTAATTGTGCCTTTTTGCTATCTGTCGTAATTATTTTTGCCCATGTTGCAACTTCATGTACATTCTGGCAGTACTGGATATACAACTGCTGCATGCTTTTCGAATCTTTGTAACTGCTTTTGGATTGGATTTTCTCATATTTCTTTTGGAGTTCACTCTGTCTTCATATGGTTTTGACAGAATAATTTCCTAAAGCTTGGGCATGCTTTCTGCTTTCTTCCATTGCCTGTACGAACTGGATTGACGGTACAAGTCAACGGATACTTTGAGGTGTCATCAAATCGTCGCGGAATTTGGTATGGAGAAGATATGGACAGGAGTGGGAAAGTTCGTTCAGCCTGGAATCGGCTTCTCCTGGAAGATGTGGTAGCACCCACTTTTGCACGATTGCTTCTTGGTTTGAGAGAAGTGCTCCATCCCAGGGATTCTTACTTCTCCTTATGGCCGAGTGGATCTTTTGAAGCACCATGGAGCATTTTAGTTGAGCAAATTTACAAAAACGTCTGCAATGCTCCTGTGCTGTTTTCGGATCTTGAAGGGGGGAAATGGGTGTCCCCTGCCGACGCTTACCTTCATGATGAGGAATTCTCAAGGAGCAAAGAACTTGGCGATGCCTTGCTGCAGCTTGAAATGCCTATCGTGTGCCTCCCAAGACCAGTTTTTGATATGCTTTTGAAGCACCCTTCCTTTTTTCTTCCAAAAGTGGTTACTCCAGATAGAGTGCGTAACTTTCTCAAAGGATGCAAAACACTTTCGGCTTTGGAAAAATCTTTGAAGCTAGTATTATTGGAGTATTGCCTGGATGATCTGACTGATGATAGTGTTTGCACACAAGCCAGCAATCTGAAACTGATTCCATTAGCAAATGGTGACTTTGGCTTCTTTTCTGAAAGTGCAGAAGGTGTCTCCTATTTTATTTGTGACGACTTGGAGCATATGCTTTTACAGAAAGTTTATGACAGAGTAATTGATAGGAACATTCCTCCAGGTTTATATGGCAGACTTTTTGCAATTGCAGAGTCACAAACAGCAAATCTTACAATTTTCAGTATCCAAAATTTGCTTCAGTTATTTCCTAGGCTTGTACCTGCTGAATGGAAATACAGAACCAAGATTTCCTGGCATCCAGACTCCAACCCAGATCATCCTTCGTCATCATGGTTTATTCTCTTCTGGCAGTATCTTGAGAAGCAGTGTCAGAGCCTTTCGTTATTCTATGATTGGCCAATCTTGCCATCCACATCTGGCTATTTGTATATAGCCTCTCAGCAATCAAAATTGATCAACACGGAAAAGCTTCCTGATGCAGTCAGAAATGTCTTAGAGAAGATTGGTAGCAAAATATTAGACAACAATTTTAAAGTTGAACATTCAGACTTGTCCTCCTTCGTTTCGGATGCTAGTTACACAGGCGTCTTAGAATCCGTTTTTGATGCTGCCTCTTCAGATATGGATGGGGTACCAAATTTAATTTATAATTTGAATGTTGAAGAGAAGGATGAACTTCGTAGTTTTCTTTTGGATCCAAAATGGTACATAGGACATCAGATTGGCGATCTATACCTCAGAATCTGCAAGCACTTACCCATTTATCGTGTGTATGGAGAAACATGTGCTCAAGAACCCGATTATTCTGATCTTGTTAATCCTCCTAAGTACTTACCTTCATTAGATGTGCCTGCCTGTCTTCTAGGATGTGAGTTTATTCTAAGCTGCCAAGGCAGCGAAGATGATGTTTTGTCGGGGTACTATGACATTGAGAGGATGAGGAAAAGTAATTTCTACAGACAGAATGTTTTTAACAGAATTGAAGTTTTGCAACCTGAGATTCGTGATCAGGTGATGGTTTCTATTTTGCAGAATCTTCCACAACTGTGTATGGAAGATAGATTCTTAAGGGACGAATTGCAGAACCTAGAGTTTGTTCCAACTGTAAATGGTCCTCTTAAACGCCCATCTGTTTTATATGATCCTCGTAATGAAGAGTTATATGCTTTGTTGGAAGATTCAGATTGTTTCCCTGGAAGTGGATTCCAGGGATCTGCGATCTTGGACATGCTTCAAGGTTTGGGCCTTAGAACAACTGTTTCTCCTGAGACAATTTTAGAGAGTGCACGATTGGTGGAGCGACTGATGCACATGGATCTGGAAAAGGCTCATTCACGAGGTAAAGTGCTTTTTTCATTTTTAGAAGTCAATGCTGTGAAGTGGCTGCCTGATCAGTCGAGTGAAGATGATGGAGCTATAAACAGGATATTTTCAAGAGCTGCGACGGCTTTCAGACCACGAAATCTGTCATGTAACCTTGTTAAGTTCTGGAGTGAACTTAAAATGATTTGCTGGTGCCCCGTGTTAGTGTCTGCTCCATTTGAAACTTTCCCATGGCCAGTTGTGACATCTACTGTTGCTCCTCCGAAGCTTGTACGCCCGAAAACAGATATGTGGCTTGTGTCTGCATCCATGCGGATACTGGATGGTGAATGTTCTTCTACAGCTCTTGCATATAACTTGGGGTGGTTATCACATCCAGGAGGAAGTGCGATTGCGGCTCAGTTGCTTGAACTTGGAAAGAACAATGAAATTCTGATTGATCAGGTTCTTCGGCAGGAACTAGCTTTGGCTATGCCAAAGATATACTCAATTCTTGCAAGCTTACTTGGTTCAGATGAGATGGACATAGTTAAGGCTGTACTTGAAGGTAGTCGCTGGATCTGGGTTGGAGATGGATTTGCAACTTTGAGTGAGGTTGTTCTCGATGGCCCTCTTCTTCTTGTTCCCTACGTTCGTGTCATACCTACCGACTTAGCTGTTTTTAGGGGACTGTTCGTGGAACTTGGTGTTCGAGAATTTTTAACTCCATCTGATTATGCTGATGTTTTGTGTAGAATAGCTGTAAGGAAAGGTACTTCACCTCTTAATCCACAAGAAACCAGGGCAGCTGTGCTGATTGCGCAGCAGTTGGCTGAAGCGCAATTTCTTGACAAAGTCACAATCTATTTACCTGATGTTTCTGGTCGACTCTTCCCTTCAAGTGACTTGGTCTATAATGACGCTCCATGGTTGACTGCATCAGACAATCATAACAGCTCATTTAGTGCCGAGTCTACAATGCTATTGAATGCGAAAAGAACAATGCAAAAATTTGTCCACGGTAACATATCAAATGAGGTAGCAGAGAAACTTGGTGTTCGCTCACTTCGTAGAGTCTTGCTGGCGGAAAGTGCTGATTCAATGAATTTTAGTTTATCTGGGGCTGCTGAGGCATTTGGGCAGCATGAGGCGTTAACCACCAGACTTAAACACATACTAGAAATGTATGCTGATGGGCCTGGGATTCTTTTTGAGCTGGTTCAAAACGCGGAAGATGCAGGAGCTTCTGAGGTGACATTCCTTTTGGATAGGACTCATTATGGAACTTCCTCACTCCTTTCTCCTGAAATGGCAGACTGGCAAGGCCCGGCTCTGTATTGTTTCAACAACTCGGTTTTCACTCAACAAGATATGTATGCCATCTCACGCATTGGTCAAGCAAGCAAACTTGAAAAACCTTTTGCGATTGGAAGATTTGGGCTGGGATTTAACTGTGTTTATCATTTCACAGATATCCCGGCATTTGTTTCTGGAGAAAACATCGTTATGTTTGATCCTCATGCCAATCATTTGCCTGGCATCTCTCCAACTCACCCTGGCTTGCGGATTAAATTTGCTGGAAGAAATATATTGGATCAGTTTCCTGATCAATTTGCACCATTCTTGCATTTTGGTTGTGACTTAGAGCATACATTTCCTGGAACACTCTTTCGGTTTCCTCTTAGAAACGCCAGTGTTGCTCCCAGAAGCCAAATAAAGAAAGAAATATATGCTCCTGAAGACGTGTTATCCCTCTTCACTTCCTTTTCTGGAGTAGTTTCGGAGGCTTTAATTTTCCTGCGGAATGTAAAATCAGTATCCATTTTTATCAAGGAAGGAGCTGGTCATGAAATGCAGTTACTGCATCGTGTTTGCAAAGATTACAATGTTGAGAAGGATACTGAACCAAAGCCTAGTCAAGTGTTTAGTCTTCTTGATGAAAATCTTTCTGCTGGAATGAATAAAGATCAGTTACTAAAAAAACTAAGCAGCACTGTAGTTAAAGATCTCCCGTATAAATGCCAGAAGATTGTGGTGACCGAGCAAGATTCTTCGGGCTTTACTTCACATGGATGGATAACAGGTGAATGTCTGAATGCTGGGGTAAGTAAGAAGCACTTGAACCTTCCAGAAATGTCCCATAAGTTAATACCATGGGCCAGTGTTGCCGTGCTTATAAATTCTGTCAAGAGTGATAATGTAGAGAACGTGGCTGCTAGCAATTCTGATATATTTGGGCCGTCCGCAATTTCAAATCAAAGTAGAAGAAATTTTGGGGGGCGTGCTTTCTGCTTTCTGCCTCTACCTATAACTACTGGCCTCCCTGCGCATATCAATGCATATTTTGAGTTGTCATCCAACAGGAGGGATCTTTGGTTTGGTAATGACATGGCAGGGGGTGGAAAAGTACGGTCGGATTGGAATCTTTACTTGATCGAGGAAGTTGTTGTACCAGCCTATGGTCATTTGCTTGAAAAAATTGCATCTGAACTTGGTCCATGTGATTTGTTCTTCTCTGTCTGGCCAGTAACTCTAGGAGCAGAACCTTGGGCATCCTTAGTTCGGAAGCTCTACAGTTTTATTGCGAATAACGGTCTTCGTGTGTTATATACCAAAGCAAGAGGGGGCCAATGGATTTCAACTAAGCAAGCAATTTACCCTGATTTCAGCTTTCCTAATGCTGAGGAGCTAGTTGATGTCCTTGCAGACGCTGGTCTCCCTGTCATTAAAATCTCAAAGTCAGTTGCGGAAAGATTTGGAGAGGCTTGTTCATCTTTGCATTTTATTACACCCCAATTGTTAAGGACCCTGTTGACACGGCGAAAACGTGAGTTTAGGGATAGAAATGGCTTGGTCTTGGCACTAGAATACTGTCTTCTTGATTTAAAAGTTCCTTTTCTGTCTGATCTTCTTTATGGTCTACCCCTGGTACCTCTCGCTGATGGTTCATTTACAACCTTTACCAAGAATGGGACTGCTGAGAGAATCTTTTTCGCAGAAGAGAATGGGTATGAACTTCTGAAGGATTCACTTCCTCACCAGCTCGTGGACCATGATGTGCCGGAAGGAGTTTATAGTAAGCTGTTGGCTGTAGCACAAAGCGAAGAATCATGCATATGTCTTCTCTCTTGCAGTTTGCTTGAGAAGCTCTTTTTTAAGCTACTGCCAGCGGACTGGCATCTCTCAGAAAAGATACTTTGGACACCTGGCCAACAAGGACATCCAACAGTAGAGTGGATAAGGATACTGTGGAGCTATCTTAAGTTATCTTGTGATGACCTCTCAATATTTTCTAAGTGGCCCATATTGCCAGTTGAAGATCGCTGTCTCATGCAACTAACTGTAAATTCAAATGTTATTCGAGATGATGGCTGGAGTGAGAACATGTCTTCATTATTGATGAAATGTGGATGCCGTTTCTTAAATCGTGAGCTTCCCGTAGAGCACCCTCAGTTGGAAACATTTGTTCAACCACCAACAGCAACAGGCATATTGAATGCACTTCTTGCAGTTTCTGGTGGGCAAGAAAACATAAAAGGGATTTTCCTTAATGTTTCAGAAGGAGAATTACATGAGCTACGGAATTTTATTCTTCAGGCAAAGTGGTTTTCTGGTGGACAAATGAATGAGGTCCACTTTGAGACCATCAAACACCTCCCCATATTTGAGTCATACAGAAATAGAAAACTTGTAAGTTTGAACTGTCCAGTTAAGTGGCTAAAACCTGATGGCATCAGGGAGGATCTGTTGGATGATGATTTTGTACGCTTAGACTCAGAGAGGGAGAGAGCTATCTTCAAAAAGTACTTACAAATAGGAGAGCCCTCGAGAATGGAATTTTACAAAGCTTGTGTACTTAATCGTATGTCTGAGTTCCTTTCCCAGCAAGAAGCTTTGTTGGCCATTTTGCATGATCTAAATGATCTGGTCGCCGATGATGAATCCCTTCGGTGTGCATTATCTACAACCCCTTTTGTTCTTGCTGCTAATGGATTATGGCAACAACCTTCCAGGTTTATATATCTTATTACCTTCCTATTCTAATACGTTGAATATGTTAATCACAGACTACAACAGCAACTTGAAATTAGCTATCTGTTGGCATTTGCGCTCTGTATATGGATATTTCTATAGTTGTCTTCATATTTCTGTCCTCTTTTCAGGCTTTATGATCCTCGTGTTCCTGGGCTACAGGAGCTTCTTCACAAAGAAGTCTACTTTCCTTCTGAGAAATTCTTAGATTCTAAGATCCTGGATGCGTTGGTTGGTCTTGGACTTAGAACAACTCTGGATTGTGCTGCCTATTTGGATGCTGCTAGAAGTGTGTCAATCCTACATGATTCGGGAGATCTAGAAGCATCGAGATATGGAAGAAGACTGTTCTTCCATATCAAAGCTCTTTCTGTCAAACTAGCATCTAAGAGAGGTGAAGCTAATGATGATGAATCACAAATGTCCAAGACAAGTGAAGACTCGCCTGATGGAGAAACCTATCCTGAATATGAAGCTGCGACTAGCTATGTTGGGAGCTTGCTCACTGAACAATCGGAGGATGATTTTTGGTGTCAACTAAGGTCTATCCCATGGTGTCCTATTTGTCTTGATCCACCAATAGAAGGAATTCCATGGCTTGAATCAAGTAACTTGGTGGCATCTCCAGATAGAGTGAGACCCAAGTCTCAGATGTTTTTGGTGTCTGCCACGATGCACTTGATGGATGGCGAATGCAATTCATCATATCTAATTCAGAAACTTGGGTGGATGGACTGTTTAAGTAGTGATGTCCTGTGCAGACAACTAATTGAGATATCAAAGTCTTATAAAGAACAGAAGTCTCGTTCATCAGTAAATCCTGATTTTGAGAGCATGCTACAAAGTCAAATTCCTCTACTCTATACAAGACTGCAAGAACATGCTAGGGAAAATGACTTTCTTGCTCTTACATCAGCACTAAATGGTGTTCCTTGGGTGTGGCTTGGGGATGATTTTGTCTCTGCAGATGTTCTTGCTTTTGATTCTCCGGTGAAGTTTACCCCTTATCTATATGTTGTCCCTTCAGAATTATCAGACTTTAAAGAACTGCTTCTAGAATTGGGCGTGAGGCTTAGTTTTGATGCGGCAGATTATATGAACACTCTGCAACACTTGCAGAATGATATAAAAGGATCACCCTTAACAAACGAACAGATATATTTTGTCCTTTGTGTTCTTGAAGCCATTGCAGACTGTTTCTCTGAGGCATCACAAGATTGTGATAGAAATTTAGTGCTGGTTCCTGATTCTGCTGGACTTTTGGTCCCGTTGGAGGATCTTGTTTATAATGATGCACCATGGGTAGACAGCAGTTCTCTTTCTGGGAAAAGGTTTGTGCATCCTAGCATCAACAATGACATGGCCAATAAATTGGGGATACAATCTCTTCGTTGTATCTCCTTAGTGGATAATGATATTACCCAAGATCTTCCTTGTATGGAGTTCACAAAATTGAAGGAGCTTCTATCACTATATGGAAGCAAAGATTTCTTGTTGTTCGATCTTCTTGAGTTAGGTGATTGCTGCAAGGTTAAAAAGCTGCACATAATCTTTGACAAGAGAGAGCACTCTCGCAAGTCCTTGCTGCAGCATAATTTAGGTAATCCATGATTTGAGCTTATTAGTGGTCTTTCAGTTGACTCTATTATGTTCTTTAAATCTTGTATGATTTGTTCTAAGCTTTCTGTTTCGATTTTGGAGAATGGCGGATTTATGTAAGGTGGTTAACATTTTCAATAGCAGAAAAGACCTTTTGAGCTTCTACGGGATACAAGCTTCTTTGTTGGTTTTAAATATGTGCCGAGTATTTGTAGGGTTATCTACCTTGATCCTCTTATTAATGCGCTCTCCTTTTTCAGGTGAATTTCAAGGACCTGCTCTAGTTGCCATTTTAGAAGGGGCTACATTGACCAGAGAGGAGGTTTGTAGTCTTCAGCTTCTTTCACAGTGGAGAGTTAAGGGTGAAACTCTCAACTATGGGCTGGGCCTTCTTAGCTGTTACTTCATGTGTGATCTTCTGTCTATTGTTTCTGGTGGCTACTTTTACATGTTTGATCCCCAAGGAGCGTCCCTTTCTGCATCCACGACTCAGGCTCCTGCTGCAAAGATGTTCTCCTTAATAGGTATCAACTTCTGGTGTTGCTTTGCTCCATGTCGACTCATCGTACTTGGGCTTTGTTAATCCATGTTTTTATATTTCAGCTCCTGTCTTGATAAAGCAGTTATAAGATACTATTCAGTTGTCTTTCTTTAAGTTTACCTTTTATTAATTTCTACTGTTCTTTTAGGTACCAATTTGGTTGAGCGATTCAGTGATCAATTTAATCCCATGCTGATTGGTCAAGATAAGGCATGGTCATCGACAGATTCCACCATTATTCGGATGCCTTTATCATCTGAAATCTTGAAAGATGGACTTGAGGCGGGGTTATATAGAGTGAAGCAAATGTCTGACCAGTTTTTGGAGAATGCCTCCAGAATCCTCATTTTCTTGAAGTCAGTTTCACAGGTATTATAATATGTATATCTACAGCGCCGTGGACGTCATTGAATCCTTTTCTTATGGCAGTAGAATGCTATTAAATACAAAACTTTAGTACACAATATAACCTAGAAACTGGTAGAGTTTGGGCTTGAGCATAGGCTACCATGCTGTTGTTATTTAACAGGTAGTTACGAAGTAGAGAATTTCATAAGCAGTTAGATTTTTTATTTAGGTATCGTATAGGAAACATGATTCGTCTGGACCTTTTGGAATTTGCGGAAGCACAGAAATAAATGTGCTTGGCATTCTTTCATCTGTTGGATTTGTTTTTGACAGTTGGACATTTTGGATAAGATATAAGTCAGTTGAAGTTAAAATATGAGGAATGCGTGAGGTTTGACTTTTGTCATTGATTGTATGGAACTCTGTACATGTGTAGTGTTATAACTTAAATCAGTTCATGAATGTTGTTAAATTTTTCATGTTTTGTCATTTTGCATTTTGTTTAATCATTTGATGTCTATTCTAGGCAGCAGATGGATTTGTATCAAACCTAAAAAACATGGAAACTATATGTTAATTTCAGGTTTCATATTCCACATGGGAGCAAGGAAATCCAGAACCACATCAAGACTACGCTCTGCATATTGATTCAGCATCAGCTATCATGAGGAATCCCTTCTCGGAGAAAAAATGGAGAAAGTTTCAACTTTCGAGGTTGTTTAGTAGCTCAAGCTCTGCTGTTAAATCACAAATAATAGAGGTTAACCTACATATAGGGGAAAACAAACTTCTGGATCGATGGCTTGTTGTTCTCAGCATGGGCTCTGGGCAATCACGAAACATGGCTCTTGACAGGTACGAAGTCACTAACTATTACTCAACATAAAATCTTCTGGCAATAACCTATATGCTTTGACGTTCATATCACCTAGGAAAGCCATGTCAGACAATAAAGTGATATCAATGATCTCTTTCAGATGTTTAATCCATCTTTTAAATGTTGAAATGTTACAAATTTTTAGTGAAAATATGGACAGCAAACAAATTCAGTTCACTGTATAAGTATGTCACTTTTCATACTTGATAACAATATAATTGGAATGCACTGCTCGTACGAGTAAAATGGAAACTAATTCTTTTGATTTATTGATGAAAACAAGAAGAAAAGAATTCCGTCTACTCATTTGGTTTTTCAAACCTAATAGACGTGATGAGTGTACTAGAGGTTATCATGTCTATATGTTGTTAAAATATTATTTATCTGCAGGAGGTATCTAGCGTACAATTTGACACCTGTTGCTGGAGTTGCTGCACATGTATCTCGAAATGGTCGTCCTGTTGATGTTCATCCATCCAGCCCCATAATGTCTCCTTTGCCTTTGTCTGGTAGTGTGAATCTACCTGTCACCATCCTTGGGTGCTTCCTCATTCGGAATAATTGTGGTCGTTTTCTCTTCAAAAATCAAAATAAAAGAGCTATGTCAGAGCCACAGCTTGATGCTGGAGATAGATTGATTGATGCATGGAACAAAGAGTTAATGTCATGTGTTCGTGATTCTTACATAGAAATAGTGGTGGAGATGGAAAGGCTAAGGCGAGAGCATTCAAGCTCTTCGATTGAATCAAGTACAACACGTCAGCTGGCCCTTTCTCTTAAAGCCTATGGTCACGAGTTGTATTCCTTCTGGCCACGATCTAATCAACATCCTTTGCTTACCCAACATGACGGTGCTCTAGCAACAGAAGTGCTCAAGCCGGAGTCGGAATGCTTGGTTGAACAAGTTATAAGGCCGTTTTATGCTCGTGTTGCTGACCTTCCTCTGTGGCAGCTTTACTCAGGAAATTTGGTCAAGGCTGAAGAGGGTATGTTTCTAACACAACCTGGTAGTGAGGTTGCTGTTAATTTGCTTCCTGTTACAGTTTGCAGCTTTGTGAAGGAGCATTACCCTGTTTTTTCCGTGCCTTGGGAATTGTTGGCTGAAGTCCAGGCAGTAGGGATTCCGGTTCGAGAAGTTAAACCAAAGATGGTTCGCGATCTTCTAAGGAAGTCATCTGCATCTATCGATCTCCGATCTGTTGATACTTATATTGATGTACTTGAATATTGTCTCTCAGATATTCAATTCATTGAAGCACTTAACCCCGAAGGGGCTTACATGGATGAAGGAAACAGTACTTCTCAAGCTCAGGCTGGCTCAAGTGATGCTTTTGAAATGATGACAAGCCTAGGGAAGGCTTTGTTTGATTTTGGCAGAGTTGTTGTTGAAGATATTGGTCGTGCTGGAAATAGTAATAATAGATATAGTAATGTTGACCCGAGGTTCCTATCTGCAGTTAATGAACTGAAAGGATTACCATGCCCGACTGCAACAAATCATTTAACACGTTTGGGTACTTCTGAGCTATGGTTGGGCAACAAGGATCAGCAGGCATTGATGTTGCCTGTGTCTGCACGATTTATCCATCCAAAAGTGTTCGACAGATCGAGCTTGGCTGATATATTTTTGAAGTCTTCAGTTCAAGCTTTTTTAAAATTAATGAGCTGGTCTCTTCCTTTACTGGCAAGTAATATGAAATATCTTTTTCATGACCATTGGGTTAATTTCATCTCGGAATCAAATGATTTGCCATGGTTTTCATGGGAAAGTACATCCAGTTCTAGTGATGATAGTGGTCCCTCGCCTGAATGGATAAGGCTCTTTTGGAATAATTTTTATGGATCAGCAGATGAGCTCTCTCTCTTTTCGGACTGGCCTTTGATTCCTGCCTTCCTTGGCAGACCGATTTTATGCCGTGTGAGGGAGAGACACTTGATCTTCTTTCCACCACCGCCTTCGCATCCAATCTCTAGAAGTGGTTCTGATATGAATCAGAGAGACAGTGATATTCCCACAACTTCAGTAAGTGATGGTTCCTTATCTGAGTTAGTACAGCACTATGTTTCAGGCTTCGACCTAGCACAGAGAAAGCATCCTTGGCTGATTTTACTGCTGAACCAGTGCAATATACCTGTTTGTGATGCTGCATATATTGATTGTGCGGAGAAATGCAAGTGTCTTCCTTCACCTAGCGTGTCACTTGGCCAAGCGATTGCCTCCAAGCTTGCTGAAGGCAAACGAGCTGGCTACATTGCTGATATTGCTTCCTTCCCAACGTCTGGCCGTGATGAGCTTTTTACCCTTTTGGCTAATGATTTCTCTTCCAGTGGCTCAAGATATCAAGCATATGAACTTCAAGTTCTAAGTTCACTTCCTATATTTAAAACTGTCACTGGGTCTTATACGCATTTGGAAAGGCAGGGTTTGTGTATAATCGCTGGAAATTCCTTCCTCAAACCATATGATGAGTGTTGCTTTTGCTATTTTTCTGATTCAGTTGAATGTCACTTTCTCGAAGCCCTTGGGGTCTCTGTGTTGCATAATCATCAGACTTTAGTAAGGTTTGGGTTAGCTGGGTTTGAAAGCAGATCTCAATCTGAACAAGAAGATATACTAATTTATCTTTTTGGAAATTGGCTAGATCTAGAGGCCGATTCTACTGTGATTGAAGCTCTTAGGGAGGCTAAATTTGTCAGAAATTCTGATGAATTCTCCTCTGAGCTGTCAAAACCGAAGGACTTGTTTGATCCTTCTGATACATTACTAGTGTCAGTCTTTTTTGGCGAAAGAAAACGATTTCCTGGAGATAGATTCTCATCAGAAGGCTGGCTTCGCATTCTACGGAAAGCTGGCCTTCGAACTGCAGCCGAAGCCGATGTCATACTTGAATGTGCCAAAAGGGTGGAGTTTCTGGGTATCCAGCGTAATAGATCCTCTGAAGAAGATTATTTTGAAACGGATCTTGTGCAATCTGAGAAGGATATTTCAGTTGAGTTATCAACCTTGGCAGGCTCTGTACTTGAAGCTATATTTTCAAACTTTGCTGGTTTTTATAGCACCGCATTCTGCAACACTCTTGGTCAGATTGCTTGTGTACCTGCTGAATCAGGGTTCCCAAGTATTGGTGGCAGAAAAGGTGGCAAAAGAGTCCTTACAAGTTACAGTGAAGCTATTCTTTTACGGGACTGGCCCCTGGCTTGGAGCTCTGTTCCTATTCTTTCAAGTCAGAGATTCGTTCCACCTGACTATTCATGGACAGCATTCCGCCTAAGAAGTCCTCCGATCTTCTCGACTGTTCTTAAACACTTACAGGTAAGAACACTCTTCCTCTTTCTTTGATTTATTTGTGTACTCTTGTCACGGACATGGGAAGAAAGAGCGTGATCAAATATGTCTAGGTAATCGGACGGAATGGTGGTGAGGACACTCTTGCTCACTGGCCCAATGATCCAAATGTGATGACCATTGATGTTGCTTCTTGTGAAGTTTTGAAGTACCTGGAAAAGGTTTGGGGCTCCCTCACTTCTTCAGGTACGTATACTACTGTACTTAACATTTCACTTTACATTATTGGATAGAAACATCTAAGCGACATTCAAGCTACTGCAGCTGCGAATTTTCAATCTGGCAGAGTAAATTCGGTTTAATAACAAAATAAAGAGACATGTGAAGTATCCGTGAAATTCTGGAAAGAACACTTTAATCAATAGTAAAGTGCGAACGAATGCAGTACTAACAGTAAAAACAAATGTTGTCCATTGTTTGCGGCCAGCCTTGCTAGCCGCAATGATGGATTATGCTCTGGAAATACTTGGAAATTTATTATAATAATAGGGCACCAGTAAGAGTTTTCTATTAGTATGTTGAAATCTCTGATGATATTTTTTTCCCCGGATTTGTAATTTCTGTCATTCAGATATTTTGGAGTTGCAAATGGTGGCCTTTTTACCAGCTGCAAATGGAACACGCTTGGTGGGCGGAAGCTCCCTTTTTGTTCGCCTACCAATCAACCTATCACCTTTTGCATTTGAACTTCCTAGTCTCTATCTACCTTTTCTGAAGATCCTTAAAGATTTGGGACTTAACGATGTGCTTTCAGTTGGTGCTGCAAAGGAAATCCTCTCTAAATTACAAAAAATATGTGGTTATCGGCGTTTGAACCCGAATGAGCTTCGAGCTGTGATGGAAATTCTTCATTTTCTCTGCGATGAAATTAATACGACAAAGGCACCTGATGATTCCAACGTTAAATCAGATGTGATAGTCCCAGATGATGGCTGCAGGCTTGTCCATGCACGATCTTGTGTTTATGTCGATTCCTTTGGGTCACGCTATGTGAAATACATAGATACTGCANTTAGGTAATCTATGCTTTGAGCTTATTACTGGTTTTTCAGTTGACTCTATTATGTTCTTTAAATCTTGTATGATTTGTCGTTTTGTTCTAAGCTTTCTCTTTCGATTTTGGAGAATGACGGATTTATGTAAGGTGGTTAACATTTTCAATAGCAGAAAAGATATTTTGAGCTTCTACGGGATACAAGCTTCTTTGTTGCTTGGTGTTAGATATGTGTTGAGTATTTGTGGGGTTATCTACCTTGATCCTCTTATTAACGTGCTCTCTTTTTTCAGGTGAATTTCAAGGACCTGCTTTAGTTGCCATTTTAGAAGGGGCTACATTGACCAGAGAGGAGGTTTGTAGTCTTCAGCTTCTTTCACAGTGGAAAGTTAAGGGTGAAACTCTCAACTATGGGTTGGGCCTTCTTAGCTGTTACTTCATGTGTGATCTTCTGTCTATTGTTTCTGGTGGCTACTTTTACATGTTTGATCCCCAAGGAGCGACCCTTTCTGCATCCACGACTCAGGCTCCTGCTGGAAAGATGTTCTCCTTAATAGGTATCAACTTCTGGTATTGCTTTTCTCCATGTCGATTGATCCTACTTATGCTTCGTTAATCCATGTTTTTATGTTTCAGCTCCTGTCTTGATAAAGCAGTTATTAGATACTATTCAGTTGTCTTTCTTTGAGTTTACGTTTTATTAATTTCTACTGTTCTTTTAGGTACCAATTTGGTTGAGCGATTCAGTGATCAATTTAATCCCATGCTGATTGGTCAAGATAAGGCATGGTCATCGACAGATTCCACCATTATTCGGATGCCTTTATCGTCTGAAATCTTAAAAGATGGACTTGAGGCGGGGTTATATAGAGTGAAGCAAATGTCTGACCAGTTTTTGGAGAATGCCTCCAGAATCCTCATTTTCTTGAAGTCAGTTTCACAGGTATTATAATATGTATATCTACAGCGCCGTGGACGTCATTGAATCCTTTTCTTATGGCAGTAGAATGCTATTAAATACAAAACTTTAGTACACAATATAACCTAGAAACTGGTAGAGTTTGGGCTTGAGCATAGGCTACCATGCTGTTGTTATTTAACAGGTAGTTACGAAGTAGAGAATTTCATAAGCAGTTAGATTTTTTATTTAGGTATCGTATAGGAAACATGATTCGTCTGGACCTTTTGGAATTTGCGGAAGCACAGAAATAAATGTGCTTGGCATTCTTTCATCTGTTGGATTTGTTTTTGACAGTTGGACATTTTGGATAAGATATAAGTCAGTTGAAGTTAAAATATGAGGAATGCGTGAGGTTTGACTTTTGTCATTGATTGTATGGAACTCTGTACATGTGTAGTGTTATAACTTAAATCAGTTCATGAATGTTGTTAAATTTTTCATGTTTTGTCATTTTGCATTTTGTTTAATCATTTGATGTCTATTCTAGGCAGCAGATGGATTTGTATCAAACCTAAAAAACGTGGAAACTATATGTTAATTTCAGGTTTCATATTCCACGTGGGAGCAAGGAAATCCAGAACCACATCAAGATTACGCTCTGCATATTGATTCAGCATCAGCTATCATGAGGAATCCCTTCTCGGAGAAAAAATGGAGAAAGTTTCAACTTTCGAGGTTGTTTAGTAGCTCAAGCTCTGCTGTTAATTCACAAATAATAGAGGTTAACCTACATATAGGGGAAAACAAACTTCTGGATCGATGGCTTGTTGTTCTCAGCATGGGCTCTGGGCAATCACGAAACATGGCTCTTGACAGGTACGAAGTCACTAACTATTACTCAACATAAAATCTTCTGGCAGTAACCTATATGCCTTGACGTTCATATAACCTAGGAAAGCCATGTCAGACAATAAAGTGATATCAATGATCTCTTTCAGATGTTTAATCCATCTTTTAAATTTTTTAAATGTTACAAATTTTTAGTAAATTATGGACAGCAAACAAATTCAGTTCACTGTGTAAGTATGTCACTTTTCATACTTGATAACAATATAATTGGTATGCACTGTTCGTACGAGTAAAATAGAAACTAATTCTTTTGTTTTATTAATGAAAACAAGAAGAAAAGAATTCCGTCTACTCGTTTGGTTTTTTAAAATCTAGTAGACGTGATGAGTGTACTAGAGGTTATCATGTCTCTATATGTTGTTGAAATATTAATTATCTGCAGGAGGTATCTAGCGTACAATTTGACACCTGTTGCTGGAGTTGCTGCACATGTATCTCGAAATGGTCGTCCTGTTGATGTTCATCCATCCAGCCCCATAATGTCTCCTTTGCCTTTGTCTGGTAGTGTGAATCTACCTGTCACCATCCTTGGGTGCTTCCTCATTCGGAATAATTGTGGTCGTTTTCTCTTCAAAAATCAAAATAAAAGAGCTATGTCAGAGCCACAGCTTGATGCTGGAGATAAATTGATTAATGCATGGAACAAAGAGTTAATGTCATGTGTTCGTGATTCTTACATAGAGATAGTGGTGGAGATGGAAAGGCTAAGGCGAGAGCATTCAAGCTCTTCAATTGAATCAAGTACAACACGTCAGCTGGCCCTTTCTCTTAAAGCCTATGGTCACGAGTTGTATTCCTTCTGGCCACGATCTAATCAACATGCTTTGTTTACCCAACATGACGGTGCTCTAGCAACAGAAGTGCTCAAGCCGGAGTCGGAATGCTTGGTTGAACAAGTTATAAGGCCGTTTTATGCTCGTGTTGCTGACCTTCCTCTGTGGCAGCTTTACTCAGGAAATTTGGTCAAGGCCGAAGAGGGTATGTTTCTAACACAACCTGGTAGTGAGGTTGCTGTTAATTTGCTTCCTGTTACAGTTTGCAGCTTTGTGAAGGAGCATTACCCTGTTTTTTCCGTGCCTTGGGAATTGTTGGCTGAAGTCCAGGCAGTAGGGATTCCGGTTCGAGAAGTTAAACCAAAGATGGTTCGCGATCTTCTAAGGAAGTCATCTGCATCTATCGATCTCCGATCTGTTGATACTTATATTGATGTACTTGAATATTGTCTCTCAGATATTCAATTCATTGAAGCACTTAACCCCTAAGGGGCTTTCATGGATGAAGGAAACAGTACTTCTCAAGCTCAGGCTGGCTCAAGTGATGCTTTTGAAATGATGACAAGCCTAGGGAAGGCTTTGTTTGATTTTGGCAGAGTTGTTGTTGAAGATATTGGTCGTGCTGGAAATAGTAATAATAGATATAGTAATGTTGACCCGAGGTTCCTATCTGCAGTTAATGAACTGAAAGGATTACCATGCCCGACTGCAACAAATCATTTAACACGTTTGGGTACTTCTGAGCTATGGTTGGGCAACAAGGATCAGCAGGCATTGATGTTGCCTGTGTCTGCACGATTTATCCATCCAAAAGTGTTCGACAGATCGAGCTTGGCTGATATATTTTTGAAGTCTTCAGTTCAAGCTTTTTTAAA
Organism: Alliaria petiolata; assembly: GCA_020283515.1. Classification (NCBI taxonomy): domain Eukaryota; kingdom Viridiplantae; phylum Streptophyta; class Magnoliopsida; order Brassicales; family Brassicaceae; genus Alliaria; species Alliaria petiolata. The sequence goes on along the minus strand of JAHZTW010000005.1, from coordinate 19,952,865 downwards.
ATTAATGAGCTGGTCTCTTCCTTTACTGGCAAGTAATATGAAATATCTTTTTCATGACCATTGGGTTAATTGCATCTCGGAATCAAATGATATGCCATGGTTTTCATGGGAAAGCACATCCAGTTCTAGTGATGATAGTGGTCCCTCGCCTGAATGGATAAGGCTCTTTTGGAAAAATTTTAATGGATCAGCAGATGAGCTCTCTCTCTTTTCGGACTGGCCTTTGATTCCTGCCTTCCTTGGCAGACCGATTTTATGCCGTGTGAGGGAGAGACACTTGATCTTCTTTCCACCACCGCCTTCGCAGCCAATCTCTAGAAGTGGTTCTGATATGAATCAGAGAGACAGTGATATGCCCACAACTTCAGTAAGTGATGGTTCCTTATCTGAGTTAGTACAGCACTATGTTACAGGCTTCGACCTAGCACAGAGAAAGCATCCTTGGCTGATTTTACTTCTGAACCAGTGCAATATACCTGTTTTTGATGCTGCATATATTGATTGTGCTGAGAAATGCAAGTGTCTTCCTTTACCTAGCGTGTCACTTGGCCAAGCGATTGCCTCCAAGCTTGCTGAAGGCAAACGAGCTGGCTACATTGCTGATATTGCTTCTTTCCCAACGTCTGGCCGTGATGAGCTTTTTACCCTTTTGGCTAATGATTTCTCTTCCAGTGGCTCAAGATATCAAGCATATGAACTTGAAGTTCTAAGTTCACTTCCTATATTTAAAACTGTCACTTGGTCTTATACGCATTTGCAAAGGCAGGGTTTGTGTATAATCGCTGGAAATTCCTTCCTCAAACCATATGATGAATGTTGCTTTTGCTATTTTTCAGATTCAGTTGAATGTCACTTTCTCCAAGCTCTTGGGGTCTCTGTGTTGCATAATCATCAGACTTTAGTAAGGTTTGGGTTAGCTGGGTTTGAAAGCAGATCTCAATCTGAACAAGAAGATATACTAATTTATCTGTTTGGAAATTGGCTAGATCTAGAGGCCGATTCTACTGTGATTGAAGCTCTTAGGGAGGCTAAATTTGTCAGAAATTCTGATGAATTCTCCTCTGAGCTGTCAAAACCGAAGGACTTGTTTGATCCTTCTGATACATTATTAGTATCAGTCTTTTTTGGCGAAAGAAAACGATTTCCTGGAGAATGATTCTCATCAGAAGGCTGGCTTCGCATTCTACGGAAAGCTGGCCTTCGAACTGCAGCCGAAGCCGATGTCATACTTGAATGTGCCAAAAGGGTGGAGTTTCTGGGTATCCAGCGTAATAGATCCTCTGAAGAAGATTATTTTGAAACGGATCTTGTGCAATCTGAGAAGGATATTTCAGTTGAGTTATCAACATTAGCAGGATCTGTACTTGAAGCTATATTTTCAAACTTTGCTGGTTTTTATAGCACCGCATTCTGCAACACTCTTGGTCAGATTGCTTGTGTACCTGCTGAATCAGGGTTCCCAAGTATTGGTGGCAGAAAAGGTGGCAAAAGAGTCCTTACAAGTTACAGTGAAGCTATTCTTTTACGGGACTGGCCCCTGGCTTGGAGCTCTGTTCCTATTCTTTCAAGTCAGAGATTCGTTCCACCTGACTATTCATGGACAGCATTCCGCCTAAGAAGTCCTCCGATTTTCTCGACTGTTCTTAAACACTTACAGGTAAGAACACTCTTCCTCTTTCTTTGATTTATTTGTGTACTCTTGTCACGGACATGGGAAGAAAGAGGCCTGATCAAAATATGTCTAGGTAATCGGACGGAATGGTGGTGAGGACACTCTTGCTCACTGGCCCAATGATCCAAATGTGATGACCATTGATGTTGCTTCTTGTGAAGTTTTGAAGTACCTGGAAAAGGTTTGGGGCTCCCTCACTTCTTCAGGTACGTATACTACTGTACTTAACATTTCACTTTACATTATTGGATAGAAACATCTAAGCGACATTCAAGCTACTGCAGCTGCGAATTTTCAATCTGGCAGAGTAAATTCGGTTTAATAACAAAATAAAGAGACATGTGAAGTATCCGTGAAATTCTGGAAAGAACACTTTAATCAATAGTAAAGTGCGAACGAATGCAGTACTAACAGTAAAAACAAATGTTGTCCATTGTTTGCGGCCAGCCTTGCTAGCCGCAATGATGGATTATGCTCTGGAAATACTTGGAAATTTATTATAATAATAGGGCACCAGTAAGAGTTTTCTATTAGTATGTTGAAATCTCTGATGATATTTTTTTCCCCGGATTTGTAATTTCTGTCATTCAGATATTTTGGAGTTGCAAATGGTGGCCTTTTTACCAGCTGCAAATGGAACACGCTTGGTGGGCGGAAGCTCCCTTTTTGTTCGCCTACCAATCAACCTATCACCTTTTGCATTTGAACTTCCTAGTCTCTATCTACCTTTTCTGAAGATCCTTAAAGATTTGGGACTTAACGATGTGCTTTCAGTTGGTGCTGCAAAGGAAATCCTCTCTAAATTACAAAAAGTATGTGGTTATCGGCGTTTGAACCCGAATGAGCTTCGAGCTGTGATGGAAATTCTTCATTTTCTCTGCGATGAACTTAATACGACAAAGGCACCCGATGATTCCAACGTTAAATCAGATGTGATAGTCCCAGATGATGGCTGCAGGCTTGTCCATGCACGATCTTGTGTTTATGTCGATTCCTTTGGGTCACGCTATGTGAAATACATAGATACTGCATGGTTAAGACTTGTTCATCCACGTCTTCCGGAGAGGATCTGTCTAGATTTGGGTGTCAGAAAGCTTTCTGATGTGGTTATTGAGGTAAGCATGGCATCGGTTACTTTTTCTCGTGCCTTTCTTTTTATTATATTTGCTGCGTGTGAAACAGTCTCAAATTAATTGCTTCTTTACGTAGGAACTTGAAAGCGCTGAACATATTCAAACCTTGGACAACATAGGATCCATATCACTCAAGGCTATCAGAAGGAAGTTGCAGAGCGAATCGTTTCAAGCTGCTTTATGGACTGTCAGCCGTCAGACCACCACCGTGGATGACTTATCTTTTGAAGATGTGCAACGTTCTCTTCAATCTGCTGCAGAGAAAATTGAATTCGTCAGAAATATATATACTCGATTTCTTCTCCTGCCAAACTCCGTAGACGTTACCCTCGTGTCTAGGGAGTCCATGATTCCCGAATGGGAGAATGAATCGCATCATCGAACAATGTATTATATCAACCGTCACAGAACATCTATCCTAGTTTCTGAACCGCCTGGATACATTTCTTTCCTTGATGTTATGGCAACAGTTGTGAGCGAGGTTTTAGGCTTTCCAACATCCCTGCCTATAGGATCTTTATTTTCATGTCCTGAGGGATCTGAAACTGAAATTTCCGCTTGCCTGAGACTATGCTCTTATGCTCTTACAAACACCGGAGCAGCTGATGGTTCCATTGGCCAAGAGATAATGCCGCAGGATGCTGTACAAGTACAGCTTCACCCTTTGAGACCATTCTACAAAGGGGAGATTGTTGCTTGGAAAATCCAACAAGGAGACAAGCTGAGATATGGAAGAGTCCCAGAGGACGTTCGACCTTCTGCAGGCCAAGCCCTTTACAGAGTTAAGGTTGAAATGACACCTGGAGAGATTGGTTTTTTACTTTCATCTCAAGTTTTCTCCTTCCGAGGCACGTCAATCGAAAATGAAGGTCCCACGACTTTGTCCGAGGTGCTCCCCACTGTATCTGATAACAGATCTCAAGAAACTTCAGAAAGTTCCAGAACTAACAAAGCAAGTTCTAGCCAGGTTTGTAACATTTCTCGTGAATTGTTGGATATAATCATTTCTACTTCGCCTCTTGCCCCATTTTTGTATATTATCTATAATAATCTATGTGATACTGAGAGACAAATGCATACTGTTTTTCTCCAAAATGTTTATTTTCTTGTGATAATTTGATCTTGTATCGTGTTCTGGGGAAGATTGATTTGGATTTGTTCTTTGTCGCCTGCAGCCTGTGAATGAAATGGAATATGGCCGAGTCACAGCTAAAGAATTAGTTGAGGCAGTCCACGAGATGCTCTCTGCAGCTGGAATAAATATGGAACTGGAGAATCAATCTCTACTACAAAGAACCATAACCCTTCAAGAAGAACTCAAGGACTCTCAAGCTGCATTCATACTTGAGCAGGTTCGGTTACAATCGAAATCCTCCATACTTAAAAACACACACATTATTGATCACAATGATTGATAGAGCAAAAACATGTCATTTTCTATGATGTTCTTGCAGGAGAGAGCAGAGGCTTTCATAAAGGAAGCAGAGACGGCGAAATCGCAATGGGTTTGTAAGATATGTCTGATCAAAGAAGTGGACTTGACCATTGTACCATGCGGACACGTCTTGTGTCGGGAATGTTCAGCTTCAGTGTCTAGATGTCCTTTTTGTCGCCTTCAAGTCTCTAGAACCATCCGAATCTTCCGACCGTAAATGTCATATATATCAAATACCATTTATCTATCAAAGGTTTTGTCCTCTATACAACAGTTTTTGCTAATTCATTGGCAGCTTGTATATACGTATAGTTATATTTTTCACTTTGAGAAAACATGATCAACCAGCTTAACTAATACTAAAATTTAAAAAAGCATTGTACAGACGACCATAACCAAAAACGGAGACAGTTTTCTCCTAGAGAGGGCAAGACTAAAAAAATCTTAAAAATAAGTTTGAACACGACCAAAGAAAGAAGGGGAAATTGTAAGAAGTGTTTATTAATGAATCAATCATAGGGCGACATGTGTAGAAATGGTGGACTACGTAGACGTTAGATAACCACCACTCAGATAAGAAGGAGAGAGAAAGCTTACACACCAAAAGGATATGTGTTTCTCCAGAGGCGGGAGAGAAGAGAAGAAGAAGAAGAAGAAGAACAGGCTTCAATGGCGTCTCTGCAACTCTGCGACGGCTATCTCCTCTTCAAGCCCTCTGTATCTACTCGATTCCTCCCTCAACAACGCATCTCTCACCGCTTCATCCCTAAGTCCTCCGCTTCTCCTCCATCATCACCATCTTCGACTTCGTCTTCCTCCTTGTCTCTTAATCGGAGGCAGCTTCTCTACCAATCTGCGGCAGTATCACTCTCGCTTTCCTCCATTGTTGGGCCGGTAAAAGAAGCCAAAGCTGATGAACAGTTATCCGAGTGGGAAAGAGTCTTCCTCCCCATCGATCCCGGCGTCGTTCTTCTCGACATTGCTTTCGTCCCGGACGATCCCAGCCGCGGTATCTCCTTCTTCTTTTGTTTTTTTCATTTCCCGTTTTCCTCCGCGGAGCTTTAGCTTAAGAGTGTCACTTACTAATCATGCTTAGCAAAACAATTAGGGTTTTTACTGGGAACGAGGCAGACTCTCTTAGAGACCAAAGACGGAGGAAACACTTGGGCTCCACGCTCGATCCCTTCAGCTGAAGAGGAAGATTTCAATTACAGATTCAATTCAATCAGCTTCAAAGGCAAAGAAGGATGGATCATTGGCAAGCCTGCGATCTTATTGTACACTGCTGATGCCGGAGAGAATTGGGATAGAATTCCACTAAGTTCTCAGCTTCCCGGAGATATGGTAT
>JAHZTW010000005.1:19781302-19947010 GCA_020283515.1 Alliaria petiolata | reverse complement strand
CGTGGATGACTTATCTTTTGAAGATGTGCAACGTTCTCTTCAATCTGCTGCAGAGAAAATTGAATTCGTCAGAAATATATATACTCGATTTCTTCTCCTGCCAAACTCCGTAGACGTTACCCTCGTGTCTAGGGAGTCCATGATTCCCGAATGGGAGAATGAATCGCATCATCGAACAATGTATTATATCAACCGTCACAGAACATCTATCCTAGTTTCTGAACCGCCTGGATACATTTCTTTCCTTGATGTTATGGCAACAGTTGTGAGCGAGGTTTTAGGCTTTCCAACATCCCTGCCTATAGGATCTTTATTTTCATGTCCTGAGGGATCTGAAACTGAAATTTCCGCTTGCCTGAGACTATGCTCTTATGCTCTTACAAACACCGGAGCAGCTGATGGTTCCATTGGCCAAGAGATAATGCCGCAGGATGCTGTACAAGTACAGCTTCACCCTTTGAGACCATTCTATAAAGGGGAGATTGTTGCTTGGAAAATCCAACAAGGAGACAAGCTGAGATATGGAAGAGTCCCAGAGGACGTTCGACCTTCTGCAGGCCAAGCCCTTTACAGATTTAAGGTTGAAATGACACCTGGAGAGACTGGTTTATTACTTTCATCTCAAGTTTTCTCCTTCCGAGGCACGTCAATCGAAAATGAAGGTCCCAGGACTTTGCCCGAGGTGCTCCCGACAGTATCTGATTACAGATCTCAAGAAGCTTCAGAAAGTTCCAGAACTAACAAAGCAAGTTCTAGCCAGGTTTGTAACCTTTCTCGTGAATTGTTGGATTCAATAATTTCTACTTCGCCTCTTGCCTCATTTTGTATATTAACTATAATCTATGTGATACTGAGAGACAAATGCATACTGTTTTTCTCCTAATTTTTTTATTCTCTTGTGAATATTTGATCTTGCATCCTGTTCTGAGGAAGATTGATATGGATTTGTTTTGTGTCATCTGCAGCCTGTGAATGAAATGCAATATGGTCGAGTCACAGCTAAAGAATTAGTTGAGGCAGTCCACGAGATGCTCTCTGCAGCTGGAATAAATATGGAGCTGGAGAATCAATCTCTACTACAAAGAACCATAACCCTTCAAGAAGAACTCAAGGACTCTCAAGCTGCATTCATACTTGAGCAGGTTCGGTTGCAATCGAAACCCTCCATACTTAAAAACACACATTTTATTGATCACAATGATTGATAGAGAAAAAAACATGTCATTGTCTCTGATGTTCTTGCAGGAGAGAGCAGAGGCTTCCCTGAAGGAAGCAGAGACGGCGAAATCGCAATGGGTTTGTAAGATATGTCTGATTAAAGAAGTGGACTTGACCATTGTACCATGCGGACACGTCTTGTGTCGGGAATGTTCAGCTTCAGTGTCTAGATGTCCCTTTTGTCGCCTTCAAGTCTCTAGAACCATCCGAATCTTCCGACCGTAATTAACACCAAATGTCATATATCAAATACCCATTTATCTATCAAAGGTTTTGTCCTCTATACAACAGTTTCTGCGAATTCATTGGCAGCTTGTATATACGAAGAGTTATATTTTCACTTTGAGAAAACATGATTAACCAGCTTAACTAATACTAAAAATTTTAAAAGCATTGTACGGACGACCATAACCAAAAACGGAGACAGTTTTCTCCTACAGAGGGTAAGAAGACTAAACAAGCTTAAAAATAAGTTTGAACACGACCAAAGAAGGGGAAATTGTAAGAAGTGTTTATTAATCAATCAATCATACGGCGACATGTGTATAAATGGTGGACTACGTAGACGTTAGATAACCACCACTCAGATAAGAAGGAGAGAGAAAGCTTACTCACCAAAAGGATATGTGTTCCTCCAGAGGCGGGAGAGAAGAGAAGAAGAAGAACAGGCTTCAATGGCGTCTCTGCAACTCTGCGACGGCTATCTCCTCTTCAAGCCCTCTGTATCTCCTCGATCCCTCCCTCATCAACGCATCTCTCACCGCTTCATCCCTAAGTCCTCCGCTTCTCCTCCATCATCACCATCTTCGTCTTCGTCTTCGTCTTCCTCCTTGTCTCTAAATCGGAGGCAGCTTCTCTACCAATCTGCGGCGGTATCACTCTCGCTTTCCTCCACTGTCGGACCGGTAAAAGAAGCCAAAGCTGATGAACAGTTATCCGAATGGGAAAGAGTCTTCCTCCCCATCGATCCCGGTGTCGTTCTTCTCGACATTGCTTTCGTCCCGGACGATCCCAGCCGCGGTAACTCCTCCTTTTTGTTTTCCATTTCCCGTTTCCTCCGTGGAGCTTAAGCTTAAGAGTGTCACTTACTAATCATGCTTAACAAAACAAATTAGGGTTTTTACTGGGAACGAGGCAGACTCTCTTAGAGACCAAAGACGGAGGAAACAGTTGGGCTCCACGCTCAATCCCTTCAGCTGAAGAGGAGGACTTCAATTACAGGTTCAATTCAATCAGCTTCAAAGGCAAAGAAGGATGGATCATTGGCAAGCCTGCGATCTTATTGTACACTGCTGATGCCGGAGAGAATTGGGATAGAATTCCACTAAGTTCTCAGCTTCCCGGAGATATGGTATCTAGCCTTTTTTCCTTCCTGTGTCTTCAGAGCTTATGGGTTTTCTACTGCTGTTTTTTGTATATGAGAAATGTCAAACTTTTGTTACAATGTTGTAGGTGTTTATAGAGGCGACCGGAGAAAAGAGCGCAGAGATGGTCACCGATGAAGGTGCTATATATGTTACCTCAAACAAGGGATATAACTGGAAAGCTGCTATTCAGGAAACTGTGTCAGCTACCTTGAACAGGTTCATTACTCTACCTTTGGTTTTTATTGACGGCAAAATCTTCCAAGGTCAACTTTGGAGCAAGTCTTTAAATGATTCAGTACTCATGGAAGTTAAATGTTGGCGAATTGTGCTTCTCGGCCCTAATTCTGTATTTGCCAATGGTCTTGCAGAACAGTGTCCAGTGGAATCAGTGGAGCTAGTTACTACACGGGAACCTTCAGCGCCGTTAATCGTTCACCAGATGGAAGATATGTCGCTGTTTCGAGCCGTGGTAACTTCTTTCTGACATGGGAGCCTGGGCAGGTGAGCCTCAGTTAACGCAATGTCAGCATTTACTCAAAAGTTTTTGGTGTGTGTGTGGTTTGGTTGGTCTTAAAACCGTCATTCACCCTAGTATTGGTACATTGCAGCCTTACTGGCAACCACACAACAGAGCTGTTGCCCGAAGGATTCAGAACATGGGATGGAGAGCTGATGGTGGTCTTTGGCTTCTTGTTCGTGGTGGAGGACTTTATCTTAGCAAAGGCACTGGGGTAAGTANTATCTTTTGAAGATGTGCAACGTTCTCTTCAATCTGCTGCAGAGAAAATTGAATTCGTCAGAAATATATATACTCGATTTCTTCTCCTGCCAAACTCCGTAGACGTTACCCTCGTGTCTAGGGAGTCCATGATTCCCGAATGGGAGAATGAATCGCATCATCGAACAATGTATTATATCAACCGTCACAGAACATCTATCCTAGTTTCTGAACCGCCTGGATACATTTCTTTCCTTGATGTTATGGCAACAGTTGTGAGCGAGGTTTTAGGCTTTCCAACATCCCTGCCTATAGGATCTTTATTTTCATGTCCTGAGGGATCTGAAACTGAAATTTCCGCTTGCCTGAGACTATGCTCTTATGCTCTTACAAACACCGGAGCAGCTGATGGTTCCATTGGCCAAGAGATAATGCCGCAGGATGCTGTACAAGTACAGCTTCACCCTTTGAGACCATTCTATAAAGGGGAGATTGTTGCTTGGAAAATCCAACAAGGAGACAAGCTGAGATATGGAAGAGTCCCAGAGGACGTTCGACCTTCTGCAGGCCAAGCCCTTTACAGAGTTAAGGTTGAAATGACACCTGGAGAGATTGGTTTTTTACTTTCATCTCAAGTTTTCTCCTTCCGAGGCACGTCAATCGAAAATGAAGGTCCCACGACTTTGTCCGAGGTGCTCCCCACTGTATCTGATAACAGATCTCAAGAAACTTCAGAAAGTTCCAGAACTAACAAAGCAAGTTCTAGCCAGGTTTGTAACATTTCTCGTGAATTGTTGGATATAATCATTTCTACTTCGCCTCTTGCCCCATTTTTGTATATTATCTATAATAATCTATGTGATACTGAGAGACAAATGCATACTGTTTTTCTCCAAAATGTTTATTTTCTTGTGATAATTTGATCTTGTATCGTGTTCTGGGGAAGATTGATTTGGATTTGTTCTTTGTCGCCTGCAGCCTGTGAATGAAATGGAATATGGCCGAGTCACAGCTAAAGAATTAGTTGAGGCAGTCCACGAGATGCTCTCTGCAGCTGGAATAAATATGGAACTGGAGAATCAATCTCTACTACAAAGAACCATAACCCTTCAAGAAGAACTCAAGGACTCTCAAGCTGCATTCATACTTGAGCAGGTTCGGTTACAATCGAAATCCTCCATACTTAAAAACACACACATTATTGATCACAATGATTGATAGAGCAAAAACATGTCATTTTCTATGATGTTCTTGCAGGAGAGAGCAGAGGCTTTCATAAAGGAAGCAGAGACGGCGAAATCGCAATGGGTTTGTAAGATATGTCTGATCAAAGAAGTGGACTTGACCATTGTACCATGCGGACACGTCTTGTGTCGGGAATGTTCAGCTTCAGTGTCTAGATGTCCTTTTTGTCGCCTTCAAGTCTCTAGAACCATCCGAATCTTCCGACCGTAAATGTCATATATATCAAATACCATTTATCTATCAAAGGTTTTGTCCTCTATACAACAGTTTTTGCTAATTCATTGGCAGCTTGTATATACGTATAGTTATATTTTTCACTTTGAGAAAACATGATCAACCAGCTTAACTAATACTAAAATTTAAAAAAGCATTGTACAGACGACCATAACCAAAAACGGAGACAGTTTTCTCCTAGAGAGGGCAAGACTAAAAAAATCTTAAAAATAAGTTTGAACACGACCAAAGAAAGAAGGGGAAATTGTAAGAAGTGTTTATTAATGAATCAATCATAGGGCGACATGTGTAGAAATGGTGGACTACGTAGACGTTAGATAACCACCACTCAGATAAGAAGGAGAGAGAAAGCTTACACACCAAAAGGATATGTGTTTCTCCAGAGGCGGGAGAGAAGAGAAGAAGAAGAAGAAGAAGAACAGGCTTCAATGGCGTCTCTGCAACTCTGCGACGGCTATCTCCTCTTCAAGCCCTCTGTATCTACTCGATTCCTCCCTCAACAACGCATCTCTCACCGCTTCATCCCTAAGTCCTCCGCTTCTCCTCCTTCATCACCATCTTCGACTTCGTCTTCCTCCTTGTCTCTTAATCGGAGGCAGCTTCTCTACCAATCTGCGGCAGTATCACTCTCGCTTTCCTCCATTGTTGGGCCGGTAAAAGAAGCCAAAGCTGATGAACAGTTATCCGAGTGGGAAAGAGTCTTCCTCCCCATCGATCCCGGCGTCGTTCTTCTCGACATTGCTTTCGTCCCGGACGATCCCAGCCGCGGTATCTCCTTCTTCTTTTGTTTTTTTTTTTTCCTTTTTTCTTCTTTGTTTTTTTTTTTTATTTTTTTTTTTTTTTATTTTTTTTTTTTAAATTAATTAGGGTTTTTACTGGGAACGAGGCAGACTCTCTTAGAGACCAAAGACGGAGGAAACACTTGGGCTCCACGCTCGATCCCTTCAGCTGAAGAGGAAGATTTCAATTACAGGTTCAATTCAATCAGCTTCAAAGGCAAAGAAGGATGGATCATTGGCAAGCCTGCGATCTTATTGTACACTGCTGATGCCGGAGAGAATTGGGATAGAATTCCACTAAGTTCTCAGCTTCCCGGAGATATGGTATATAGCCTTTTTTTCTTTCCTTTTTTTTTTTTTTTATTGGTTTTTTTTTTTTTTTTTTTTTTTTTTTTTAATTTTTAAAACTTTTGTTACAATGTTGTAGGTGTTTATAGAGGCGACTGGAGAAAAGAGCGCAGAGATGGTCACCGATGAAGGTGCTATATATGTTACCTCAAACAAGGGATATAACTGGAAAGCTGCTATTCAGGAAACTGTGTCAGCTACCTTGAACAGGTTCATTACTCTACCTTTGGTTTTTATTGACGGCAATATCTTCCAAGGTCAACTTTGGAGCAAGTCTTTAAATGATTCAGTACTCATGGTAGTTAAATGTTGGCGAATTGTGCTTCTTGGCCCTAATTCTGTATTTTCCAATGGTCTTGCAGAACAGTTTCCAGTGGAATCAGTGGAGCTAGTTACTACACGGGAACCTTCAGTGCCGTTAATCGTTCACCAGATGGAAGATATGTCGCTGTTTCGAGCCGTGGTAACTTCTTTCTGACATGGGAGCCTGGGCAGGTGAGCCTCAGTTAACGCAATGTCAGCATTTACTCAAAAGTTTTTGGTGTGTGTGTGGTTTGGTTGGTCTTAAAACCGTCATTCACCCTAGTATTGGTACATTGCAGCCTTACTGGCAACCACACAACAGAGCTGTTGCCCGAAGGATTCAGAACATGGGATGGAGAGCTGATGGTGGTCTTTGGCTTCTTGTTCGTGGTGGAGGACTTTATCTTAGCAAAGGCACTGGGGTAAGTATTGCAACAAGACTCTCCTCAGCTTTTGCAGTTTACTTCCCTCAACATTTTCTCTTCTTATCATACCCAACAAAGCTCGTTTTGAGATTTACTTGCAAGTGTCTCGGTTTGGGGCCACTAAGAAACTCAGTTTTCTTTCTCTCATCTGCTATTCCCTGGACCGAAAAGCAAGGAAACAAAAAAAAAAAAAAAAATGTTTCCTGGTGATTCAAATTCTCTTCCAATGTTCCAATCAATTTTATATCTGACTTTGTTCTCCATTGTGTTGAATGCTCTAGATCTCAGAGGAGTTTGAAGAAGTTCCAGTACAAAGCCGTGGCTTTGGCATTCTAGATGTTGGTTATCGCTCAGAGGTACATGAGTTTACGCATTGATCATTCAAATCTTTGATTACCGCTCAGATCTTTACATCAATTTTTGTTGTTGTTGTGTAATGCAGGAAGAAGCGTGGGCCGCAGGAGGCAGTGGCATTCTACTGAGAACAAGAAATGGAGGCAAGTCATGGAACCGTGACAAAGCTGCTGATAACATCGCAGCTAATCTCTACGCGGTCAAGTAAGTCTCTCTACTCAAACATCAAAACACGAGTCCTAACTGTTTCTCCTGACCCGTCTCAATCTCAATTCTCAATCCTATCTGTTTTTGCAGATTTGTTGATGACAAGAAAGGGTTTGTGCTTGGAAACGATGGAGTATTGCTCCGATATGTTGGATGAAGAAAGTGGCAGTTAAAAAGGTGAAATTGAAATCGTTTTGTTTCAGTCTTCTCTGTTTTGCTGCGTTTTGCTACACTGCATTACACTTATTGTATACATTCCCTTCATTAAAGTTCTTTATTTATTACCCATTTTTGTTTCTTGTGGAAAGCCATTTTTGTTTGACTGTTACTTGGATTTGGACTATCTTTTCGCAAATAAACTTTATTATATATCCCATGAGTTTCTTATGATATTATTCATTTAATTCTCGTGTAGGCAACGAAGAACTCTTTTCCCCTCGCCGACATTATACGGAGTTTGTTTCTTACTTTAAAAAAAACGGTCTATCCAGTGGAGAGATACATATTATTAACAGCTTTCTTGTCAACATTTGATTCCATAATATATAATCTCATATAAAGTCATAAGAGTAAGAGTAAGAGAAAACGTAAAATAAATGGTGAATGTTAGTAATATCAACTTTGTTTTGTGTAGCAGTTCTCTTTTTCTTTGTTGTCCATTGTTGTTTACCCAAAGCTGTAAAACGCGGTTCTACTTTTTGATAATTTATAATAGGGAATGAATAATAATAAATTTGTTCTTCGGTTTTCGTAAAAGGATAAATATAATTTTGTGTCGCTCCGGTGGCGACGAGAGAGGGGAGAGATCTCCCGTTCGTTTTTCCCGGAAAATCCGGCAAGAAAAAGTTACATCGAACCTAGGAGAAAACTCGTCCCTTTCCACTCCACGAGTTTTCACCTCTCTTTCTCAAAATCTCTCAGCGTCTCTTCCTCGTTTCTCGTCTTCGCTTTTTTTACCCTTTTCCTCTTCGACTTTGCCGGAATCCGAAAATTCCTTATCAGATCTAGTTTTAGAATAGGCTGTTAGATTGTACAGAGCAATGCTTACGGATCGAGGGAGGCGGGTTTCTGTTTGCAATGGGACTCTTGACTACAGCAGCAGAAAGTTCCGTGGTGGCAATGGTTACGGATTCGTAGATCGATCGGAAGGCTGCCGCGTTTGGAGTCGTTCCAGGTCCTCTGCTTCGAAAATCCTGCGTATCTCGTCACCGACCTCGTCTCCACCGTCGTCGTCGGCTTCTTCCGTCTCCCTGAATTGCTCCTACTCTACCGGCGCTGGTTATATCGAACACCGGGTCTCCAAGTTCGACACTCTCGCCGGCATTGCTATAAAGTATGGTGTTGAGGTATGGTTTCTGTGTTTATTGCTTCAATTGACGAGGAGATTAAGCTTGCCATGACATGATCGAATTGTAAAATGCTTTTGCTCTGACCATTACGTTTCCAGAAAATTTGATTGTGTGATGGCATATCTTTGTAGTTTATGTAGAATTCGTACTAGTGATGAAGGAACTGATTTTTTTTTTTTTTCCTGAATCACGACACAGTGAGGAAAGGTAATCGAAAGCGATGGAAAAAAAAAATCATAAAGCTACACTTTTTTTTATTCATCTCGTGACCCTCACTATCGCAATTTCTGAGTTTGTGCTTTTGATGCGGGATTAGTTCTAATTCCCTTTTATTGTTTTCTTGTATCCTCAAAAATTGATATTTCAGGTTGCAGATATTACGAAGCTGAATGGGCTTGTAACTGATCTTCAGATGTTTGCTCTCAAGTCTCTCCGGATACCATTACCTGGGAGACATCCTCCTTCTCCATCCTTATCTAACGGCTCTTTGAATCATGGGTACTTTTAGCCTCTTGATCCTCTGTTTTTACAATTTCTTTTTTTTTTTTTGGGTATGCTAATTAGAAGACCTTATAGTCTGTGACCGGCAGGCAATGATTGATGTATGTAATCGTCTTGCAGAGAGGATTGTTCTGAGCAAGATTCATCATCAGCAAGCGATGGCAACCTCCAAGACGTATTTGACTCCTTCCAGTCTTTGAGGCTGAAGCCTTCAGAAACCAAGATTTCTCCAGCCATGAACTCCTTGCAAGGTTACTATGGACTGAAGCCAAGAAACAGAAGGGCCTCTGAAGGTTTAGAGATGGCAGCTTACAAGGAAGACGATGATCAGTACCTCACACCCTTCCCAGCCACCAATACTCCCTTAAATCATCACCACAGAAAATCCAGAAGCTTGGTAGATGCAGTTATCGCCGAGGTCAACCAATCATCCAACCCGTCAAAGGCAGGAGGAGAAATGAATTCTGATAAGCCAATGAGAAGACGCCAGAAATCTGAAGCCGATTTTAGTTCGCGAGCCCCAGAATTGCTTTTGAAGGAGGAGAACAGAAGCAGCAATGGCGGGTTTTCTGCAGTAGCCGGGAAAGGTTTAGCTCTGAGATCCAAAGCAGCAAGCAGAACTAATTTGTCAGCAGATACCGAGACCGGAAATTTGAATCCCGTACCAATCAATTTGATGGATGCTCCTGTGGGAGACAGCTTCTCAAGCCTGAGGAAATCGTTTAGCGCCTCTAGTCTGCAAGAACCGGACCGTAACAGCAACGGTTCATCGATATGGCCAACCTCGAAGTGGACCTTGAAACCTGATTTGCTCACACAGGCAGCCATGACGAGCTCTATCTTTGATGGATTGCCTAAGCCTATAACTGGTCGGAGAAACAAAAAGGCTGTGGACTAGGTCAGCTAGGTTCCGTCCGATGTTTGTTGTTGACTGTCCACTTTTGGCTCTGTAATCCATAAGCAAGAAGCTAATAGATGGTGGGAGTAAATAGAAGTATAGTGTATTATTACATTGCATTTATTTAAATCAATAATGCAAATTTGGTTGTGAGTGAGGAAGTCAGATCAGGATTAAGGATTTTTTTTTGTTACAATGACTTTTTTTCTCAAATTTTTTTTTTTTTAAAAAATTTTGAAAAAGATATAATTTGTTTTTTCCAGAGTCAAATCTTGAAGTTGTTCATCTAGCATACATGAGCTTTACAAATTTTAACTGGTTTATGTTAATTCATGATTGCTGTGTATATTGTAATTCATNGTCGCCTTCAAGTCTCTAGAACCATCCGAATCTTCCGACCGTAATTAACACCAAATGTCATATATCAAATACCCATTTATCTATCAAAGGTTTTGTCCTCTATACAACAGTTTCTGCGAATTCATTGGCAGCTTGTATATACGAAGAGTTATATTTTCACTTTGAGAAAACATGATTAACCAGCTTAACTAATACTAAAAATTTTAAAAGCATTGTACGGACGACCATAACCAAAAACGGAGACAGTTTTCTCCTACAGAGGGTAAGAAGACTAAACAAGCTTAAAAATAAGTTTGAACACGACCAAAGAAGGGGAAATTGTAAGAAGTGTTTATTAATCAATCAATCATACGGCGACATGTGTATAAATGGTGGACTACGTAGACGTTAGATAACCACCACTCAGATAAGAAGGAGAGAGAAAGCTTACTCACCAAAAGGATATGTGTTCCTCCAGAGGCGGGAGAGAAGAGAAGAAGAAGAACAGGCTTCAATGGCGTCTCTGCAACTCTGCGACGGCTATCTCCTCTTCAAGCCCTCTGTATCTCCTCGATCCCTCCCTCATCAACGCATCTCTCACCGCTTCATCCCTAAGTCCTCCGCTTCTCCTCCATCATCACCATCTTCGTCTTCGTCTTCGTCTTCCTCCTTGTCTCTAAATCGGAGGCAGCTTCTCTACCAATCTGCGGCGGTATCACTCTCGCTTTCCTCCACTGTCGGACCGGTAAAAGAAGCCAAAGCTGATGAACAGTTATCCGAATGGGAAAGAGTCTTCCTCCCCATCGATCCCGGTGTCGTTCTTCTCGACATTGCTTTCGTCCCGGACGATCCCAGCCGCGGTAACTCCTCCTTTTTGTTTTCCATTTCCCGTTTCCTCCGTGGAGCTTAAGCTTAAGAGTGTCACTTACTAATCATGCTTAACAAAACAAATTAGGGTTTTTACTGGGAACGAGGCAGACTCTCTTAGAGACCAAAGACGGAGGAAACAGTTGGGCTCCACGCTCAATCCCTTCAGCTGAAGAGGAGGACTTCAATTACAGGTTCAATTCAATCAGCTTCAAAGGCAAAGAAGGATGGATCATTGGCAAGCCTGCGATCTTATTGTACACTGCTGATGCCGGAGAGAATTGGGATAGAATTCCACTAAGTTCTCAGCTTCCCGGAGATATGGTATCTAGCCTTTTTTCCTTCCTGTGTCTTCAGAGCTTATGGGTTTTCTACTGCTGTTTTTTGTATATGAGAAATGTCAAACTTTTGTTACAATGTTGTAGGTGTTTATAGAGGCGACCGGAGAAAAGAGCGCAGAGATGGTCACCGATGAAGGTGCTATATATGTTACCTCAAACAAGGGATATAACTGGAAAGCTGCTATTCAGGAAACTGTGTCAGCTACCTTGAACAGGTTCATTACTCTACCTTTGGTTTATATTGATGGCAAAATCTTCCGTGGTCAACTTTGGAGCAAGTCTTTAAATGATTCAGTACTCATGGAAGTTAAATGTTGGCGAATTCCAATGGTCTTGCAGAACAGTCTCCAGTGGAATCAGTGGAGCTAGTTACTACACGGGAACCTTCAGTGCCGTTAATCGTTCACCAGATGGAAGATATGTCGCTGTTTCGAGCCGGGGTAACTTCTTTCTGACATGGGAGCCTGGGCAGGTGAGCCTCAGTTAACGCAATGTCAGCATTTACTCATATTTTTGGGTGTGTGTGGTTTGGTTGGTCTTAAAACCGTCATTCACCATAGTATTGGTACCTTGCAGCCTTACTGGCAACCACACAACAGAGCTGTTGCCCGAAGGATTCAGAACATGGGATGGAGAGCTGATGGTGGTCTTTGGCTTCTTGTTCGTGGTGGAGGACTTTATCTTAGCAAAGGCACTGGGGTAAGTACTGCAACAGGAGTCTCCTCACCTTTTGCAGTTTTCTTCCCTCGACACTTTCTCTTCTTCTCATACCCAACAAAGCTCGTTTTGAGATTTACTTGCGAGTGTCTCGGTTTGGGGCCACTAAGAAACACAGTTTTCTTTTCTCATCTGCTATTCCCTGGACCGAAAAGCAAGGAAACAAAAAATAATAATGTTTCCTGGTGATTCAAATTCTCTTCCAATGTTCCACTCAATTCTACATCTGACTTTGTTCTCCACTGTGTTGATTGCTCTAGATCTCAGAGGAGTTTGAAGAAGTTCCAGTACAAAGCCGTGGCTTTGGCATCCTTGATGTTGGTTATCGCTCAGAGGTACATGAGTTTACGCATTGATCATTCAAATCTTTGATTACCACTCAGATCTGTACAACATCTTTTTTGTGTGTGTATTGCAGGAAGAAGCGTGGGCCGCAGGAGGCAGCGGCATTCTACTGAGAACAAGAAATGGAGGAAAGTCTTGGAACCGTGACAAAGCTGCTGATAACATCGCAGCTAATCTCTACGCGGTCAAGTAAGTCTCTAGGCAAACATCAAAACACAAGTGTTTTTGATAAAGCTCACTGTTTCTCCTGACCCATCTCATATCTCAAATCTCAATCCGTTGCTCAAACTAATCAGCTTCCTTCCAATCTCTATCTGTTTTTGCAGATTTGTTGATGACAAGAAAGGGTTTGTGCTTGGAAACGATGGAGTATTGCTCCGATATGTTGGATGAAGAAAGTGGCAGTTAAAAAGGTGAATTGAAATCGTTTTGTTTCAGTCTTCTCTGTAAAGGCGTTTGCTGCGTTTTGATACTGCATTACACTATTGTATACATTCCCTTCGTTATAGTTCTTTATTTATTACCGATTTTTGTTTCTTGTGGAAAGCTTTGTTTCACTGTTACTTGGATTTGGACTATCTTTTCGCAAATAAACTTTATTTTTTGTTCAAACTCGCAAATAAACTTTATTATATCCCATGAGTTTCTTATGATATTATCCATTTAATTCTCGTGTAGGCAACGAAGAACTATTTTCCCCTCGCCGACATTATACGGAGTTTGTTTCTCACTTAAAAAAAACGGTCTATCCAGTGGAGGAGAGATTCATACTGTATTATTAACAACTTTCTTGTCAACATTTGATTCCATAATAGTATAATCTCACAAGTCATAAGAGAAAACGTAAAATAAATGGTGAATGTTATTATATCAACTTTGTTTTGTGTAGCAGTTCTTTTTTTTCTTTGTCGTCCATTGTTTATCTTGGTTACTCAAAGCTGTAACGCGGTTCTACTTTTTATAATCTATCTAGAATAAATGCCAATTGCTTTTCAATAAGTTGTGTTTTTTTAAAATTGTTATTCGTATTTTTTTATAAATTCTAATTTTAATTTAAGAAATGTCATTTGTGGTTGCGTCTTTTCAATTATCAAAAATTGCTTCTTTTCAATTATCAAAAATTGTTTCTTTTCACTTATATCTTTTGAAAATCACATAAAAAGATCATTTGACTCTTTATAAAACAAATTGTTATATTCATTTATTTTATCGGGAACCGGTAAGAATGATAAACAATGCCGTTATTATTACTATAGATGTAACTTTATCTCCAGAATATAGTCCAAGGAATCTGCTTCAATTCTTTTTTTGTATGTTCTACTTTGTTCTCTTTGATTATAATTTTTTGTGTTACTTAACTTCATTTACGATCTTGGTTTTGATCGTCAAACGATCATATTGCTTTACTCGACTTTATTCTTTTCCTTATCCAAATTCGTTATCGATATTCATTATTTTGTTTTGTTTTTGTTTTGATAACCTCGAAGATTAGGCCTAATATGATTGGTTCGGAGTCAGCATTTAGTTTTTTTTTTCTTAGAAATATTCTTTAGTTTACATTATTGCGCAACATGATAATATCGCTTTATCTAAGTATCTTAGTTTTGAGTATTTGTATCGCTCCCTCTATCAATAAGTTGTGTCTTTTCAAAATTGTTATTCGTATTTTTTTTATAAATTTCATTTTTAATTCAAGAAATGTCATTTGTAGTTGTGTCTTTTCAATTATCAAAAATTGCTTTTTTTCAATTATCAAAAACTTTTTTTTACTTATGTGATTTAAAATTTACAAAATATATATTTATAGTTTTTTTATTAAACCATTTCCAGTAACTTGTGCATTTCAAAATAGAAGAGATAACAATCTTCTATTGTTTCATCTTTTTATTATTCATTATATTTCTTTTTGTTTTAACCGTTTATTTAATAAAAATATACATAATTAATAATGAAGATCTTCATGTTTTTAACACATTAATCTATCTATAATAACAATCTGAATAAATGTCAATTGCTTTTCAATAAGTTGTGTCTTTTCAAAATTGTTATTCGTATTTTTTTATAAATTCTAATTTTAATTCAAGAAATGTCATTTGTGGTTGCGTCTTTTCATCAATTAAGTATATTTTTGTTATAACCATTTTTATGAAAATTGCTTCTTTTCACTTATGTCTTTTCAAGATTATTTATATCGCTAAAAATCACATAAAATTAAGGGTCATTTTATAGTGATTCTTGATATAATGGTTTATCAAAAAGTATGTTATCTATCTTGATGGATTGCCCTAAATAAAGAATAAAAAAGTAAAAAATCCAACATATGATCATTTTCCAACAAAATATGTATTTACATCATATTTTTTGTATTGCATATTTTTATATATAATTTTTTAACACTACAAAAAAAATACTCTATAGAGTTGTGTGTCTTATAATTTTTTATTTTTTTTTATTTTTTATCTTAGTAGTTAAATTCTTTGAAAATATTTTACAAATTTTTATATTTGAATTATTTTGTAACTTTCCATTTGTTAATAATCCAAAAATTTGTTTTTTTAGAAGATCGTATCTTTTTATTTCTTTTTTTAAGAATTATAATTTTCTGAATATTTACATATTTTTTATCATCATTTTTTGTTTTATGTATTTTCACTTATAATAATTTAAAATAATTTATTTGTTTAAGTTTTAATATACCACAATTATCCCCGGGAAGCGGGGTTTCTATTTCTAGTTTATACTAATAGGGAATAATAATTAATTTGTTCTTCGGTTTTCGTAAAAAGGATAAATATAATTTTGTGTCGCTCCGGTGGCGACGAGAGGGGGGAGAGATCTCTCGTTCGTTTTTCCCGGAAAATCCGGCAAGAAAAAGTTACATCGAACCTAGGAGAAAACTCGGTCCCTTCCACTCCACGAGTTTTCACCTCTCTTTCTCAGAAATCTCTCAGCGTCTCTTCCTCGTTTCTCGTCTTCGCTTTTTTTACCCTTTTCCTCTTCGACTTTGCCGGAATTTGAAATTTCTGATCAGATCTAGTTTTAGAATAGGCTGTTAGATTGTACAGAGCAATGCTTACGGATCGAGGGAGGCGGGTTTCTGTTTGCAATGGGACTCTTGATTACAGCAGCAGAAAATTCCGTGGTGGTAATGGTTACGGATTCGTAGATCGATCGGAAGGCTGCCGCGATTGGAGTCGTTCCAGGTCCTCTGCTTCGAAAATCCTGCGCATCTCGTCGCCGACCTCGTCTCCGCCGTCGTCGTCGGCTTCTTCCGTCTCCCTGAATTGCTCCTACTCTACCGGCGGTGGTTATATCGAACACCGGGTCTCCAAGTTCGATACTCTCGCCGGCATTGCTATAAAGTATGGTGTTGAGGTATGGTTTCTGTGTTTATTGCTTCAATTGACGAGGAGATTAAGCTTGCCACGACATGATCGAATTGTAAATGCTTTTGCTGCTCTGACTATTACGTTTCCAGAAAATTTGATTGTGTGATGGCATCTTTGTAGTTTATGTAGAATTCGTACTAGTGATGAAGGAACTGAATTTTGTTTTTTCTGAATCACGACACATTGAGGAAAGGTAATCGAAAGCGATGGAAAAAAAAAATCATAAAGCTGCACCTTTTTTTACTCATCTCGTGACCCTCACTATCGCAATTTCTGAGTTTGTGCTTTTGATGCGGGGGATTAGTTCTAATTTCCTTTTATTGTTTTCTTTTATCCTCAAAAATTGATATTTCAGGTTGCAGATATTACGAAGCTGAATGGGCTTGTAACTGATCTACAGATGTTTGCTCTCAAGTCTCTCCGGATACCATTACCTGGGAGGCATCCTCCTTCTCCATGCTTATCTAACGGCTCCTTGAATCATGGGTACTTTTAGCCTCTTGATCCTCTGTTTTACATATTTATTTTTGTATGCTAATTAGAAGGCCTTAGTTTATGACCAGCAAGTAATGATTGTTGTATGTATCCTCTTGCAGAGAGGATTGTTCTGAGCAAGCTTCATCAAGCAATGGCAACCTCCAAGAGGTATTTGACTCCTTCCAGTCTTTGAGGCTGAAGCCTTCAGAAACCAAGATTTCTCCAGCCATGAACTCCTTGCAAGGTTACTATGGACTGAAACCAAGAAACGGAAGGGCCTCTGAAGGTTTAGAGATGGCAGCTTACAAGGAAGAAGCTTCTCATCTCCAAGACGATGATCAGTACCTCCCACCCTTCCCAGCCACCAATACTCCCTTAAATCATCACCACAGAAAATCGAGAAGCTTGGTAGATGCAGTTATCGCAGAGGTCAACCAATCATCATCCAACCCGTCAAAGGCAGGAGGAGAAATGAATTCTGATAAGCCAATGAAAAGACGCCAGAAATCTGAAGCCGATTTTAGTTCGCGAGCCCCTGAGTTGCTTTTGAAGGAGGAGATCAGAAGCAGCAATGGCGGGTTTTCTGCAGTAGCCGGGAAAGGTTTAGCTCTGAGATCCAAAGGAGCAAGCAGAACTAATTTGTCAGCAGATACCGAGACCGGCAATTCCAATCCCGTACCAATCAGTTTGATGGATGCTCCTGTGGGAGACAGCTTCTCAAGCGTGAGGAAATCGTTTAGCGCCTCTAGTCTGCAAGAGCCGGACCGTAACAGCAGCGGTTCATCGATATGGCCAACCTCGAAGTGGACATTGAAACCTGATTTGCTCACACAAGCAGCCATGACGAGCTCTATCTTTGATGGATTGCCTAAGCCTATAACTGGTCGGAGAAACAAAAAGGCTGTGGACTAGGTCAGCTAGGTTCCGTCCGATGTTGGTTATTGACTGTCGTCCACTTTTGGCTCTGTAATCCAAAAGCAAGAAGCTAATAGCTGTAGATGGTGGGAGTAAATAGAAGTATAGTGTGTATCATTGCATTGCATTTATTTAAACCAATAATGCAAAATTGGTTGTGAGTGAGAGTCAGATCAGGCAGGCATTAAGGATTTTTTGTTGTTGTTGGAATTCACAAGTAATAAAAGTTACAATGAGTTTTTTTTTCTTTTTCAAAACAGAACAAATGGTCAAATGTTTTTTCCTGGATTAACTAACAGTTATTGTATATATATAGTTTATAACTTTATATGACAATCAAATCTTGAAGTAATTCATTATTGCTGTGTATAATTCATTTTTGCTCCGTGAACATTTTTATCTATAAACAAAAGGAAAAAAGTAAGGGTAAATCGAGGAAAATAGAGAAGGTACTAGTGTGTATACTACTAATAAATCTGAAATCCCTAACATCGAGAAAGCACCCGGAATCGAGTTCCATTTCTCGAGCATTCACTCTTCCCCGCTCTCTGAGCAGAACAACCCTAGGGTTCCGATGATGATGAGGGGTCTTGTTTACGGCGCCAAGAGGCTATCAAATCCAACGTTGATGGCGACAACCACCGCCACTGCGAGGAGAAGCTACAGTCTGATTCCGATGGTTATCGAGCACTCATCGCGAGGAGAGAGAGCTTACGACATCTTCTCTCGATTGCTCAAAGAGCGTATAATCTGCATCAACGGTCCCATCAATGACGACACGTCTCACGTCGTCGTCGCCCAGCTTCTCTTCCTCGAGTCTGAGAATCCTTCGAAGCCGATCCATATGTATCTCAATTCACCAGGCGGCCATGTCACCGCCGGTACGCGTTGCTTTCCATTTTCCATTTTTTTTTCTTATGTTTAGCTTCGTCAAAAATTGGACTTTGCCAAATGCTCTCTTAGAGGCTTTCTGAGGAGATTCTGCAATTAGTGATTCGTAAAGTTGTCACTTGCTTAATGCAATGAGGCTTCTGAAATGTATGACAGCAAGTAGCTTGAGCAAATTCTAACTATTGTTATGCGTTCTCTAGTGAATCCACTCCTTTTTGCTGGTAATTTCAGTGTCCACGGTCTCATGAGTGTCTGGTCTGTGAAGAGTTGACGTTTTTCTCAATCTCAAATATCGTTTATCATGTGTTTTGTGATCCATCTTTGTAATCTTGATCTTCGATGCAGGTCTTGCAATTTATGATACTATGCAGTACATTCGTTCTCCGATAAGCACAATTTGTTTAGGGCAGGCTGCGTCGATGGCTTCTCTCCTCCTGGCAGCGGGTGCCAAGGGGCAAAGGCGGTCGCTGCCAAATGCAACCGTTATGATTCATCAGCCTTCAGGAGGATACAGTGGGCAGGCTAAGGATATAACGATTCATACAAAACAGATTGTTCGTGTGTGGGATGCGTTAAATGAACTGTATTCCAAACACACGGGACAGCCTATTGACGTGATTGCAAAGAACATGGATAGGGACCATTTCATGACTCCTGAAGAAGCTAAGGCGTTTGGAATAATCGATGAAGTAATTGATGAAAGACCGTTGGAGTTGGTGAAAGATGCAGTTGGAAATGAAAGCAAAGATAAGAGTTCAAGTTAGGAAGTAACTGGTAATCAGAGTAATAAATTTTCTTCTTTTCCTTTTACCAGTTTTGCTTTGCTTCAGTTAGATTACTTTTTCTATGGATGAATTTATATGCTCCGCAGGGCATAATCTCTTAAACTGTTTTTATTCTTTCATATATCGATCATGACTATATTTCAGAACTCTTTTCCTTGCATGTTTACACAGTCTCGTATCTAGTTGTGTTAAATGAATAATTGGATAAAGAGTGGCTTTGGGTCTTAATTCCATGTGCAGTCTGATCCAATCGATACACTTGTTTGGTAATGAACATTCATTTGAACCAAGTAGAAAGTCTAGAATGGTGAGATTGTTGTTTAGTTTCAGAAATCACAATCTCAGATGATTTGCTTATGTGAAAAATTATTGCCGTGGTCTGCTGTTCTTTATGCTTTTGATCAATATTCTTGGCTTTCAATAGTTTGTGGTTATTTTATGTTAGAACACCATCAGATTCCTAGGTAACTATTGGACTATGATTGTACTCTTGAAAATTAGGGAGACTATTAAGATCTCTGTGACAAGTCTCATCTTGTAAGGAGTCTTCCTGTTGAGCTAAGCATCTGATGACCAGTGTTTGCTTACGTTGGACAGTCTAACTAAGTTCAAGCAGAATTATTACTATTTATGTTATAGTATTTATTTTTATATGTTTTTTGTTTCTCCAATTGAAAAAAAAAAAAAATATCTATAATTTGTAAATGGAAGCGTGAAGGAAAGGAAATACTAGTTTAGAATATTGAAAAAGGAAATATTGATCTGTGTGACCAATGTGTTGATATATATTTGGTTAGGACTTGGGGAGTAGTGATTAAATTAAAACAAAATGGAAAATTAAGAGAAAATTGTGTTGGATTCGATCTCTCTATTTGTAAAAAAAAAAAAAAAAACCGACAACAGTAACCAAACCAAATTCTCAGAAAAAATCCTTGCAAAGTTTTGTTTCACCTTTCAGCCCTAAGCCCATCGTCGTCGTCTCTCTCTCTCGCGACCGCCTCAATCTATCTCCCTCTCTGGATCAACCTCTCTCTTTCTCTCTCGCTCCGTCGCTGTACGTGATCCCTAGCTGTCTTCGCTGCCGGCTCAATCAGCGAAGCTTCCTTCCTCCGGTGGAATAGTTTCCGGATTGGAATCGGAGTCTCTTATTGGTTATCGGGGTTGGGATTGGGTTCCTCAATTCTGCTCGCTGTTCCTGTTTTCCGCTCAAAATTAGGGTTTATAGCGGTATCGCCTATGGCTCCTGGGCGTAAAAGAGGAGCGAGCAAGGCCAAGGCCAAGGGGCAGTTGATTCTCGGTGATCTGGTTCTTGCCAAAGTCAAAGGCTTCCCTGCTTGGCCTGCTAAGGTACCTTCTTCTCTCTCTTCCTCCGCCTTTTCTGATTTCTGAAATTGGATTTTGTTTTTCTTCACAGATTTTTGTTTTCTTCTCTGATTCATTCCCATATAGCCACTGATGTATAATTGGATTCCATAGGTTGATGAGCTCTAGTGCTCTCTTTCTTTTGAGCGTTTTACCATACTAGGTTTCATAGTTACGTTGGTTTAAGATTTGTTAGAGTTATTGTTCCCGAGATTGAGCCGTAATTAAAGTCAGTTTTATTATCTCTCTAGTTTACTCGATCGGATTCTACGGTTGAATTATGAAAAGCATATGTTACTTCATCTCGGTAACTACTGAGCGTGAGAATCTTTTGAATTCGTTTCTCTGGTGACAAAATTTGGTTATGGGTTTCAGATCAGCCGGCCTGAAGACTGGGATCGTGCGCCAGACCCAAAGAAGTACTTTGTTCAGTTCTTTGGAACACAGGAAATGTAAGCAAGTCTCTTAGATGTATTCAGATTTTTGGTTAGTTGATCCATGTTATTTTAAAATTCTGGTACCTTCTCATCCAGAAAGGTATATCAGCTTTAGTCAATGTATCATGTTGCTAGAATTAGGCAGTAGATTTCGGTTATCAGGTGTTCTCTTACCCACATTGAAATTTCATCTTTTCTCGCCATGTTACCAGATGTTTAGGTTGTGTTTTTTTTTTGGCTGATTATATCTTTGCAGTTGATTTCGTCCATTGCGTAGTGATCATTGACCAAGTTATCTTCCTTACTGCAGAGCTTTTGTTGCGCCGCCTGATATCCAAGCCTTCACTAGTGAGGCAAAGAGCAAACTATTAGCAAGATGTCAGGGTAAAACAGTCAAGTACTTTTCACAAGCTGTAAAGGAAATCTGCACCGCATTTGAAGAGTTGCAAAATCACAAGTCAAATGTTTTGGGCAGTGAGGATCCTCTGGATGCTGCTAAGCCTGGTTTGGCAAAGGCTGAGATAGTGGATGGAACAGATCATATAGCCACTGAGTCTGATGGAACTGATAACTTTGATTCTAGGGCGGATCCTTGCTCCCCCAACTTAGATAATAATAATGGTGAAGAGACAAAGGCTGAGATAGGGAAGCGAGATTCATCTCCGTTTCTGGAATCAAAGATGACAACCACATCCTCGGGTAGCGAGTCTCGGGAGCATGGTTCATATGACCATAAAATAAAGGAAGAAGATTTTGATAAAGCAACTGATGGTGATGGTTGCACTGAACATTTTGGTAATGGCCAAAAGAATCTGGCCAATGGTAAGAGAATAAAGAAGGTAGCAGGTGGCTCGGAGAGAACAGGTGAACATACAGTTCATAGAGACAAAAGCAATAACTCACATGTGCCTGATGGTCGAGCTGCTAGTGGTAAATCTGATTCCAAAAAGTTGAAAGGCCTGTTGACAGAGAAATATAGCTCCAAAGTGTCTGGAGGTAAGCATGAAAATTCACCTGGCTTCAAGGGTGGGATTTCCGGCAAGAAAAGGAAGCTTGAAAGTGAACTAGGGAAGCATGCTCCAAGAGTAGATGAAAGCTCACGTGCTGCTAAAAAGCCGCGATGTGAAGGTGTGAATGATAAAGAAAAGTGCGAATTTGATGATGAATCTAATTCTACGGGGACTGTATCAGATATTAAGCGTGAAATTGTTTTAGGATTAAGTGCTCGTGGAGGAGATTTACAATATGATAAAGAAGTAGTTGCATATACAAAGCGTCGCAGACAAACAGTGGAACATGCTACCTCTCCTCCTTTTTCTGTCTCTCGTGATAAATCCTGGAAAGATCAACTGGAACAGAAAGACCGTTCTTCTTCTGTTAGTGATAAATCTGGGAAAGGTCAACTGGAACAGAAAGACCGTTCCTCTTCTGTTAGTGATAAATCAGGGAAAGTTCATCTGGAACAGAAAGACGGTTCCTCTTCTGCTAGTAACGCTAAGGTTCCAGCTGCACAGTCGCTGAAAAAACGGAGGGCTGTTTGTATTTATGACGAAGATGATGATGAAGGTTCAAAAACCCCATTACATGGAAGACAAGTCGTTCCGAAAGCAACATCAGTTTTGACTGATGTTCCTAAAAGTGCTAATGTGTGTCACGATACTTCTACTAAAGCTAAGATATCTTCTGGATCTACAGAGAGTACTGGACTAAGGAAAGCACCTCTGCGTAAACATTGTGAGGAGAATTCTGCTAACAGCTTAGCCATGGAAAAACCCATCAATGAATTGCCGGCAAAGGATGTCAAGCAGATCTTGCGATCTCCCAAGATGTCTCCTCAGCTGGTTTCAACTAACAAGCACGTTGCAGGACAGCATAAAGCTGCAAAAACATCTGTGAAAGTTTCTGGTGTTGTGATGTCAAAGAAGCCTCAGAGTGATTCTTGTAAGGAGGCAGTTGCGGGATCTGATAAAGTAAGCTCTTCTCAATCCCAGCCAGCAAATCAGAGACAAAAACAAGCTTCAGTTGGAGATAGGCCAACAGTGGTTTCAAAAGCTGCGTTACGTTTGAATGATGCTGGTGTTTCAAGAGACACTTCTGAGGACTTGTCTGCTGGCATGTATGTTACATTCTATCTGTAATCTTTTTGTGTTTATGTCGTCTGTTGCTTATAATTGTTTTCTTATGCAGGCTTGATCTCAATCGAGAAAATTGGAGTGCTCCATTTATCAGTGGGAGGACCCCAGATTCGGCTGCATCTATGAAGGATCTAATTGCAGCTGCACAGGCCAAAAGAAAACTAGCACATTCACAAAATTCAATTTTTGGGAATTTGAACCCTACTTTCTTAAGCATCAGTGATACACAGATGAGGAGCCATAGTCCATTTATGGTTCAGACTGCTTCAGTTTCTGCTGCCATCGCAATGCCTTTAGTTGTTCAAGGACAGCAACAAGATTCTTCTCCGTCAAATCATGGGCATCAGTCTTCATCAAAAAATCAAAACGAGACTGATGATAATGAAGAGAGAAGACTAAGTTCAGGGCATAAGTCAGTTGGTGGTTCACTTAGTAGTTGTACTGAGGCTGCTGTTTCTCGGGATGCTTTTGAGGGCATGATAGAGACCTTATCAAGAACTAAGGAAAGTATTGGACGTGCAACACGCCTAGCAATTGATTGTGCCAAGTATGGGATTGCTAGTGAGGTAAGATGGTCGGTTGGTTTTCATTGTCTTCTGTCTTAAATCTCTCAACAAACTTATTGTGAGGCTGCACATATTAAATCAATTTAGAGTTACATTTTTGCGGCTTAACTTATTGGATGTTTAGCTTGCTACGTTAACTACTTTGACAAAATTATCTACAGCATTTGGTGTGTAACATTATTCAATAGTTGCTTCAATTGGGAAATTTGTTTGTGTTTATATCTAGGTGGTGGAACTTCTCATACGTAAGTTGGAAAGCGAACCTCACTTCCATCGTAAAGTGGACTTGTTCTTTCTCGTTGACTCTATCACCCAGTGTTCGCACAACCAAAAAGGTGAACTTTTCTGTTGAATGGATGCAATACCTGTTCTCAAATTTTCAATTCCCAGAAATGCTAATAGCATTTGGATATTTATTGTTTATTTTTCTGACTGCATTCAAAGAGAACACCTAATATATTTTATTATCAGGAACTATTTCTAACTAAAAAGATTAAACATTGTCTGATTGTTGTGAAATCTTTTTGTAGGTATTGCTGGTGCTTCATATGTTCCTACTGTGCAAGCTGCTTTGCCACGTCTTTTAGGTGCTGCTGCTCCTCCAGGGACCGATGCTCGTGATAACCGTCGTAAATGTCTGAAGGTACTTTTACTATTTGCTCGTTTCGAGGTTATTTTTGCATTTTTGTTGGCTGGACTCAGTGACCTCCTTGCTTTTTTAGGTTCTGAGGTTGTGGCTTGATAGGAAAATTTTCCCTGAATCTCTTCTGCGCCGTTATATTGATGATATTGGAGCTTCTGGTGATGATGCAACCGTTGGGTTTTCCCTGCGACGTCCTTCTAGATCTGAGCGTGCTGTAGATGATCCTATCAGGGAAATGGAAGGGATGCTTGTTGATGAGTATGGCAGGTAAGCTAAACGATTGTCTTGATTAATAGTTTACTCCCTGGACTTGATATAATTGCTGATGACAAAAGAACGGGCAAAGTCGGGAAATTTATATCACTGTAGAATTGTTAATAATGAGTTTGGCGTCATTCGGTCGAGTGTTTAATGTTTTTGAACATATATGCCATTTTTTTCTGCAGCAATGCAACTATTCAGCTGCCTGGGTTTTTTTCTTCTCATACTTTTGAAGATGATGAAGAAGATGACGATCTTCCAACATCACAGAAAGCAAAAAACACATCTGCCGGGGAACCTTTCAATGCTTTAGACGACTTGGAAATACGTGATACTTCGAGTGATAGACGCCATCAAGTTTTGGAGGATGTAGATCGTGAACTTGAAATGGAAGATGTATCTGGTCAGCGCACAGATGTAGCACCTTCCTCTTTCTGTGAGAATGAGACGAAGGAGCCGTCACTGGATGTTAGGGAACCAGTTGCAGGAAAGTCAACTGAGGTGTCTCCTCTTCTAGAGGATTCTCCTCCGCTACCTCACGAATCACCTCCATCTCCCCCTCCTCTACCTCCTTCTCCTCCACCTCCATCCCCACCTCCTCCGCCTTCATCTCCGCCTCCATTGCTGCCACCACCACCTCCCGCAGCGCAATTCCCACCTCTTCCTCCACCCCCGTCTCAGCCTCCACCACCACCGCCCCTTTCACCTCCACCTTCACCGCCACCTCCACCTCCACCGCCTGCACAATCTATAGCTTTACCACCATCATTAACAACTCCACCATCCATAGCTAGCCATCATCAGTTACCACCTCAACTAGGATTTCCTCCTCCAGCATATCCATTATCGCATCAAACATACCCAGGATCTATGCAGCAGGACCGCTGTAACATTTTCACTGTAAGTTCTTTGAATTTTTTCTGTTTGATGTTACTCATAATTCCTAATGTACATTTGCCTCTTTTATCATTTATGTTTAAACCCCTGGGCGTCATGTGCAGGGTGATCAAATTGTCCAAGGGCCTGGAAGTTCTGCTCGTGGAAGTCATGTTGAGGGCGCTGGAAAGACTGAATTTTTCGTGCAGCAGCCATCTAGTTTTTCTCCAGCAGGAGTGTGCAGCTCCAGGGAGCCTGCAGCATTTAATTCCTCCAGACAATTAGAATTTGGGAACAGCGATGTACTGTTTAATCCTGAAGCTTCTTCACATAACCAACGGTTTCAGCCGAGTACTCCTCTGTCCCAAAGACCTATGGTTAGGAAGCTGCCTTCAGCACCGTCCAGTCATTTTCCGTATCCGAGCCATATTCAATCACAATCCCAGCATTCCTACACTCATCCTTACTCTTTTCCACCTCAACGTGATGACGGACGGCGATATAGAAATGAGGAACCATGGCGGATGTCTTCAAGTGGACATAGTGCAGAAAACCAGAGTGGTGCCTGGATACGTGGAAGAAATTCACATCCAGGCCTTCCTCGAGTGACAGACAGTATGTAGATGCTTTAACCCTTACAGACCCTTTAACTGTTGAGGTTTATTAATTGCTTTTGAAGCTGTGAGCATTGTGATACATCTGTTGATTATGATTGTCCAGCTTGTATGTTTGTCTCATGGTTATCCTTGTGATTGATGGTCTTATTTGCAATTCACCAGGTTTCTTTCGGCCACCACCAGAACGTCCACCTTCAGTGACAATGAGCTATCAGCCTTCTGCTGCTAGTAACTTACAACCCGTCCCTGCAATTCCAGGTGAGTCTATCTCAGCCAATGCATCTGATTGTAAACTCTCAAAGACACAGTCAGAAAATTTTGTGCTTGCCTTACGATTTTAAATTACCCATTTAAGGTCATGCTGCTTCCCAGATGCTACCATCTCGTCCAGACATGCCTACCACGAATTGTTGGAGGCCAGCTTGAAGTAAAGGTAGAATTTCGTTGGCCTGCTCCTATTAGTATCAATGGAAAAGAAGCTGCTAGTGTCTCATACTCTCATTGACAAGATTAATCCTCTAGGTTTGAGTTTCTAAATTCTAAAGTTAAGTCAGAGTTGTCATCAAACAGTTACAGTTATACCGCTTTCTCTTCCGTGGAGGACTTTTTCGGATATATCCACTTCCAAAGGCATCAAAACTACTGCAGACTTTTGCCAGGATTCTGTATATTGTATTTTTTCCTGACAAATGTATCTGGGGATCATATTCTTCACAGTATAGGTTCTTGTTTTTTAATTGGTTAGTACTTCCGTTCCCCAATTCCTGTAATTAT
The DNA here is from genome assembly GCA_020283515.1 of Alliaria petiolata. Classification (NCBI taxonomy): domain Eukaryota; kingdom Viridiplantae; phylum Streptophyta; class Magnoliopsida; order Brassicales; family Brassicaceae; genus Alliaria; species Alliaria petiolata. The sequence continues at coordinate 19,920,327 of JAHZTW010000005.1, read as the reverse complement.
GCCAATCACAATGTGCACAAAGCTTTTACTGGTTAAATGAATTTTGAACTCCATAGTCAAATAAAGTTTTTATGTTTCATACAGTGAGTCTTTTCATAATGTATCTTTGCTGGTCTCTGAGAAATCACATTAAAGAAATACACTGCTAATTGTGTATTTGACTAGTGAAGCAGAACTAGGTGGCAAGAATATTAAGTGCAAGCCTGTGTTTGCTCCCTTGTTGGTTCCCGGACTAGAGACCTATTGCTTAGTCTGTAGCTTGTTGTTTGAATGAGTAAGGTCCCTTTAGGTCCTTGTATGTGGTAGCTCCTACTGTAGACCTCCCTATAAGTACTTTTTCCACCACGGAGGAGTTCCCTTCAAAATTACCTTATTCTTTCTTGTAAATTTGTGTTCTCATGTCTTTCTCTTGTGGAGATAAGCCATGTCTCGCTGTCTCGTATATTAGCAGGAACAAGAAGCATGCATTTCTATACAAGAATCTCCATATTGCTATCTTGTGCACTGCTGTTCTGCAGAAATATGTCGAAGACTTGTGAGGTACTGGTTTTTATTTGTTTGTCTGAAATTATATGTTCTCCACTCAAGCCATGTGTGTGTTAGTGACGTGACGAGGTTTTGCTTCATAATTATGGTGAGCACTTGAAAAAGTGTTTTTATGTCATAAGACAGCGAGCTAATCTTATGTCAGTGTGTTCAAAACAACAGCCTTCTTAACTTGTTTTACTAAGCGTGTGTTTGCTGCTGCCTGACACGCCTATTGTGTTTCATGAACGTGCCTGTTTATGTGGTCATGGCGATGGGGGTTGCACATGTGAATATGTGTTCTATTTTGTAGGCTTTGCTCAATAGCTTTATAATCTTGGGTTTTGAGAAAGCTTTTCTCATACATATCTTCAGAGTGGTGTAGCTTTTCTTTCAAATATGGGTTTTTGGCGTTGATGCTTCTTGCTTGTTCTTTGACAAATGTCTCTGGGTTTCGATCCCTATTTTCCACAGTTTTATATTTGGCACTTTGTCCTAAACACTAGATATGGTCAAGATAAACATTTAGGCTCTTCTTCAGCAATACGCCAATCCCCCCAATTTCAATTTTTTTGCTATAAACAATTTTATTGCTTTTATTCGACAACTCAAGTTTCTCCAGTTACGGTCTAAAGATTATGATTTAGTGCTTATTTTGCTCAATGTATAAGGTCTCTCTCCACCCTCCCTAAATTAGTTTGTCAAACTACTGCTTGTTTCTTCTGTTAAGTACATTCATGTTGGTGAACATACTTAAATTAACTGCTAGATTGAGAATCAGGGATTTAATCTCATCACATGTTTCACGATGAACTGCAAGAATAATGCTTCAGAACATAACAGTTTGATGTAGACAAAGAAGTATCAGTGATTGAGAGGGATTCTGTATTTCATGTTTAATCTTTGGTTCTTGACAGAGCCGGCTATTTAGAGGGAATTAAGTAGTAGCAGTATATTCCAAGAGCATTCACTAGAGAAATTACATATTTGCATCAGCAGATAGTCGTGTTTACTCATTTTTGTGTGTGGGTTTTGTCGGATCAAACTGCCATGTACGGCTAGCTTCTTGGTATATGCATTAGTCGCCTGTTGTTTGTGTTGTTTCATAAAATGCCTTGGGGGATAGTTTTCTATATACTTGTGTTTGTGTTGACTTGAGTTGCGAGGACATATCTTCTTAAAGGTGTTGAGTGACTTATGTCGTGCAACTGCCTTTTGATACAAAGTTGAACCACCTGGAGTGATGACAATCGTCGTGCTCGGAAATCTGTGGATTATACAAGGCATCTCTGATTATGCAAAAGCTTGAGGTAAGAAACTTCTCTTGTTCCTATACTCTGTCTTCTTTGTAGTGTACAGTGAACTGCAAAGAACATATAATGGACATGGGTTAAGGAGTTTTGTCTCTCTGTAAACGTAGACAATGTAAATCTGTAAGATATGTGGATCGTCTACTTGGAAATGGCTACAAGGAAACCCTGGTGTGGTCGTTTAAAGTTCTGAGATTGGTCCCGGAGCTGAGAATGCCTAAATATAATTTTTGTGTTGAGATACTTTGTGAGAGACCATGGATGGAGATTTTTGTAATACAAGCAAAAAAGTTAAAAGGGAATTACAAAACTAATAAATAGTTCCATTTGTATTATTAAAGGCAAAAACAAATATAGATAATAAAACAACAAGTAAATGGGGCATCTAAGTTTCCAAGTGCATGATGCTTTCGCTCTTATCCATCATATTGAAATAATAAAACAAGGTGGTGTAAACCTTCACAGGCTCAACAAACCAGTGGTCCGGTATTCCTCTGACTCTAACCTTTCTCAAATCATTATTTTGCAGATCATAATAGAAAATGTAAAAAGGGGAGAGAAAGTGAACCGGAGTCAAAATAACCTCGCCCTTTTGAGTTGTACCGTGTACAATAAACGAAATGTTGTTACCGAATAAATTCATCTGACAAGGCTGCAAAACCAGAGATTTTGTCGACCATCTTCCACCATCTTCCAAGACCCATAAGTCCACCAAACCCGTTGTTCCAAGATGGGTATGATCAAATATAGCTGGTTTTCCACCATACTCTATAAACCCCGTAAACTTGCCTATTCCAGCCACCGAAGGAGGTACTTGGATCATATTGAACCCTAGAGATCTGACATCAAAACTGACAACGATACCGCGAGACATACAAGTGGCAGCCAAATAATATATAACTCCATTGATGCACAGCCCTAGTCTTGTAGGCACGTGATGTTGATCAAACTCAACTCTTTTCCAGGAACCTCCGGCTTCGAGTACCAAGACCCAATGCTCCGAGGTTATCCTCTCATAATCTTCCGAGCATACCACAACAGCGCAGACTACTTTGTATTGATCAAGAACAGGATCATGTCCGAGAAAGTAGAAGATAAGGTTTTCAGATTCTTTTTGAGCAAAGATTTTGGATTTGACGGCGGGTAAGGTGACGCTTTGCCTGGTGGCGGGATTATAGACTCTTATTACATTGAAGAGACGACAAAATCAGCGCAAGAGCCAGACCCATAGCTACTAGTTCACAAGCGCCCTAATTCACAAGCGCCCACAAACACTTATACATTCAAAATCCTACTCCTAAGGAAACTTTGATAAATTTTACTCTCTTTTTGGGAAATAACCAAAAAAATATAGGCTCTTTTTTAGATGTGAGCAAGAGAGACAGAGGAAGACGATCTAGGGTTTGAATATCTTGCTTGTCAAGTTGGCTTGTTTCTTCTTTTCTTATTACTCCATAAAACGGCGCCGTTTGTTTTTGCTAGTCTGATTATTAATATGCCATCTCTTTGGGCTACAAGCAATTGCGCCTCCATCACAACATGGACAATTTTTGCCTCAAGAAGAAGATGATGCATTTTATCAATTTGAACGCATATCATTTCCAAATGTTTTGTGCATCCATCTCAACTTTAATCTTTGACAAGTACCCCAAATGTTGGTTGGGACATAGTTTTGGCTCAATGATCTAGTTAATGTTGAAATAAACAATGTTAATCAACCTTAATCTTTAAACAACATATATATTTATAGGGGTCCAACTCGCACCTCCGTTGGCTGAACTCGCGCATCTGATAGTTGAAAATGCTATTCACATATATTCTTTTTCAATAATTAAGATTATTAATCATAAATTTAAGAAGAAAATTTTGTGCTTGCCTTGCGATTTTAAATTACCCATTGAAGGACATGCTACTTCCCATATGCTACCATCTCGGCCAGACATGGCTACCACAAATTGTTGGAGGCCAGCTTGAAGAAAAGGTAGATTTTTGTTCGCATACTCGTATTAGTATCAATGGAAAAGAAGTTGCTAGTGTCTCATTAACAAGATTAAATCCTCTAGGTTTGAGTTTCTAAATTCTAGGTCCATATTTGGCATCTAGATACGTTAACGTTAAAAGACTAGGCCAAATAAGAACTATTGTTTACGAAAGTGATCATATCCATCCGTTTATCAGAAAGCTTACAGTCCAATACTTTAAACCGGTCTACAAATACTGATGGATCAGTGACAGAAGGGTTTCATTTACACAAACTAAACTACAAGCAAATATTTACTTCTTTGATCCCCTTAAATTTTAGTAACTAATAGCTCTACGAACGTTACAACCTGTATGTAACATACTGTATAGCATACTGTATGTAACAATGCATTTGGAAATGTGTGTGCACGCATGAATGAATGAATAATATCAATCGTGATTGTATGTACATTTTTAATGCTCATACAAATTCGCCAGGTCAAACAGAAAAAGAAAGATACGATCAAACAAAAACCAACGAATAAACAGGAGGATATTAGTACACCTATTAAAAAAAAGAAATATGGGAAAGCAACAAATTAACAAATAAGAAGATATCAAAACGTGGTCACGGCTAAACGCGGTGTTGCCGTACCAAAAAGCCTTCCAAAACAACTTTTTTCTTGTAAGCCTCCGAGTTGAAATCCAACAAATCATTGGGAGACGACACACCTTCACTGCGTTTGCGTTTGTCCACAGTCGCGGCTTCTTTGAGACGAGGGAGAAAGTAACACCAAGTGGATGTGCAAAGAATCGCACACAAACGTCCCCACATCAACATAATCACTAGCGTTAGCATTATGATTGATATCCCAATTACCGGGTCAACCCGCGATACTTTTCTGACCCGTGACGATTTCTCCCTTGCCTCTTTCGGCTTTGACCCGAACCCGGCGGTTTTAGTCGGGTCGAGTTTCCCGCCACGAATTGTAGGCGATACCTCGTATCCTGAGAAACTCAGTGGATCCGGGTTTATGTCTCTTGGTTCCTTGGTGTCTTTCTGGAAAATGATAACTTCTATAAAACTTCAAACGTTGACAATTTTTTGGGGGGACAGAAAAAAAAGAAGATAATTTCTCTACGCATGTTTTATGTTAGACACAAAACAATGATTTTTTTTTTCTTTCTTTGTAGCATAAATACATACATACCTCTTTAGTTTCTTGTTCAACGGCCTTGTAACTACTAGCCTCAATGTTCTTCGGATGATCAGTCATATGACGTATCACCCGCAACAGATGTTGTTTATCATCTTCAACAGTGATGTTTTGTTTCTCCGTTTCGTAAATCGGCGTCGTCGGTGTGATCTCGCCGTTCTTCAAACGAAATTTCGTGGCTCGCGAAAACCAACGACTTCTCGTCTTCTTCTTCTTCTTCTTCTTCTCTTGACCGGTTTCTACCATGTGTTTGTCTAAATGTATTTTCCTGGAAATCCCAAAACAGCGAAGAAAATATGAAGACGAAGAATATATTCTCTCTCTCGCTTTCCTCTCGGGTTTGCCCATTGAAACTGAATCCAAGGACTTGAGAAATGAAACATTTGTGCAAGAGACTGAGAATTTATATGATGATAGTTCCGAACGGTTGGAGTTTATCCCTTTTTTTTTTAATTAACTAGAATAGTTGGTCTTTTAATTAGTAGTATTCGCACACTTTCGGAAATATGATTAATATACTTATCTATCTATAATAACAATCTGAATAAATGTCAATTGCTTTTCAATAAGTTGTGTTTTTTCAAAATTGTTATTCGTATTTTTTCATAAATTCCAATTTTAATTCAAGAAATGTCATTTGTGGTTGCATCTGTTCAATTATCAAAAATTGCTTCTTTTCAATTACCAAAAATTGTTTCTTTTCACTTATGTCTTTTGAAAAGCACATAAAAAAGGATCATTTTGATTCTTTATAAAACGAATTGTTATATTCATTTATTTTATCGGGAATCGGTAAGAATGATAAACAATACCGTTATTATTGCTAGAAATGTAACTTTATCTCCAGAATATAGTCCAAGGTATCTCCTTCAATTCTTTTTTTGGTATGTTCTGTTTCGTTCTCTTTGATTATAAATTTTTGTGTTACTTAACTTCATTTATGATCTCGATTTTGATCGTCAAACGATCATATTGCTTTACTCGGCTTTATTCTTTTCTTTATCCAAACTCGTTCTCGATATTCATTAGATTAGTACTAATATGTTTGGTTCAGAGTCAGCATTTAGTTTTTTTCTTAGAAATATTATTTAGTTTACATTATTGCACAACCCATTGATCAAACGTTTGTGTGTTTTAATTTTGAGGATAATATCTCTTTATTTTAGTCTTTTAGTTTTGAGTATTTGTATCGCTCCCTCTATCTATAATAACAATCTGAATAAATGTCAATTGCCTTTCAATAAGTTGTGTCTTTTCAAAATTGTTATTCATATTTTTTATAAATTCCAATTTTAATTCAAAAATGTCATTTGTGCTTCTGTCTTTTCAATTATCAAAAATTGCTTCTTTTCAATTATCAAAAACTTCTTTTTACTTATGTGATTTAAAATTTACAAAATATATATTTACAGTTTTTTTATTAAACCATTTCCAGTAACTTGTGCATTTCAAAATAGAAGAGATAACAATCTTTTATTGTTTCATCTTTTTATTATTCATTATATATCTTTTTGTTTTAACCGTTTATTTAATAAAAAATATACATAATTAATAATGAAGATCTTCATGTTTTTAACACATTAATCTATCCATAATAGCAATCTGAATAAATGCCAATTGCAGATAAACAAGTTGTGTTTTTCAAAATTATTATTAGTATCTTTCTGTTAATCCAAATTTTAATCCAGTAAATGTCATTTGTGGTTGCGTCTTTGCATCAATTAAGTATATTTTTGTTATAACCATTTTTATGAAAATTGCTTCTTTTCACTTATGTCTTTTCAAGATTATTTATATCGCTCAAAAATCACATAAAATTAAGGGTCATTTGATAGTGATTCTTGATATAATGGTTTATCAAAAAGTATGTTATCTATCTCGATGGATTGCCTTAAATAAAGAATAAAAAGTAAAAAAACTAACATATGATCATTTTCCAACAAAATATGTATTTACATCATATTTTTTGTATTGCATATTTTTTGTATTGCATATTTTTATATATAATTTTTTTTTTAAACCTACAAAAAATACTCTATAGAGTTGTGTGTCTTATAGTTTTTTGTTTTCTTATTTTTTATCTTAGAGCATCTCCAATGCATAGAACCTCTTATGGGTTCTTATGAATATTTTAATCATAAATTTTGAAAATTTTGAAGTTAAGGACCTTATTAAGAAAAATTAAATTGGATGGGTCCAATGGTAGAACCCATATATATGAGATTCTTAAAAATAAAAAAATATTATTTTTAAAATTTGAATATTATAACTAGAAATTATTTTGTTTAAATTATTGATCTATTAATATCTTAAAAATTATTGCATTTCATAAAATTTTAAACAAACATTACATAAAAGCATATTAAAAAAGAAGTACAAAGCATAAAAGGAAAATATTAATTTTCCATTTTCTCTAAAAAAATATTGACCAATAGAAAAAAGACACCTATGGGTTTCTTATCAACTCTAAAGTCTCCTTATTTAGAACCTATTCTCATCTTTTATTTTGTTTTTGATTTTTTTTTTCTCTTCTTTTCCTTAGAAACTCAAGTTCATAACCTCTATTGGAGGTGGTCTTAGTAGTTAAATTCTTTGAAAATATTTTACAAATTTTTATATTTGAATTATTTTGTAGCTTTTCATTTATATTGTTAATAATCTAAAAATTTATTTTTTTAGAAGATCGTATCTTTTTATTTATTTTTTAAAGAATTATAATTTTCTGAATATTTACGTATTTTTATGATTATTTTTGTTTTATGTATTTTCACTTATAATAATTTAAAATATTTTTTTGTTTAAGTTTTAATATACGACAAATACCTCCGCGAAGCGGGGTTTCTATTCCTAGTTTATCTAATAAGTTTCCAAGTATTTGAAGTATCAAGGTCGTGCCTTAGGAGTTGAATAGACACTATTTGTATATTCTTATGACCGTGTGTGTTATAAACAGTAATATAACCTCTCTTTTTTTGTTATAGATCGGTTTTGAATCAAATTCTATATTTTGTTTTATTAGTCTGCCCATGATTATAATCAATTATTAAAAAGATAAATTTCATATATTAAGAACCTAAGATCATAACAAATATTATATGATAAATGTAATTACGAAAATTCATGGATAACAATAATATCATTTAACAAGTCTTTTTTTTTTTTGGAAAGGTCGATCATATATATAGCGAAAACCAATTGAAAATAAATCCTATATATGACGTTTTAGATTACGTCCGATCTAATGTATAGCTTTTACAGATTATCCACGGTTAAACCGACCCGGCAAAATGCCAAACAAAATTGATATATAGGATTTTGCTGGTGGCCAGCCAAAGTCTTTCTTAATAGTTATGGTCGTGTCCACGTTTCTACTTTCTACGTCGCCAAATTTTCTCTTGCTGTCTTATTTTTATTTTTCTTATATTATTATGGTTGAAACTTGAAAGGTTCAAATTGAATTTCTAAACAATTTAGCACTTGTTTACAACCAAATTTACATTGTTTCGCGTACTTTACAAGTTTCTTTTGGGCCCTAAACCCACTTACATTTTATTCCACAATGAAAAACTTGGGTTTGAATTTTTCTGCCATGCCATAAGAAGATATATGTTATGTTGGTAGATGATTTTATTTCAAGTGTAACTTAAGAAAATAGCCTTATAAGTTAACGTCATTGTTGATGCCAAGAAGACCAAAATGTAACAAACTGTGTGGTTCACACACACAAAATTGTTTTTTTTTTAATATATTTTCCCGCAATTTCGCAAGGGTTCGAATGCTACAGTTAAAAACAAAAGGCCCAGAGGCTTTTTTAATCTATTGTGTTCCCCTTTTCACGAGGAATCTTCTGTTTGTATGGTTGTTTTTGTAATCCCTCAGGCCCAGACCCGATCCGACATTTGACCCGGCTTGTCTTTTCAAGACTCACCTAACGCGACAGGTTTGACCCGGCCACGTCAGCGTCTCCCTCAACCGTTTTTTCCGCCGTTTCAGCTTAACAACCCCGCGGAAGAAGCTGATCCATAACGGGAAACTCTTGAGAGGTTCGGCCAGACACGACACAATCTCCGCCGTTATTTCTCCCGAAGACGGACGTGATCCGACGTCGAAGGAGACGCAGCGCGCTGCCATCCGCAACAATCGAAGATTCGTTCCCATGAAAACTCCTGAGCCTCCTCCGCCGCAGATTTCTCCGATCTTCCCCTCTTCGATCATCGGAATCGCCCAGTCTACTATCGACGCCGGCGAGCAAGAGACGTCGATGGCTTTTCTGCAGCTAACGATCTCCAACAAAACGACGCCGTAACTATAAACATCGATCTTCCTGCTCAGTTTCTCCGGAGACGTGTAGCTCGGATCTAGGTATCCGATGGTGCCTGCCGGCGCCGGTATAGTCTCATCGGCTAAGTTCACGGCGAGTTCGAAATCCGCAAGCTTCGGCTCCCAATTCGAATCGAAGAGAATGTTTTCGGATTTGATGTCACGGTGGAGGATGGCCTGTTCGTGGAGGAAGTGAACGGCGCGAGCGATGTTGAGAGCGATCTCGATACGTTTGAGCCACGTGGGGGGAGGAGATGTGGACACGTGTAATAACTGGTGCAACGATCCGTTTGGCATGAACTCAACGACCATGAGCCTTTTGTCGGCATGGCCAAGGAAGCTCAAGACGTGTGGGCTACAAGGCATCGACGACATAACACCGATCTCGTTTTCCAGTTTCTTCATTTGCTCTGATTTTTGTAGAAGAGATGAGGATGGTGACGGAGACAACGATGGTGTTTTGATTGCCACGACTCTGTGACGACGTTTGTCGTCTTCGTGAAGAAGGCCTTCGTAAACATAACCGTGGCTTCCTTTGCCGATGAGCCGCGAAGGAGAGAATCCATCGGCGGCAGAAACAAGCTTCTCGTAATCAAACTCTTTCATCAGTTGCAGAGAAAGAAAGATGTGTGTGGTGTGAATGTACGTGTAAAATGAAATTTAAAAGAATAAAGTGGCGAAAATTATTGAGAAAAGCAAAAAAAATTATACCGAGGGAAAGCAAAAGGAATAAAGGAATACAAAATTTTTTTTTTCTTTCTTTGTTAATACTTTAGACAAGTAATGATGGTGATACTAGTCCTTTTCTATATTCCTTGGGACATTTTTTATGCTTTTAAGACAGTTGGGTTCAAAGTTTAAGGTAAAAAGCTGAGACGCTATGTTAAACAACTTATCAAATCACTCTTCCTTTTATTTTTGCATATGTTTTTGGCCTAACTGTGACACAACACCTTAACTGGTAACAGTGTGTTGTAGAGATTAACAAGTACAGTGAATTTACTTGAGAACAAAAAAAACAAGTAAAAGTGAATGAAACACTAATCACTTATTTGAGCTTCTAACATGAATCTTGCTTTCTTCATAACTAATGCTCTGCAGTTATCAGAAGCTTATCAACCCATACCTTCGAAATGGGATTCGTTTCGGGAGAAATAAAACATTTCCAGTTTTGGAAAGAATCATTCTGTTTTATTTTGTACACATAGTCCCATAATAATAGTTTCTAAAAAGTTAAAGTTAGAGTTTCAACTCAAAAACTCTTTAACATTATTTTAGAATGAGAAATTGACTCAAACAGTTCCATTTTAAATTTTCAGTTCAATAATAGATCTAAAAAGTTTGTTAATAACTTTTAGCATTATTAGGAAGGTGTTATACACATTTAGAAATGCTGTCATAATTCAATTTAGGAAGCTAAGATGTTAGACACATTTAGTAAGATTTTCCTAATTTTAATGAAAATTTAGGAAGCCATAAAGAATACATTAGACATATTTAGGAAGGATTTGTTAATTTTAATGAAGTCTATTTATGAACAAACAGATTTTTAGGATTATTTTTGAAAAATAAACTTCGCTCTTTAAAAAAAAATGCCTTCCATTCTACTCTTCTGTTTCATAATAAGTGTCATTTGGAAAAAATGTATATGCAATATAACTGGATGTATTTGGATGTGTTTTAAATTTAATACATTAAAATATATTGCAGATACATTTTCTTCAAATGACACTTATTATGAAAGAGAGGGAGTATAACACGGTTTAAAGTTTTCATTGATCCAAGCATTTGTTGATTTTATTTCGTGAAATAGCATTTTTTTAACTGTTCATGACTTTTTGGTTCTGATGAAAATCGTAGAAATGATAGAGATACATGCAAAACTTGTTGCGACGTGATGTTTTTTTTAGTGATTGGACACATATTTGACTTGATACGAATGTCCACCAGTGTTACCTATATCCAAAAACAATACTCATCTATCATATTGATTTTCAAAATAAAGTATGGATAACTTTCATCCCGAAGTGCAAGTTTCTGAAAACATGTTAGTTTCCCAAATGTATTAATTTACCAAATAGATTATAATATTAATTATCTTAATAAAATATTATTTACGCATAGGATACAAAATAAAAATTATAATAATTTATTAAGCTATTACAAGCCCCACCAACTTTTTTCCTAACAATAATAATAAAAAGACATAATTTAAAAATTCAAAGGACCTAAAAATAAGTTCTTCTTATGATCACCGTCATATTTAATTAACAAATTAATCTCAAACATTAAACACTAACAATATTACCATCATCAATAGACTTAGCATAGTACTGATCTATCTCGGAAACGCTCCTATTGATCAAATTCACCATCAAGCCATGTTTCATGTACATAGTAAGAGCCAGCTTCGGTTCCACTTTGTGACCCTCCACCACCTTCACCTTGTACCGGTAAACTATTGCAGCCGCCGTAGATTTCATCTGATAATAGGCAAAATCTTTGCCTAGACAAAGACGTGGACCGCCGTTAAAGGCCGTGAACTTATAGGCCGACTCACTCATGAACCGTCCGTCCCTTAGCCACCTCTCTGGCCTGAACTCACGACAGTCTTTTCCCCAAACAGCTTCCATACGACCCATCGCGTAAATCGCGTATATAACCTTTTCTCCTTTTTTCAATATTGTTCCATCAGGAAATACATCGTCTTCTTGAACCTGAATAATAATAACAAATAATAAATTTCAGCAACTCTTTAGTAACCTCACGCACAGTGCCGTCCCGGTAATTTTGGAGGCTTAAAGCAAAAAATCATATAAAAATAGATTATCTTAACTAGAAAATATAATTACCTTAACTAAAAAATCTTAATTATTACAACAGACATGTTTATTTCCAAAAAAAATATAACACTGTATATATATACTTGTTGTTTTAATTAATTAGATTTATATCTTTAAATTGTAAGACATACAATTTTAGTAAATTAAATCTATAAAATACGATTTGGAGAAGTTAATTTTCATTGTATACCATAATAAAAAATTACTACATATTAGTATGTCAACTAGATTTTAAAAGAAAATACGATAACACCAACAATTCTAAACTACTTTCACCAACAAAAACATCCATATGTGGCCTTAAATTCTGATAAATATATATGTGACTTAAAGCATCTTATGCTTTAAAGAAGGATCGGGCCTGCTCACGCACGAGGTGATTGGTTTAACATCATAGCAAATTTAATATGAATGAGTTGGTTGTTAGGTTTCATGGGGAAACAGCAAAACATAACATTCTTGTGTGTTACGAAGAAGTCAAACAGGTAGTTATTTATGTCTTCTCTGTAGAAATAGTAATTTTTTAAGATACATTTGTGTTGGTGTCTTCCCAAGAATTTTCACATTAACTTTATCTGGTTACTGATTAGGTTACCTATAAGAAACCAAACAGATATGGGATTTTTAACTTTTTCTTTTTTGTCATCTAATTGGTTTATCAGTTTATACGATCCAATATTATCGAGGATTTATCCTCCTCTATCTTCGACAGTCTTAAACGGAACTATAACAAGCAATTAATCGCTTCTAATTTTTTGTCTGTTTGAAATTTTAATCAAATTGGCTTTCTTGGGAAGCAATTAATAGAAATTAGGAAAGAAAACAGAGCAAATTTAGTAAAATTTACCTCTTTGTGATCCACAGGAACTGAAGGATACAATCTGAGAGCTTCAGACAAAGCAGCTTGTAGATAATCCATCTTCTTGATCTCTTCTGGTCCGAACACAGGTTCATCATAATCTACCTTCTCTGCATTTCCATGGTCATCTCTCTGCCCCAGAATGTTACATATCCCCACCATGATCTTCTCTTCCACCTCCGGATTCTTCTCTAGCAACCAGAAGAACCAGCTCAGAGCCACCGAAGAAGTATCCCTCCCAGCAAGTATAAAGTTTACACAGATATCGCGAAGAAACTTGTCTGAGAAACTCTCCCCCTTCTCATCTCTCAGACCCATAAACACCGTTAAGAGATCTGATCTCTTTGTAGATTCGCCCTCAAGAGACAGTTCTTTCTTCCTCGTCCTGATAACTTCTTCAGCGAAATCATCCACACCCTTTATTGATTCCTTTAGCATCTTCTCTGTTCCTATATTAAGTTACCTCATGAGCTTCCACACGCAAGTAGGCATGACGAATCTCAAAACCGCGGCTTCTGTCGCGTCCTCAAAGGCTTTCGCAAAGGGTATAACAGGTTGATCAGGACCGAGGCAGCCTGGATCGACGCCGAAAGCAATCATACAAACGTTATCGAACGTCAGCCTCAACAGCACGTCTTGTAGATCGATAGGAGACGAACTCTTAGCTGAAGTTTCAAGAACCGGTAAGAGCCTCTTGTGCACGAGCTCATACAACGAATGAGTGGTTAATTGTCTGAATTTAGCTGAATGAAACTCGATGCTCGCGGTTTTCCTCTGCCTCTGCCAAGTCTCGTCATCCGCGTTGAATATTCCGTCTCCTAGGAGGTCTCGGAGATTGTCTCGGAAGTAAGAACCTTTAGGGAAGACAGAGAAACGGTTCTTGAGGAGATGCTCGACGTTTCTTGGATCGCAAGTGATGGTGCTGTTGAGGCTGCTAAACGAGGGGCCTCTAAATCGGAAAGTCCCGTTCTGAAGACAGAGAACTTCGGATAGCCACTCGTATATGTTTCCTCTGAGGCCAAAAGCTAGAGAAGGAAGCATCCCAAGAAACGGCCACACGGGAAGACCATGGTGTTTCTTCTGACGCAAGGAATGTATGGCGACAAAAGCGAGAAGGGCGATAAAGAGCTCAAGAAGTTGAACATTTCTCAAGAGAAACAGCCTCCGTGAAACCAGAGGAGGCTCACGGGAGGAAGAAGAGAAGAAAGCGTCATTGAAGGTGAGATTGTAAGAAGAATTAGTACTCATTGTGACAAAGAGAAGAAAATGCGGATCTCGGAAATGATGAATGGAGAGAGGAACCAAGAGAGATTAATAACAATATATGGAGGTATTTCTTTAGTTAGCTAGTGGGTGAAGAATATTGCATGAATTTCTTGTGGGTGGCAAAAACTTTGGCTCTCAGGAGAAATTGGGTTTGATTTGGTGAGCAGAAAAATGTCGTGTCTTTATATTCCTGCGGCTCTTGAGTCTTGATTCTCGTGTGTGTGTATTACTTTTCTTACACTTTAAGGAGGGCTCTTTTGGGGTTTTGGCTGTGTTGTTTTGGGGAACTTCGAAGGTTGAATCTTTTTGGGGGTTTAAATAGAAAGAAAAAAGGTTTTTTAGATTGTGTTTTTGACCAGAATTGTGAACTACACTACTAGTTTTGGGAAAGGATCAGATGAGAGGTGGTTGGCGATGGGTAACCTAAGTTAAATACTCCATTGTTCCCTTGTTTTTTATGAGCAAGTTAATGAATTTTATATTCCCAATAAACCAAATTAAATAAGAAAATGATTCTTCATTGGGCCCATCTTATTATTCACGTATTGGTTTTTGATAAATGGGCTAATTCAGAGAGATGACTAAAAATGCTTTGTCCTCGGCCCATTATTAAGAAATAGGCCCATTCATGGTGATTCATGGAGATGTGTTGGCGAGTAAGTAGTAGATGCAGCCATCTTCATCAATGGAGGTTTTTGACCCGAGCTCTTGCGATTCCTGATGTTCGTCAGTCCTTTCTAACAATCCTTACAATAAAGAGGTTGGAGTATCGTTTCTGAAAAAGAAAATATGAAAATGGCGTCTCTTTTCAACAAGTTTCAGCAGGTTAATGAATCTATTGCTTCTTTCTGTGTTTGATCCTGTCCAATTTTCTGAACAAACTTTACCTCTCTGTTACGAATTATGATACTGGGTACGAAGAAAGTTTGAGTTTTTGTTCGGATCTAGTCTTTCGATCTGTACCAATTTGTTTCAAGTGTACTCCATGCTGTTAGTCTGTGGCATTGCAAGAAGTAGATTAGAACAGATGAAGTTAGGCTGAAGAGGAATATTCCTCTTTCTGTTGTTAAATGTCTTACGAAGTTGCTCATTTGATCAATTTACTCGTGTTGAGGATTCATGGGTTCATATCCGAACTTAGGGATTTGCAGGGTTTTACTAAAGAGTTTAGGCAGTGCTAATTAAGGTTTCGAATAATCTTCCTTGTTGCCATTGTAACCGCTCTTATAAATTGTTTCATTACTTTGCGTTTTTCAGGCTGTTGGAGTTCTTGCCAAGAGTACCACATTTGCTAAGAACCCAAGGCAGCTGCAATTTGAAGCGGACATTAACAAACTGTTTATGTATACAAGGTTGGTTATATATCATAAAAGAGCAAACAAGTCTGATTTCTTTATCGGTTGTTTACTGGATTGCTTATAATCACGGCCAAAAATGACTCAATAGTCCTTAATTTAGTTTATTCAGCTCTAGCTGTGCCTTGTAAGAAGTTATCAATTGTCGTAGATACGTCCACTTTTTTTCGCTCATGAAAACCAATTGTGTTTAGCTATAATCGGTTGGGACGAGAAGCTGAGGAGACGGATGCAGAAGAGATCATTGAGATGGCTGGTAAAACCTCTTTATCTGAGCAGCAGAAACAAGTTCAAGAGAACATTCACTACCAGGTTGAACACTTTTGCTCTTTAATGGATGGAATCCTTCTTCCTGATGTTACCAAGAAAGAGTCGGGATCACAATCGACAAGCCCTCCTACTCGTCAAAGTGGTCTTACTTTCGCCATTGGTGGAAGTAATGCTTTACCAAATGCAGATAAGCCCCGTAAGTGTTTTACTTTACATGAATTCGTGAACTTTATACTCTTAAAACTTTCTTTCATCTTTATTATTATTCTCACTGATTCTTCTTCAGCACAGTTGTTCCCGAGACAAAGCCTTTGAAACTCACTGAGGTCTCACAGAGATTAATGGATCAAATTGGCTATACCCTCGAGTTCAAACCGTCGGTAATACCTCACAAAGACGCTGGCCAAGGTTGTTTCATCAAAGGCGAAGCAGATGTTGGAACCGTTTTAGCCTTTTACCCTGGAGTTATTTACTCCCCTGCGTTCTACAGGTACATTCCGGGGTACCCGAAGGTTGGTTCACAGAACTCGTATCTCATCACGAGGTACGATGGGACTGTGATAAACGCTCAGCCTTGGGGTCTCGGGGGAGAATCTAGGTAAGTATGGACTGGTTCCTACACACCTGCGTTAAAATCAGACTCCAAAACCGCAGAAAACGGTTCAGACAGGTTATGGAAAGCGTTGAGCAAGCCGCTCGAAGGTTCTGGCAAAGCAAAAGAGGTTCTTGAGAGGAGAAATCCGTTGGCTTTTGGTCACTTTGCTAACCACCCGGCGAAAGAAATGACTCCAAACGTTATGATATGTCCCTATGACTTCCCCTTGATGGAGAAAGATTTGCGGCCTTACATTCCGAACGTATCTTTTGGGGATTCTGGAGAAGTTAAGATGAAGAGATTTGGAAGCTTTTGGTTTAAGACAGGGGCTAATAACGGTTTGGTTGCTCCGGTTCTAAAGACACTGGTTTTGGTGGCAACAAGGGCGTTGTGCAATGAGGAACTACTGCTGAACTACAGGTTAAGCAACTCTAAGAGACGACCGGATTGGTATACTCCGGTTAACGAAGAGGAGGATCGGAGAAGATGGAGCTAAACTTGTCCAGTTCCATTTAAATGTTTTTTTTTTCCTAAACATGAAACTATGAAAGGCTCTGTTTCTAAGCTTCCTCCTCTTTTTTCTTGGGACTAGCAGTGCGACGTCGTTTGGCTGAGTATTTGGATTATTTTTTGCCTTGGAAGACTTCTCTCTATCTTTCATTTGTTTTCGGTTGTAACGCAATAAAAAGTCTTTGCCATTTCCTTGAGTATATGTAATGGTCTGAACACTAACAATATGATGAGCAGAAATTTCTTATTAAAATATGACTTTTTAAAAAAGAATTCTAAGGAAACTTTTGGCTTAAATGTTTAATTCTGTTTTCTTATATAATGTATCTGTAACTTAATGGTTTGTATCATTACTAAATAATTTAATGTATACCACGGGTTTAAATTCAGAAATTGTGAAAATGATCAGTTGTGGATGATAAAAAGACTCATATTCTCATGTCTAAACATTAAAATTCCATAATTTTTAGAGCGCAAAGTTGTTATTTCATTTGATCCAAAATGATAATTGACTTAATTTGAAAAGTTACATGTTTTCACTTGATTATTCATAATTTTATGATTATATAGCTCAATTTCCGAATCTCAAATTTGGTATCTTCTAAATTTGTATTTTGTAAGAGACCTAGTTCTTTTTTTTTTGTTAAAGATTTTGTGTAAAGCTCGAAATTCTATTACATGTCGATGAAAATACATGCACAATGTAAATTTCTCATCCACATCCACATTGTAACATGTCTTTTTGTCAAAAAAAGAAAGAAAAAACTGTAAACATTATTAGCACACACATCCACATTGTAACGTAAATGCCTCGTCCCTTATTAATGTATATACAGGTATGATATGAGTACACATGTATACACCTCTCTATGACGTACATACACAGAAACTGAATCTTCATCACGCAACCAAAGCCGTAACATTCTGTTTTGTTATATCACAGATATTTTTTTACTTGCACATACATATCACAACTCAACATGTTATTATATAATATAAGTATTAAGTACAGGGCTGGTTTTGGGCTAAAGCCCATAAAGCGTGGACTTTATGCGCCAAAATTTGTTGTCATTTAATGGGCATCAAAATTTTGTAAATTCTTATAATATGGGGCATAATTTTTGTAATGGGCTTTAGGCATACACATTGTACGGGCCGGCCCTGATTAAGTAGATCGGTCGTTGCTAGTTTCAAGGGGGAGAACATGAGAGAGAGAGGGGAGGGGGGGAGAGAAGTAACAGTGTGTTTGGTTTGGTCAATCTCTCTACAAAATAATCTTATGAACCGTCACTTTCTTCGCCCTCCTCTACTTTTTATTTGGATCCTTCTATTCCAATCCATTGACCAATCACTTCATTATCTCTAATTTTCTCCCATTTTTTTATATTATCTTTTTGGTTTATATCAATCGTCAAATTCCCTACATAAACGATATTGCAGACATCGCACAAGTTGCGTCTGAACGTATTATCTAAGTATAAACAAAAAGAGAAAATTGCCCATCTATAAAACCCCAAAACAAAACCTCTGAATCTGTTCAGTATCACGAGAAAACAAAAAATTGCCCATAAAAAGGGAAACTCAATTTACAACAAACCTTTCTATTTATATAATCTAAACTGATACTGATATTATTAAAATAATAATAAAGAACTAAAATATCTTGCTTTCGATATTTTTTTGTTTTTCATGTGTCATTATCTCACGAGAAATGGAAAATATATGAATAATCATAAAATTCCAAATGGGAGGAACGATATTAAAAAGACAGCACAAGTTGCGTTTGTATTTATTTTTATCTAGTGTAAACAAAAAGAGAGGCCTGTAAAAAAGAAAAAAGGAAACTTAATCTGTAACAAACCTTTCTATTTATAAAACAGAGAGTGAAAATTTATTATTAATTGATAAGAAAGAAAGAAAATTGTCTTTACTTTTGCAGATTTTGATTTTTTCTCATGTGTCTTATCTTATGAAAATGGTTACCACCCAGTGAGTCTACAGAGTGTTCTTATCTGTCTTTGAAATCATTCTCTTTCTCTCTCTCTCACTCACACCACATTATATAAGCTTACACAGTCACTTCACAATTTCCACAGCAAAAATTAAATTCGATTTTATATGAATTGAGAGTTCAGTTATATAATAACAAATAAAAAGATATGAGAATTTCTCATCATGTTGTGTTATCTGTTCTTGTCCTATTTCTTGTGTCCTCTCTTCTTGGCTCATCATTTGCAGAAAAGCTCTGCAGCGACGGTGGCAACGACGCCAACAGTGGTTGTTTCCGGTCTAGGGTTTTGGCTGCGCAACGTGCTGATCGAGTGAAGGAGCTTCCGGGACAGCCGCCGGTGAAATTCCGGCAATACGCCGGTTACGTGACGGTGAATGAGACACATGGAAGAGCATTGTTCTATTGGTTCTTTGAAGCCACTCATAATCCAAACAAAAAACCTCTTCTTCTTTGGCTCAATGGAGGTAAACGAACTCTCATCCACTCAATTTTTTTTTTTATTCTGTATGCGTCTCACGGTTATATTCGTAAATTCTTGGTATAAAAACTCACGGTGAAAGGATAGTTCAATTATTAAAAACCCAAAAAAGTAAAAATAAATTTAACTATGTGTATCATGCTTCTTGTGCACTTCATCTACTTAATATCAAATTCCGAAATAAACATTTGATGCACCCTTTATATTCTCTGATATCGGATTTAGAAATTTCCATCCCTTCTTTTTTTGTGTGGCAACGAGTTTTCTGGACCGGACTAAAACCCTCCGATCCAAAAGTATATATGCCAACGCAACTAAACATCACTACATTGTGATTTCATTGAAAGTTAATATATATATATATGCATGACGATGATCATTAGACTAATACAAACTGGTTGAAATTGAAAAAAAAAAACTAAATATTGGATAATTACCTTGATCTCGAATTGTTTGGGGTGGAGGGATACATGTACAACAACAACATACATGTGATGTGTATTACACATGGAATAATATGGCTTAACTAAATTTAATATGGATTGAAATATGATGTAAATAGGAGAATGTATGTAGTCCTTCGTATGCACGGAGACAAAAGGTAACTGAGAGAGAATATTAGGTGAAGCTTCCTAATAGTAAGATGTGTTTCATTTGGCACGATGTCAAAATCAATGTAGTGAAACGTATGTGGTTAATTACCATCATCACCATAATTATGATGAGTTTTGGTTGTGTTGGTTGAACTTTAATTTTGGAAGCTTGCAATGATTCCACATGCCTGTTACTTGTTAGTTGTTACATGATCGTATATTATATGCTCTCTATTCTCTTTTTTTTTTTCTTGGTCAAATATGCTCTTTATTCTCTTTTCGTCTCATTTGCTATATAATCGTAATAAAATTTGGTCAAAGATATATATATATATCTATTAACAACAACATTTCCCTTTCTGATTTGAGAGAGAAAAGTATCTTACTCTATAACGTTTTTTTTTTCATTTCCCGACTACATGTTATTTAACATGCATAATGCATCCATCAATACAATATATAATTTTTAGAAAAAAAAAATGATATATAATCCACATATTTCAACTGTTCCGTCATGCTCTGTTTTTATATGTTTATGGTTTCTAACACATATTAAAAGATGTTGGAAATGCTTGATTTCAGTAGTTTTTTTCATATGATAAAAAGATAAGCAAGGTATAAAATCTAAATTTGAATGAAAAGTGTCATTAAATAATTTGATATGCAATAGAAAGTGGTCTATTAATACATTTTTAAAAGCATTTGTTTAGCGTAACATGCATTAAAAATATATATTGGTGAAAGAATGTAAGGCATTAGTCAATTACATATGTGTATATATATTAATTGGATTCATATGCATGTGATGGATATAAATTTTATGTCGACGTAATATATACTCCCTCCATATATTCAGGCTTTTATAGGCTCCCGTGGGCTCTCATGCGCCCTTTACTTTAATATTAAGGCACAGTAATTATTGACACAAAAGTTATGAATCTATATATTATTATCATCTATCAATAAAAGTCAATTACATGAAACTTATACGGTCCATTTCATTATTATTCGAAACATTACACATGGTCCATGCACGTATGCACGCCCCAAAAGTTTCTCAACCTTTTTTCTATTTGTGTGTTTGTTGATAAAAGCAATTTTATCATTATAAGAAACAAACCCCTTAAATTAAATGGACCCGATGCAATAATAGTGAACGGAAAGTAATATAAAAGGTGGAAGAGTAGTAGCTAGCCTAGATCACCTAAGATTTGGTAGTTCGAAAAATACAAAACAATGTAGTAAAATATGATCAGTTAGTCAATAGTAAATTGAGGATTCAATATGGTAAAAATGTAAATAGGACCTGGATGTTCATCGGTCGGATTTGGAGCATCAGAAGAACTCGGACCATTCTTTCCTCAAAACTCGACTCAGCCTAATCTCAAGCTAAATCCATACAGCTGGAACAAAGGTATATATAATATATATATCCATAACCTTTTCTATCCAAATCTATTTTTTCATCATTACAATTATTTGAAATAATTAATACTATTGAAATATAATATGAAGCGGCGAATTTGTTATTTTTGGAATCTCCGGTGGGAGTTGGATTCTCCTACTCTAACACAAGCCGTGATATAAGTGAACTCGGCGACACCGTCACAGGTTCATTTATATAATATTAATTTATATAATATAATGAACTGTTAGTTGTTTTTTGGTAAGTAAATTAAGATTGTGTATAATTAAACCAGCGAAAGACTCGTACAAATTCCTCGTCAACTGGTTCAAGAGATTCCCTCAGTACAAGTCGCACGACTTTTATATCGCAGGAGAAAGCTATGCCGGTAAATTATTATTAATCTTTTTAAACTGGTTTGGCTAGTACGACGTCGTTTCACAGGTGAAAAAAGTACTTGATTTTCAATGTATGTTTGCATGGGATTAGGCCATTACGTTCCTCAACTTTCGGAGCTCATCTACAACCAAAACAAGATTGCATCCAAGCAAGATTTCATTAAATTCAAGGGTCTAATGGTCAGAGATTTTCTTTTAGTCAATCAATAACTAGTAGTTGCGGTCTACTACTGTTGGTTAAGGATCATCGTGATGGATTTGACTTGTATATATACAGATAGGAAACGCGTTGTTGGACGACGAAACGGATCAAAAGGGGATGATAGATTACGCGTACGATCACGCGGTGATATCAGACGGATTGTACAAGAGAGTGAATCAAGACTGCGATTTCAGACAAGAGCATGTGTCCAAGGAATGCGATGAGGCTTTAGATGAGTATTTTGATGTATACAAGATCATTGACATGTACAGTCTCTACTCTCCAAGGTGTGTCCCCACCGCCGAGAACTCCTCCATTTCTCATTCCGTCGCCGGAAGCCGCCACCTTCCTGCTGTCCAAGGCCTCTTTCGGCCCCGTCTCAACTCCCACAATGTAAATATATATATATATATTTTTTTTTTTCACTTATAATTTTTTTCTTTTGTACCGGACTTGACTGGACCAGTTATAATTGATGATATACAGGATGGATGGCGGAGGATGGCGGCCGGTTACGATCCATGTGCATCGGAGTATACAGAAAAGTATATGAACAGGAGAGATGTTCAAGAAGCACTCCATGCAAATGTCACCAACCTCTCTTACCCTTGGACTCATTGCAGGTATTATCACTATACCACTGGCTATCTAGATCTCACTACCATAGTTAAAACGGTGATAAGTTTTTGAATAAATCGGATTCTCTTAAACCAAATATGCATGGTTTGACTATATGTGCAGCGATCGTATCTCGTTTTGGTCTGACGCTCCCGCTTCCATGCTTCCTACCTTAAGAACACTTGTTTCAGCCGGATTACGCGTATGGGTTTTCAGGTATAACGCATACTCCTTGATGAGGTTTTTTTTTTTTTGTTTTATGTAAGAATTTGACGA
Source organism: Alliaria petiolata (assembly GCA_020283515.1). Lineage (NCBI taxonomy): Eukaryota > Viridiplantae > Streptophyta > Magnoliopsida > Brassicales > Brassicaceae > Alliaria > Alliaria petiolata. The sequence continues at coordinate 19,897,314 of JAHZTW010000005.1, read as the reverse complement.
AAAATACGGTTTAATATTTTATTGTGGAAAAAAGTGGGGATACAGACGGAAGAATCCCGGTGACCGCAACCAGATACTCCTTAAAGAAGCTTGGTCTTAAAACAGTCCAAGACTGGACACCTTGGTACACCAAGCAACAGGTTTGGTTCAAATTAAGTTATATATATATATATAAACTCTTAATTTTATCCTGAGAAGTGTGCGATTGACTAAAATAAAATAAAATTTGGTTTTTACCTACCGTTTTAAAAAAGGTGGGAGGATGGACGGTGGAGTACGACGGGCTAATGTTTGTGACGGTGAGAGGAGCGGGACACCAAGTTCCGACATTCAAACCTAGAGAGGCTCTTCAGCTTGTTCACCATTTTCTTGCTAACAAGAAACTTCCTACGTCTCCCTTTTAATCATTTCTCTACTACCCCAGATTATTGATCTCTACATGATTCTTAAGAAAATTAATAAACAGATTTGAGCAAAAACAGGCCATTAGACTTGTGTATATATATAGTTTATCTCATTTTTTAATTGATTCTTTCACAAAACCAAGACCTAACAATTCACAAGTTTATCGAGGCTAGTTTATATATAAAAAATTGTAAGAAAAATGGCAATAAAGGATGGGGAAGAAAACATTCTGTATATGAGCAAGAATCATGGTTATATATGAAACCATGCATGTGTCAATTTACAGTCATGTTTGCATTCATGATTCATGCACGTCTTAATGGGTACGGTGGGACGATTCGGACATAAGAACAACGGTAAAGTACCTTTACATTAGTAGTAGTTCGAAAGGAAAGAAATAGTTATAGAATTTTTAAAAGACTGTATTTTCAATATGTGTATACAAAAATATTCAATCAGGTGTGTCTGATACCCTCCTCTGTTTCGAATCTTCAAATAAATTTTTTATTTATGTAACGGAAGAGTACATACATACTTTGAGACAAGACAACCTATTTAAGGAGGAAAATATTAACGAGGAAGAGCGTAATGTATTATTGGTTGGTTAGTTACATAAAAGCCCTCGCCGGAGTCTTTCGCAGTCGACGAGATAAGCGAAGCCGTAAGCGAGATTCATGAGAGTTGCGTCGTGAAGCTCCTCATTAACCGTCGCAGTCGCATCCGTCGAGAAGAAAACCCTGTACCCCCTGACGAACGCCTCACGCGCCGTCGTCTCACAGCACAGATTCGTCATCACCCCATTCACGATCACCTCCTCCACCCCGATCTCGACCAGCTTTTCCTGGAGGCGCGTGTTGTGGAACGCGCTATACGTGCTCTTCTCGACGACCTCGTCTGGTCTGATTACCTGGCGATCGATCTCCGGGATAATCTCGGAATCGGTGGTTCCGTCGAGGATCAGATCGCCGTTCCACCACTCGCCGAGCATGCCGAGATCAGTAGGGGATTTGTGGGCGTGGCGAGTGAAGAAGACGGGGATAGAGGCGCGTCGTCAGAGGTCGATGGTGGTGAGAGCGTTGTGGAGGATGGGCTTGGCCATGGAGGAGAAGTAATTCTGCATATCGATGACGAGAAGAGCGGAGATTTGGGGATTTGGGTCTCGCTTTCGGGTCTCGTACTTTCTCCATGAGGAAGCCATTTTTGGCGCTGAAGATGGAGAAGAAAGAAGCTCTTGATCGGTGGAGGTATTTGGGAACGGAAACAGAGCTCGGTCGGACTAAAATCACTAGAACCAGAAGTTTCTACGATTGTTGGCTCCATTATTTTTGGGCCGAATGAAATATAAATTGGGCCTAGCCCAAGTATGACGTTCTTGACCCGTCTGATTCTATCTAATTCTCAAGGTTGGTCCCGCGTGTTACCTACGCGCCGCGCATTTAGAAACAGAAAGAGTGAGGTTTGACTTAAAACGTCGGCGGAGACGGCGGTGTCGGAGAGACAGAGGATCGTTTCTTTGATCGGCAGCCAAAATCCCTCGGAAACTAATATATCTACTTCCACATGGGATCTTCTGCAAAAAAAATTTTACTATAGTGCCAATTTATTGAAAATTAACCGTTCGTCTGACGGTCTGAGGTATATAGATTTGAGTATAACTCCAATGATGCTTGGAACTGATGATTATCACTTTGAATCTCGAATTCGGTGAAGATGCTGTTAGTATCAGTGTTCTGTATTCTCAGTGGGTGAAATCGAGTTCGTGGATTCTGTGGCAACGCTGTGGCAACTAACATATGCTTATTCACTGTAAATAGAAATTTTATTTTTTTTGGCTGTCGAGCATATATGTTAATGCTTCTTCATGCATAATTCAATAAGCATTTGTTTGTTGTATAGTATTATCTTCAATGTTACACATGCTTAACTTGCAGGTAAACAAGTACCTGCTCTAAAGAGGATTTGCTGTACACATAAATATATCTATGAAGCCTATGCTCTTTCATCTTCTTGCTTGGATTGGATAGCTTCCACAAGTTGGAGTAGCATTGCACCAATGAAGTACCAGGTAACCCCGGCTAACAAAACCTGCTGCCATGGGCTGTTGACTATGGATAGAGCCAGCGAGCCACCTATATGGTCTTTGAGCTCAGAGGCTCTGTAGCTGGCTTGGTACTGAACCAGGAATACTGCTACTGTGGCTGTCCCAATTGGGAATTTCTTTATCCGGAACTTCTGTCTTCTATATTCTCTTCTGCTAGTAGAATTCTCTTCTAATGGAGATTTCGTAGGAGTCACTTGCGGATTCGAGGTAGCCTTGGAACTGCTATTGTTTCCGGATGAGGGAAGAGCTGGGTTTGATGGGATCCAATAATCTTCACCAACCGTGGAAGCTGGTCGTTTTTCTTTGGTTTTCCCGCTCTGTTCTGCTTGTTTCATTGCTGCCACAGCATCTTGAAGCTTTCTGATATCTGGATCAACCGTGTGTTTCCGTTTGGTAAAAGTTAGACTCATATTCGAATCTGAACTCAATGGTTTTGAGTAGGGTGATGATCTCCAGTACAGCCAATTGGAAATAGACCTAATTGCCTCTACTGCACTTATTCTTACATCTCTCTGCATGTCCGTCTCCTGCGCAAAACATCTCAGACACAAGTACTAAATATCTGACAGGTTAAGTTTATAACTTGGCTTTTTTTGCTGCTTTGGACATTGGAGAAACTCACCTGGGAGCTCTCTCTCGTGGTTCTGCTCATGGCGTCGGCGTATCTCTCCTGAAACTTCTTGACATCAACAAATACATTGGTGACACGCTCTCCTACCGTGTTTCCAACTCCTATCCTCACGTTGCCTCGGGGTTGCTTTGACATAAGGAACTCCAATGGGGCAAGGTCAGATCTCTCCACCATTCTGCACATCTCATAAAGAATCAATCATACTTGTGCATACAGAGATCGACCATTACTACATCTACCTTCGTTATTTGCTTACGAGATGCAGTCTACTGGGCAAGCTTCGATGGCTTCTTTGATCTTGGATTCAGGATCAGCCCATTGTGCGACAACCCTCGCTCTCCCGTGAGCTGTTTCGATAGCAAATGTTCTCTCTGCACACAATGCACACTTCAAGCAACCAACGCACTTGACCTCGTCCACAAACACAGCTCGTTGCTCAGTCTCTGATCCACACCAAACCGAGTAGATCGGTTTCCCTGTGTAGCCTCTGAGTTCTTCCAATTTTGCTTGCTCCTGGAACAACCAACAATTTACTTGGTGTGGCCTTTACAGAGACTACAAAGTCAAAGAAGCAATATGAGAATTATAAACAACCTTAACATAGGCTTGGCGAGAGATCGGATCAGATAGAAGCTTGTAAGCCTCGTTAAGGATTATGGCCATGTAGTAGTCGACGGAGGAAGAGTCGTCGGAGTAAGAATTGTCGGCGGCATTTTTTCCTCTTCTCTCTGCTCCGGACGGTGGATGAAAGTTGAAAATATCTATGGTGAGCTATTTTTCCATCTCTCTTGGAAGATGTATTTAATTTGAGACGCAAAAAGAAAGTTCCAAATTGAGTTATAATTTTAGGGGTTTTTGTTTCATCTAAAAATAAAAAATATTAAGCTTGGAAAAAAAATTGAAGGAAAGCCGACAAAAATGTCGTTTGGTGGCAATAAAAGAGTTGAACTTTTTTGTGATGTTATCCATTCGTAGGAATGAAAGTTTAAGGCTGAGGATCATGGCGTCATAAGACCATCTCCATTAGTAGAATCTAATTGGGGTTTCTTAACAATTTTTTAATATAAATTTTCCATCACTCTACTTTAAGAACTTTGGTAATAGATTTTTTTTTTTTGGTGTCCATTGGTAGAATTTTTAATGGAGTTCTTAAGAAAAAAAAAACACAACTAACACAAACCAAAAAGATCATCAATCATGTAATAATCTTCACATTATGTTTGTGACAAGATAAAGAACTTCGGATCAAAACCTAACCTTTTCCGTATACACATACCAAAGTCAGATGTACATTCATTACTCTTTCAATTAGAACTTCGGATCAAAAGCTAACCTTTTCCGTATTCTCTCCCAAACCGAGAATGTCCACAAGCCTCACTATGCTCTTCGTCGAAATCAACTCTCCCTCCTTTCAAGTAATAGAACAATTCCCTTTCCCTGGAAACCATTGTTATCGTGAGCAAAATCCTACATCTGCAGATTTGGTTTGAGAGGAGGCAAAATGAATCCAATACCTATCTTAGATGCTTGCCAAGGATCCCAAATCAGGAACAAGAACCCTCTCATCTTTCTTCTCAGCACCACCAAAGTATGATAAGCCTCCTAATCTCTGATCAAGGGATGACAAAAACTATAAGATCAATCCTCAAAACCAGAGTCTAATTATTATCGCAGTGACGATTACATACTTGAAATATCTAATTTTTTTATATGTATTTAACTAGAAGAAGTATATAATTAGGATAATAACGTATACTTTCCTTTAATTTTGTATGGGCTTTTAAAAAGAAATTCTCAAATAAAATGGGCTTTTAGAAATGGAGCCGTTCGAGTAGGCCCACAAGCTGTCGTCGCTTTTGGACGGGCGACTCTGATTCTTCAAAGGAGAACGCTGAAAATTCCTATTCCATTTGGTTTTCAGTACGAGATTCGGATAGTAGGTTTAGGAACTTAGATCATCGCAAGACGAAGAAGACACCCATGTCTAGGCAGGTCACGAGACTTCTCGGATCTCTCGCGTCCAGAGTTCGCGGTTCCGGCGGCGGCTCAGAAGTGTATCCGTCATGCTGCTCTCTCACTTCGTTGACACAGTCTCGCTCCTTCGGGACGACTCCTCCGCCTCCCGCGGCCGTCTTTGTCGACAAAAACACCCGTGTTATCTGCCAGGGTATTACCGGGAAGAACGGGACTTTCCACACTGAACAAGCCATTGAATACGGCACCAAAATGGTATTGCATTTGAGAAATTACACAAATTCAATATATTTGTTTTTTTTTTGGGAATTCCGATAGAATGTTTTGTTATTGTGCCAATTTGATTCTACAATTGAACTCAACGAACACACATTGATCGGAGCTGTTCTCGTTTCTACCGGATTGATTGTACTTATTTTGGACCTGAAAATGATGCTTACCTGAGCTCATAGGACACGATTCTCTACCATTTCATCTCCACTCGGAAACTGATTGATTGCATCATTCTGTGCACCCCTTCTGCAGTTGAAGGTTTGCTTTAAAGCTTGTGATAACCTAACTTTAGTTTGTGTTGTTAATTAATAGGTAGCAGGAGTGACACCGAAGAAGGGTGGAACGGAACATTTGGGTCTCCCTGTTTTTAACACCGTTGCTGAAGCTAAGGCCGAGACTAAAGCCAATGCCTCTGTGATCTACGTTCCTGCGCCTTTCGCTGCTGCTGCTATCATGGAAGGTGTAGCTGCTGAGTTAGATCTTGTTGTCTGCATTACCGAAGGAATCCCTCAACATGACATGGTAATAGTCGTTACGGTCTCCTTTTCTTTTATTTTGTGATATCTGCTCTAATGCTTATTGGATAGGTTTGCACAGTAATATAAGTGGGCTCTACTGAACTCTCTGACTTTTGTAATGTAGGTTCGTGTAAAGGCTGCTCTCAACAGTCAATCAAAAACTAGGCTGATTGGCCCTAACTGCCCTGGGATTATCAAGCCTGGTGAATGCAAGATTGGGATCATGCCGGGATACATCCACAAGCCGGGGAAGATAGGGATTGTTTCTCGATCTGGAACATTGACATACGAAGCTGTAAGGTTCTTTGTGTTGCCTTCATGTTTGGCTCTCTTTGTCTCTGTCTTTCTCAGTTTTTGTAATCTCCATGGCCTTTAGCTTTCCTCTAAATCCAGATGGCGTAGTGAGAAATTATAGAATTTATATTGTTGATTTTTCTTTACCTAAGAACCGATACTCCTTCCGATTGTTAGATTACGCTTTCGCCGATGTCAGTTTCTTAATTCGTATGACGATTTTGGATTACTGGAACATGTAATGGTTGCTTGTTGGTTGATCTTTCATGCAGGTTTTCCAAACTACTGCAGTAGGTCTAGGGCAATCTACGTGTGTAGGAATTGGTGGGGATCCTTTTAACGGCACAAATTTTGTTGACTGCTTGGAGAAGTTCTTTGTTGACCCTCAAACAGAAGGTCTCGAACGTTTTCCTATTAGTCTAAATTCATTTTCCCCTTTGAGTCACTTACCTTTAATATGTAGTAGATAACCAATACTCAACCTAATATCCCAAGACTACTTGTTCTTTAGCATGTAGAAGAAGTGATTTATTTGCAGTAATAGACTCAAGTTTTTTTGTCAATATTGCAGTCTTTCTTTTCTGTTTTGTAGATTTGTCAAAGTCTCCATTGTTGTTTTTGGAACTAAGAAAGGATTGACTTATTCTCAGGTATCGTTCTCATTGGAGAAATCGGTGGTACTGCAGAAGAAGATGCCGCTGCTTTGATAAAGGTAACTGCAATGCATCTTTCTTAAGAACCAAGTGTTGCAATTTCTAGATGAAACAGGAGAATGGTACAGACATGTCCTGTTGTTGCTTTCATCAAACATGTCCTGGTTTTGATCAAACAGGAAAGTGGTACAGACAAGCCTGTAGTTGCTTTCATTGCTGGACTTACTGCACCACCCGGGCGTAGAATGGGTCATGCTGGAGGTAAATAAACTTTACTGGGCCCTTTCATTCATACACAGCTTCTCACTCCCGGGATTAAATCTTGTATTTCTCTTTGGATCCATGAAGCCATTGTCTCCGGTGGTAAGGGCACGGCTCAAGACAAGATAGAGAGCCTAAGAGACGCGGGAGTCAATGTGGTTGAGTCACCGGCTAAGATCGGTGCGGCCATGTTTGAGCTTTTTCAAGAAAGAGGTCTTTTGAAGCAGAAGTGAATTAATTAGTATCCATATTAAGATCGATGATCGATCAGTGGACCTCTCTAGTAACTAGAGGAGAGAAAGGGAAACCTAAAATTCCTTGCCATGGCATGGATGAACATTTTTTGGGGTTTTTGTCTATCAAAAATTCCTCCTTTGTGTACCTTTATTCACCTTCTTGATCGACACGTCAAGTTCTTCTCTTCTGCTTTTGTGTTTCTTCTCCGGATGATAGTTGCATCGCTTCCTCCGGTGTGATCAACGAAATTTACTCCTGCCAGGGACTGCTGTGATCGAATCTGAAGGCATTTTGCTTTGACCAGGACTCATTGATGGCAACAAAAACGAAATCGGAAACCAAAAATCAGTCAAATCCAAAAATCTCATAATTTAAATAAAATCATACTAAAACTTCTATTTGAAAGAAAATATTACGAGAACACGACAAACTCCATTCTCTGTGCTTAAACCCATGAGACAACTGAAAATTTTGGAATAAAAAATCTAACATTTCGCCAAAACCAGTTACAGAATTTAATTATGCACCAAAAGAAGGGCGAATCAGAGAAGATAAACGAATTACTAGTAGGATCAAAATACCAAAGATAAAAACCCTAATTTTCAAATGCTGGAATTTGGAATTTGGAATTTCACCAAGTCGATTCCTTTTGTCTTTAGGGGTTAATCTTGATTGGGATAAAAATAAACCCACAAACCCCTAACAAAACCGCATAACCTAAATCTTCTTCGTTATATAAGTTGTAGTAATACAAATTTGCGGAAACCTAAATAAGTCACTAAAAAATGCGGCTCCTTTCGTCAGTAAAAGCGGTTCCTACCGTGGCCAGGTTCGGCAACCCCTCGGTTCCTCGACTCGCCTCTTCTCCTCTCCTTCGTCTCCATCTCTCGAACCATTTACTGCCAACATTAGCCCTAACGACGGATAATTATTCCGGCGGACGTTTGTCTTTTCATGCTTCCACGAGATGTCATGACGCTTCTTCTTCTTCTTCTGTAGATTTTACGTTATTGACATTTAGGAGCTACTTGTTTATCTTCTTTTTTTTTTTGGATTTTGGATTTTATTTAGGATTTGTAATTTCCGGAAGGAGGATTCTTGCGGAATCTCTTCCCCGTTCATCATCCTTGCGAGTGAAAAAGTTTCGTTCGCCCACTTTCTACAAAGCAAAGGTTGAAGCTTCTGCGGATGAGTGTGGTTTAGCTACCTTAGTTGTTGATAGCGAAGAGTTTTGGGAGCATATGCATCCTCTGGAGCTCAGTGACGACATACCCTCTATAGGCGAACTTGTCTCCGTTTTCTCTTATGGTACGCCTTTACAATGTTTTTAAATTGTTTGAGTAAATATAGCGGCAAGAAAAGAAAATATGTATTACGCCTCGCTTAAGAGATTTTAGTAGAATGTTTGAGGGATTATGACTAATGAGTTATGTTATCGTTTATGCAGATGAGGACATCATCGAGGTTAAACAAGGGACTGTGTCCAAAGTTGCAACTAGAGAATATTACGACGGCACCTCCAAACTATTGTCCATAGAAATTGATAATGATGATTGCTGTTGGAGTGGTCCGGCGGTTATGGGGAACATGATTGTTGGTTTATATATATACAGGGTTTGGGAAGTGCATAATCCCAACTCCAGTGATTAAGCATTTTCTAAATGGTCTTGAAGAAAGACACATTGGCTTCGGTTCGCTGGATATATGGTACCAAGCCATGGGGGATGCTCAACTACGTAGACATTTTAAAATGAGTCATAACATGACAGGTGTTCTTATAACCGAAATAGATCCACTGTCAAATGCTCTCAAAGTTCTGAAAAAACACGATGTCATACTTGCAGTTGAAGGTCTTCCAGTAAATAATGATGGAACAGGTAATCAGTTACATATATATATTGTTGAATAATCTTCTTATACATGTGATATAATGGATTTTAATTCTTATATATTCTTGTTGCAGTTCATTTTCAGAAAAAAGAATGGCTCAGTTTTAATCACTTGGTTTCTATGAAGAAACCTGGTGAAGCAGCTTCTCTTAAAATATTAAGAGATGGAAAAGAGCATGCGTTCAACGTCAGTTTAAACTTCACCGTAAGCCATCTATTTTTTTCTACTTATTTTGTTATGTGAATTCAATAATTGCCCCCTTTAGTTCTCTTTTCCTTGTTGGTTTGAATTATCTAAACGTTTTCTACGTGTATCTATCTATTGTACACAGAAGCAGCAGCTGCTTCCGTACCAATTCCTTCCAAGTTATTACATAGCTGGCGGTTTAATCTTTATGGCTCTTTCTGAGCCATACATTGATAAATCAAGAGCGATATGTGGCTGTGCAATAAAAAGGATGGCCCAGAAAGCCGGTGAACAGATTGTCATCATTTCTCAGGTTTGTGTTTCCCTCACCTAATCTTTTTAAACCTAAAATCTTCAACTAGAAAAAAAACAAGAATTGGTAAGCTCGGTTATTAAGTTGATAATAATCTCAGCTTAGATAACTAATAAAATTTGTTTTCTTTCTTTGGGTGTAGGTGTTGTTGGATGACATCAACAAGGAACACTCTAATTTTATTTTTAAAGTTGAGTTACAGTTAAGGTTGTAATTCGATGTAAGTTGCAGTAAAATTATGTGGTATAAACAGTAGATTTATGTGGTAAGTGTGTTGTATAAATTTGAGTTAACATTTTTTGTCAAATAGATGACTGGTAACTTTTCTAATGTATAAGTTGCAGTATATATTATTTAAAATAAAAATAATAAGAATAAGTTTAATAATAAGAATATATTATATACAGTAAACAAATTCCAAATGACCAAATGAATATGTATCGTTTTGGTTTCAAAAGCTTAAATAACCAAATGAATATGTATCTTATCAACGCAGAAAAGAGTTATCGCAGTGAAACTGAAGGTAGAGAGGCTCTTTGATGACTATTATTCAACAAAAGCTTTTGAGTAATCCTGACTCTGAATCTTTTCCTTCTCCCTCATTTGAGCTCTCATATTCTTTGTCATATAGTAAAACTTCTATAAATTAATAATGTTGGAACTTTAAAAAATTATTATTTTATAGAATTATTAAATTATAGAAATATTTTTCGAGTTTGAACTCTTAATGATCATCAAAAGACAATAACAAATTATTTTCAACAGTGCAAAATTTGTTCAGAAATATCTCATCACTGAATTTGGAAAATAAGGCAAACAATATTCATGAACATAAAGTTGTGATTAATAATCTCAATTATAAAAAATAATAGATGTCAATAGTATATTCTACTAAATATGTGAAAATAATAAATAATCAGAAGTTCAGAGTTTATAAAAAATTATGGCTAACGTTCTTAATGTTGATGATTAAGATAAAAATGATAATATAAAACATTTGATAAACAACCGAGGCACCGCTACTTCTACTAACCCTGCAAGCCTCTCTAGCTCATGTACTCAAGCATCTCGTTGGATATTTCAAAAGTCAGTAACTTGTTTTTGCTTGCGTAGTACAGAATGAAAAGAGAGAAAAACGATCAACAGAAAAATCGGAGAAAACCACAATGAAAACACAAATAGATTAAACAAACATAAATTGCAAAATAAGTCCACACCTTTTATTACTATTAAAAAGGAGCTCATTTTTACTTTTTGGGAAATACAACCATAAATTAATTAATGCCATATTTTCTCTCTCTCTCTCAATTTTCACAAGAAAACACTAAACCCAATCGAAATCGAATCTGCGATTGGAAAATTCAGAGTGCATCATCCGAGACCCGAGAGTCAATCGCCCATCGCACATCGCACATCGCCCCACTCGCTTGAATCGCTCAATCGCCTCAATTGCTACACTCGCCCCACCTCCTTCATCCCAGTCGAAAATACCTTTCCCAACAGCTCTCGCCTTGTAACTTAATTTCTTTGCTAATTTTTGTGGACCTTTAACACTCAGAACATATTTTGATTTTTCTTCTGTTCTCCTTCCACAATCAGCATCAACATCAACATCAAATTATGGACAATACTCACTAATGAGTTTATCGACATGTTTTAGAGCACTAGCCTGGGATGGTGATGCCTGACCAGGCTCTCGAGATACAATATAACTCAAACACTTAAAACAATTAAGTTCATTCGTTTTAGGGGAAGTTGTCACTAAAACAGTCTCCACGAATGGCTTGGCTTTTAAAGTGGATTTAGATGCTTTTATGTCAGTAGCTTTCTATTTTCTGTGTTCTAGCTGGTTCTCGTGATATATGTAAAGTTCAGTGGATTTCCCCCTGACGAATCAATACCATATGTCTTTAACATTTAATGAATTCAATGAATCAAAAACTATTTAAATCCTCTGGAAATGCTTGATTTTTCCAGTACTCTTACTTCTCATGCTTAATCCTCCCGAACTAGAGTGTTGGTTTGATCAATGTTTGTTTGTTTGATTTTGCACTAATACAATTTGGCACATACAACCAAATTTACTTGCATACAACCAAATTGCTTAGCATACTTTGTAAGCTTCTTTTTATCTAGACCCTAAACCCACTGACATATTCTTCCAGAATGAAAAATTTGGGTTTGAATTTGTTCTTCCATGCCATAAGAAGTTAAACTCATGTTGGTAGATTATTTTATTTCAAGTGTAACTTAAGAAAATAACTTTATAATAACAAATTGTGTGGTTCACACACAAAAAAAATACCCCTTAATCTTTGCGGGGTTCGAATGTTAGAGTTAAAAACAAAAGCCCAGAGGCTTTTTAATATATTGTGCTCACCACACCACATGTACACGTAACAAGGAATCTTGTGCTCGTAGGGTTGTTTTTGTAATCATCCATTAGGCCCAGACCCGACCCGATCCGACATTTGACCCAGCTTGTCATTTCAAAAACTCACCTAACGCGACAGGTTTGACCCGGCCGCGTCAGCGTCTCTCTCAACCGTTTTTTTCCGCCGTTTCAGCTTAACAACCCCGCGGAAGAAGCTGATCCACAACGGGAAACTCTTCAGAGAGGTTCGGCCAAGCACGACTCCATCTCCGCCGTTATTTTTCCCGAAGACGAACGTGATCCGACGATCACGATCATAGCGGAAAACATGTAATCATTTCTTCTTAGTCTCACAATCATAACTAAATCATCTCATCATTAATTCATCTTCGCCCTAAAGTTTATTGGACCATTTCTTCATGGCTTAACCTTTCAATCTCAATCATCATTCAATGCTTCAATCACCCATATTCACTAGAAGCAATATCCGCTTCGATCGATCTAATCATCCCCCTTTTTTCTGATCTGGAAAAGAAAATCTCGATGCTCCGATTCAAAATTGTGATTGAGTGGTTGAGCTAGCCCACAATCCATTTGTGGCGTAATTCATAAAAATCTTACCATATATAGCAGCAAATATCCAAATTTAGTTTGACATTATACACACCATATACATTTACATATGCTTTAGGCAACGAAGTAACCTTCTTGACCCATCATGCTTATATACAAATTATTGTAGCCTTTCATCATTCCATCCCAAACCAAACTCAAAACATTGACACCTTTCTGATAAAATTCTACATTGACACATTGTTATTCAGACAGATAACCTAAATCTTCTTCGTTTTTTATTCAGACAGTATACGGGTAGGTATCTATTGTTCACAGAAGCAGCAGCTGGTTCCGTACAAATTCCTTCCAAGCTATTACATACTTGGCGGTTTTGTGTTTGTGCCTCTTTCTAAGCCATACATTGGCAAATCAAGTCTCATATGTGACTGTGCATTAAAAAGGATGGCCAAGAAAGCGGGTGAACAGGTTGTCATCATTTCTCAGGTTTGTGTTTCCCTCCTCATCTAATCTTTTTAAACTTAAAATCTTCTACTAAAAAAACAGAAAACGATAATTGGTAAGCTCGGTTGTTAAGTTGATTATAACCTCAGCTTAGCTAACTGATAAGATCAAGTATCGAAACAGTCGTCTTGTCTTTGAATCGGGTACGACGAAGAACCCTAGATAGATTAGAGATTTGTTGTAGATTATCTTTGAATCAAGAAATACAATGAAGAGCCCTATATAGATGAGGGGTTTGTTGTAGCGATCACCCAACTCCCCCAAAGCCAAAATGCTCTCAGTTACCAAATGCAAAGACCTCTAATCTGTTTAGTCTACCACTAACATGGTCCGTCCTTGGGTGCTAGTAATGTAAATAACAGTGTCTTCATTATCTTGGCATTAGAATTAAGATTTGTTTTCTTTTTTTGGGTGTAGGTGTTGTTGGATGACATTAACAAGGAATACTCTAATTTTAAAGATTTCGAGGTAAGTCATTTTGTTTTGCCTATTTTAAGTTGAAGGTTGATTCTAAGAATGAAACGATTATAACTATAATTTCACTCTACATGTGTGTCTTGAGAATCAGAATGATATAGATTACTAAAAATCCTATCCGATTTATTTTTGGCTGAAAAAAAAGGGGATAATGTTTGTGGTGTATAATTAACAGGTGAAGAAAGTGAACGGAGTGGAAGTTGTGAATTTGAAGCATCTAAGTGAGCTCATAGAAAAATGCTGCACCGAGGATTTGAGGTTAGACTTAGAAAAAGGAAATGTTATTGTGTTGAACAATAAATCTGCTAAAGAAGCAACTTCGTTGTGCCATGGATTGTGCTTTTACCATCACGTATGGATTTGAACTCGATTTTTCGTTACACTTAAGTTTTTTTTATTTTTTTTTTCACTGAAGTTGAATATAGGCATTATATATAACTCGAATAGACAGGAAGGATCTGATGTCAACAACAACAACAAAAAAAGACAGGAAAAGATCTATAATTATCACAAATCATCTAACAAAACTATAATGGCTAAGTGCTTAGCATTTTTAGTTATTTCAACTGTAATCAAACCCCGATCCATACTATCATACGTAAAAAAATAAAGTTTTGGCAAAAAACGACACAAAAGCTGATGTTAGTATAGAAATTAAAATCAAATTAAGAGGCGCTTGTTTATACAGGTAGAGGGGTGGGTAAGAAAAATAAGAAAGTCACTTTCAAGTATTGTTACACTTTGTCCTTTCCCATTTGGCTCTCTCTCTCTTTTGCCTTTTCCCTTTTGTGGTAACTTTGTTTTCATTATAACATTTTTTTCATTAAGTTTCCATTTATGGATTATTTTCTAGTTGCGTCATGCATGGAAGATCAAAGAAATTAATGGTTCGAGATTTGACTAAAAAGGGTCTTTTCTGCTAAAGAAATTACCAGCACTGCCATTAGGCCAATCACATGTCTAATGAAATTTTTTGACATTTAACTTACTATTTTAATTTTTGAAAGATATCCAGACTGTACTTGACCAAAAAAAAAAAAAAAATATCGAGACTTAAATTTTCTAATTAAAAGAAAATTTAGTTAAAAAAGCCCCTTAAAAATCCACTCTTTATAAAAAGGGCATAGCACGACACCACTAGTCGTATAAAACTGAACGTAAAGTGTGACCGTGATACGTTTATTCCATAACGCAGTAACATTTCAAACCCTAAAAATTGTTGATATTAATCTAATTTACATAAAAAGTGGAAGAAAAGAGAAAATGAAATTAGAAATGGTGAGCTGAAACTACACGCCACACACAGAGTTATATAGAAAAGAGAAAGGGTAATTAAGCATATTATATTCTTCCGCATTAATCTCTCTCCTCTTTGTGTCATCCAACCTCATATACCACTGATCTCCATTTCCAGATCCCCAAGAACACAACTCAACAATAAGTACTTTAAATGCTCTCTCTCTCTCTATTTCTCACTAACTAGATCTCTCTCTCTCAGTTTTTTTCTCTCTCTCTCTGATTCACACACACACACAAACAAACACTCTCTCTCTCTGATTCACACATCAAGATTCAAGAATCAAACCATCCTTGAAATGAATCCTGTAATTAATTATAGGGTTTCAGATTTTTTTTTTATAATAATTTGGTTTTGTAGTTAATTAGGGTTTCTTTTTAGTTTATCTACCTTGCATATATATGTATGACATAGACTTACATGACACTAAATCAGGAGGAAGAGGAAGGGAAGAATAAGAGGAAGAGGAGCGAGATGGGAAGAGGGAAGATAGAGATAAAGAAGATAGAGAATCAGACAGCGAGGCAAGTGACCTTCTCCAAGAGAAGAACTGGTCTTATTAAGAAGACTCATGAGCTATCTGTTCTCTGCGATGCTGACATCGGTCTCATCGTCTTCTCTGCCACCGGAAAGCTCTCCCAGTACTGCACCGAACCCCTTAGGTTAACTTCTTCTTCTTCTTCTCTGTCTCTCAAATTAGGGTTTCCAGAGATCTATACATACATGTGTTTGTATTGATCTAATTAAATGAGAAAATGAGAGATATATAGCTCGTGCTTGTGAACAGACAGTTTTCATCATTAGTTTCTGAAAGTAGCAGGTATCATGAATACTATGTTTAAGATTTTAATTTGGCCCAGAAGTTAAGAATCTCTCTCATGCTATATAACTCTTGCAGTATTTAATTTGTATATATGTGTACATGCATGTATATAATCATTGTTTATAGATATGGGTCAAATTCTATATTTTCTACACCTGCCAAACAAAGAGATATTTCTGCAAAGATTTGACATTTCTTGATAAACTTTTTCCATAAAAAGATCTCAATTTGTGTGGTATATTGTGTGTAATATTTACAACATATACATACATACCTATATATATATATATAAGACTTATTTCCATGATTACATATTTTTGTTAATTAAAATTTTTAGATCTAAGTCATGAACCAGAAGACGAATGTATTCACATGTAGCCTAATAATATGAGAAGAAAGGTATGCCAATACTTTGAAGTTTGCTTTCACAAAACAAAGATGGGGAAAACGCGTTTTAATTTTATTTTTATTTTTTTGTAACCAATTTTTTTGCCCAAAATATAGATTCTAATCTTGGATTGAAGTCTTGACGTTGTAAGATTAAAGATACTAATTTGATCACAATTTATTATGACCAATATTGAATAGGATGCCTCAGCTCATTGACCGATACTTGCAGACCAATGGATTACGACTTCCTGATCCTAATGACGGCCGGGTAATATATGTATATACGCATACTTATTCCTTTGTCTTACCAATTCAAAACAAAGAAAATAACATTTTCATAAAAATCAAGAATCATTTGGAGTTTTTGTGTGTATATATATACAGGAGGAATTGTACCATGAGATGGAAGTACTAAAAAGAGAGACATGTAAGCTTGAGCTCCGTCTGCGTCCATACCATGGACATGACTTAGCCTCCATTCCTCCACACGAGCTCGATGGACTCGAGCAACAGCTCGAACATTCTGTCCTTAAAGTCCGCGAGCGTAAGGTAACGTAACATATGTACTCATATCGATATTCTCTTAAAACTATATTGATTACACTTTTGTTTGATCTCTCTTTTCTATCTCACACTGTTAATATATTGAAGAATGAGTTGATGCAGCAACAATTGGAGAATCTAAGCAGAAAGGTCACTCTCTACTCTAATTCACTCTTTTTTAAGTACTCTTAATTTCCTCTAATTAATTAATGATCTTTTATACCGTGGGTTTAATGATCATTTTCGTCTATATATATATATATGATCAGAGGCGGATGCTGGAAGAAGACAACAACAATATGTACCGTTGGGTAAGTTTGGTTACTAGAGAATGTAAATTTGTTTGCACATTTTCGATTCAGTGACATATTTTTTTTATTATGTGTGCTGGTTTGGCTATTGCAGCTTCATGAGCATCGTACCGCGATTGAATTTCAGCAAGCTGGGATTGAGACGAATCCAGGGGAGTATCAACAGTTTCTAGAGCAGCTTCAGTACTATAATGATCATCAGCATCAACCAAACAGTGTTCTTCAGCTTTCTACGCTTCCTTCTGAGATTGATCCTAATTACCATCTCCAGCTTGCTCAGCCTAATCTTCAAAACGATCCAACGGCCAAGATTGATTAATCCTCAACAGATATACTCTTTCTTTCTGGAGACAAAAGTTAATGAAGTATCCATGTCTTTCTTTTTAATACCTATTTCGATTAGCCAATGCCTTCTTTTGTGTGTGTTTTGTGTGGCCATGGAACCTAATTGTTTGAAATACAATTCACTTGAGCAGCATAATGGTCTTTGATTATATAATTTAATCATCATTATCACACACATTTTAGAGATCAGCTGTTTATGCATGTAATCGCAGATGTGTTCCATATTATGTTTCTGGAAATAATGTTTATAAACGTCAGAAGTGATTTTTATTGTAATGAAGCAAACCTCTGGATTTCTCAAAAACAAAAGCCTTTGAAAATCTAAAAACATTTTAGAGGCTTAAAGGAAAAACTATACATGGCAAAAAAAGCAGTTGTTCTATTGTTTCATAGTGAAGATATGTTAAAATTGCTGTTGCTTGGAGAACCGCTAGCGAATAAGAGAACAGCAATTTTCCGAAAAGCCCCCAAGAGATTCGGAACGCGAATTCTCCCAAAACGCGATTTTGAGATACCTGTCGGCTATAGAAAGAGTAAGAGAGACACATGAGTAAACTATTCTTAGGTTATTGGCCGCACAAAAGGAAGAATCCACAGCTCAGAATCTTAATAATGTCTGATGGACAAGCTTATCAAGGATTTTCACCGAAAATAGATTTTCTATATTTCAGACAGAGTGGATCATAATCCCGAATATAGTTCTTATAAACTCGGCCAAGATTGAAAAAAATTCAGTCAACTTTTACAGAGGAATGCAAAGGGCGATCAAGAAGCAAGAAAGGAGTTTCGGAAGAACAATCTTCCTTTCCTCTTTTCCTCTTCAATCTGTTTCCATTATAAAGACGAGAAAACTTGACTTCTTAACTTCTTGATCTCCCGAACAACCATCATCATCATCATCTAGATCCCCTAAACGCTGCGTTTTTGGCTTAATCGTCTAAATCCATGGTAGGAGGATCTTTTGTAGCCGAGAGTGGCCATGGAAGAGAGTACGAAGAAGGCCGTGTTACTGCTTTTGTCGTGGTTACCTGCATTGTGGCTGCAATGGGGGGTCTCCTCTTCGGTTACGACATCGGTATCTCAGGTTTGTTTCTTCTCGACCAAGAAACCAGATTTCTCCTTCTCTCTGCTTCTTTTGTTCTCATGGCGGATACTTGTTTCCAGGAGGTGTGACATCAATGGAGGAGTTTCTAACGAGATTCTTCCCCGACGTGCAACGTCAAAGGCAAAACGAAACAGGGCATGAAACAGAGTATTGCAAATTCGACAATGAGCTTCTCACTCTCTTCACCTCCTCTCTCTACCTCGCAGCTCTATTCGCCTCTTTCCTCGCTTCAACCGTCACAAGGCTTTTCGGCCGGAAAATCTCAATGACGATCGGAAGTCTCGCTTTTCTCTCCGGCGCTCTTCTCAACGGTTTCGCTATCAGCCTCGAGATGTTGATCATCGGGCGGTTACTTCTCGGTTTTGGCGTCGGATTCGTTAACCAATCTGTTCCTCTTTACCTCTCTGAGATGGCTCCTGCTAAGATCAGAGGAGCTCTCAACATCGGTTTCCAATTAGCAATCACGATCGGGATCTTAGCCGCGAACATTGTGAATTACGCAACCCCGAAGCTCAGGAACGGGATCGGATGGAGATTATCTCTCGGTTTAGCTGGGATTCCGGCTGCTATGATGCTCGTTGGGTCCTTACTATTGACAGAGACGCCAAACTCAATCCTCGAACGTGGAAACAAAGAAGAGGCTAAGAACATGCTACAAAAGATCAGAGGAACCACGGAGGTTGAGAATGAGTTTATGGATATTTGCAACGCGTGTGAGATCTCGAAGAGAGTTAAGCATCCATGGATGAACATAATGCAAGCTCGGTATAGACCTCAGCTCACATTCTGCATCTTCATCCCATTCTTCCAGCAGCTAACCGGGATCAATGTCATCATGTTCTATGCGCCTGTCTTGTTTAAGACCATCGGTTTTGCAGAGAACGCCTGTCTCATATCGGCAGTCATTACTGGTCTTGTCAATGTCTTGTCTACAATCGTCTCCATCTACTCTGTCGACAAATTCGGACGCAGACCTCTGTTTCTTATAGGCGGTATCCAGACAATGTTGACCCAGGTGCGTACAAACACTGAAACAATGGGAGTGCTCTGTTTCCAGGAACAGAGTATCCTGCTCTGCTTTTTTTAAAAAAAAAACAGAGTATGTAACAGCGATTTGTTTTGCTTCGGTTTCAGGTCGCAATTGGTTCGATGATCGCATGGAAATTCGGATGGAATGGGGACGGGGAATTGTCACCGGTTGATGCAGATATACTCTTGGCCTTAATCTGTCTCTATGTGGCGGGTTTTGCGTGGTCGTGGGGACCGTTGGGATGGTTAGTGCCGAGTGAGATATGTCCTTTGGAAATCAGATCGGCTGGACAATCGTTGAACGTTTCGGTGAACATGTTCTTCACGTTCGTCGTTGGACAGTTCTTCCTGACGATGCTTTGCCACATGAAGTTTGGTCTCTTCTTCTTCTTCGCGGTCGCGGTCTTGATCATGACCATTTTCATTCACTTCTTGTTGCCAGAGACGAAAGGAGTTCCGATTGAGGAGATGGGGAGAGTGTGGAAGGAGCATAGATTCTGGGGAAAATATACTCAGCATGTTGGTGGTGATGATGATGGTGATGGTGATGATGTTTATATTTTTAATTTAAAAGCTTGATTGGGATATTTAGATTAAAGGTTTGTTAGAATTTGATTAATTTCATTAAGAGAACGCTATTTCCTCAAACATGAGGTTTCTTCAAAAATAAAATAAATGAATTAGTTTTTTTCCAATGATATGTTTCATTTTTTTCTTCAAAATAATATTTCTAATATATTTAATCATTATTTATCATTAATTGTTAACAACATCCTCATTTCTAAATTTTCTAATTCTATACTCATTTATTTTACTTTTAATCATTATTCAACTCAATCACAATTTATCAAAATTAAACTTTTATTATATATAAAAAATTATATTACATAACATAAACTAAAAAAAATACAATAAAAAAATTCAATAAACGGGTGTGTTATACATATCAGGATAAAACATTGCAACCTATCTGACGACAAAGGAAAAAAAAAAAAAAGCTGTGTCATATTTTGGTTAAACCTAGACATACGGCTATAATCCAGATTATGTGTACAATATAACAAACTCGATCGTATTTTTTTAGACACTGAGTTCATCAGTCATGTCGCATTAGCCACAAGAGATACGAGATCGTTTCATGACTCATGTAGATGAAACCCTTGAATTTTGATGACTCTTTTTGCAGGTTTACGAATCGTACCATTTATAGATCAAAGCTTATTATGAACATTCAGAGCCATTAATTAGTATGGAAATCTAACTAATATCAGCCCAATTCATGATCGTTGTTGTGGAAAAATTACGTATCATCGTTCTGATATACGTCAAATGTCGTGTCATATATGTTAGATTGCAAAAAGAATTTGATGGATTCAGAGAGGAATCTGTGTAGGATTCATGAAACATTGATAAAAATTAGAGCAAGAAGAATCGCAAGAAAATAAGTGTGAAACCCTAGATGAAACGGATTAGCTTAAAGACAAAGAAAGCATAAAAAATGATTCTTCAATCGTGTGAATCAAGTCGGATACAAAATTCGACAGGGAAATGAAGACGCTCTCATATGTAGTCATGTAAGATCATGTTATCAAAAATCAAACGCGGGAAAAAGATCTCATCGTTCTGGTACCAAACTAATTTCAATTTGTTTCACCAGAACAAAGAGAAAACAAAAAAGGTTTTTCATATTCATGCTTAGAAGTGAGAGTTAACTACAGTGTTTATGTATTTTATATGCATGTATATATAACTTCATAACTAACCATCTTACGAGTCAACCCTAACAAACGAGTCAACCAGTCAACCTCCTAACAGACTATCCATAATCCATTATCCAAAATATTAGTTACTTATTTAAAAATTTAAAATAAATATCATTCACATGATTTCTCAATTGTATCTGCCTTATTCACTCCAAAACATTTGTGTTAAGATTGGGTTTCAAGTTTACGGTACAGCCTTTACAAAAAAACAGACGCATGAGCCATGAGGACACACGAGAATGGTAAATTAACAATAAGAAAATCCGTTTGATTAAAATATTTGTTAAGGTACGACGACAATAGTTAAACAAATGCTCGGTGCATAGGTCATAAATAAATTATTTGTCATGATATATAAGAAAAATAAAATTTCGATGAGACAAACGACATTACAAAATCTTGCGTATCTGCCAAGTAGACTAATCACTCTTTTTTTCTTGACGGCGACTAATCACTTTCTTCTCAAGGTCAGACTCAAGGGGATTTATTAAGTTAATGTTCGTTAAAAATAATACATATATTATATACACAAATACGTATATTTAGGAGATCGGTCGGACAAATCTACCGGATATGTGATTAAAAATACAAAAATATAGAGAGTTTTATGATTTACGAATGTTTTTTTTACCAAGTGATTTAAAATGATTTACGAATGTTCTTGGCTTGCAGCATATTGTGTTTTTTTTTTTTTAACATACTTATTTTGTTCATTGCGTCGTACGCTTTAACTAGTTAGATAATTCATCGCACAACGTTATTTTTAGAGATTACAACTTTTTAACAAATTGATATAACTCACTGCAAAGCTCTTAAAAAAAAAAACTCACCGCAAAGTTTCCTGAAACATATTAGGATTTTGTATTAATATTTATACGCTTGATATGTGCTGCTGGTATCGTATAAATTTGGAATATACGAAGCTTTTCCAACTTACGGCAGTTTTTTAGAATTATTTTCATGTAAACAAGAGATGCATAAACGTAGCGAGCAAACTCAATTAATTGCACTCAAAATATGTAATTTTTCTTTGGTTTGTCACACACAAAAAAAAAAAGAATCGATTTTTGCCATTTCACGTAAAACACGTGATACTGGACTCTGGAGATATTTATATTGACTGCTATTTCCCAAAAAATATCACCAAATATAGATAAATATAAATAACAAAAACTATAACTTAATTAAGTTCTGATGTCAAAGTCTACTTACCTCACTGATTGAATCCTTTTCAATTGTTAAATGGAACCAGCTTTTGTCTAAAAGATTAGTTTCCATATAATTGTTCACATCAGCTAAAATTAATAGCCAGGTTAGTCGTCTCATAATTAAAAGTTGTGTGGCTTTGGAAGGAGCTTACACCGTGACCACCTTCTATCCAGTGGATTCGTTGTTGTGCTAGTAGTATCCAGGATTCGAACCAGATATGAGATTATAAACATTATTATAAAGTTTGATTAATCTCACAGCAAATGAAATACATTACTCAAAAAATATGGTAAATTAGTGAAATTAATTACCTCATGTAGCGGGTGACAGGGAGAAAAAAAAAAAAAGCATGGATAAAAAAGTCTCTTAAATGCACGGTGCAGCCTGCAGCAACCGCAGAAAGGACAGGGTCCCACCAAGCTTAAATTCTCCTGCCGGAGCGTAGCCCCCACGCGACTTCTTCACCGGAGGGCAGGAGCGTGAAATCCACCGCGTCGGGACAAAAAAAAATGTCCCCTCAAAAAAGCAAAGGGGGGAAAGAAAAAAACCAGAAGGGGTGAGCTGTGAGGGGGACCCACCACCCATGTGCCCTCCTTCCTGTCTCCACCAGCTCCTGCCTCTCAATCATTAGCTTCCCCTTCTTCTTCCTCTTCCTCTGAATCGAGTTAGCAAAGAGACTGAGAAACAAAACAACCCACCATTCTTCTTCCAAGAGAATCAACACAGAACCCAGACCGAACCATGTCGTCGAATAACACCGACGGAGTTATGATCTCTAATGGAGCAATAATCGAACGCCAGAGACAACAACAACAACAGCAGCAATCATCCGACGGAGCTCTTGTCGTGAAGAAACCTCCGGCGAAGGATCGACACAGCAAAGTCGACGGAAGAGGGAGGAGGATCCGTATGCCAATCATATGCGCAGCTCGTGTTTTCCAGCTGACCAGAGAGCTTGGCCACAAATCCGACGGCCAAACAATCGAATGGCTACTCCGCCAAGCAGAGCCTTCAATCATAGCCGCAACAGGAACCGGCACGACCCCGGCGAGTTTCTCCACCGCGTCAGTCTCAATCCGAGGCAACTCCACCACCAATTCGATTTCCTCAGCCTGCACCCTGTCCTCGTCTCTAGATCATAAGCCTTTGCTTGGATCCTCGCCGTTTATACTCGGAAAACGCGTGAGAGCCGACGAGGATTCCGGAGGAGGTAAAGACGAGACAATGGGATCTTTTGCTGCACCGGCTGGGTTCTGGGCGGTTCCGGCGAGGCCGGATTTCGGACAAGTTTGGAGCTTTGCAGCTGGAGCTCCACAAGAGATGTTCTTGCAGCAACAGCAACCAGCAGCTGCGCTTTTCGTACACCAGCAGCAACAGCAACAAGCTGCAATGGGAGAAGCTTCTGCAGCTAGAGTCGGGAATTATCTTCCGGGTCATCTTAACCTGCTTGCTTCTTTATCCGGTGGAGCTCCCGGGTCGGGTCGAAGAGAAGATGACCCACGTTGATGGTCTCATTAGGCCCCTTTTTAGTTTGGTATATAATTAATATCTCTGTTCCTCTTATTGTCATCGATCAATCTCCTGCATTTTTTTTTTGTTTGTTTACTCGAGTGACTTATCTCCGTGTGTGTGTGTTTTAGTTTTTAGAGATTGATTGATTCCAGAAGTGGTTTGAGAGAGTATCGCTAGTGTTTAAGTTATGATTAGGGTTAGGGTTTAAGAATCTGGTCTTAAGACTTGTTTCAGAGAGATTTTTGTTTTTGTTTTTGGTGGGAAATCGATTTCTCATCGGATCCAATAGTAAGCTCGTGTTTTTTTCTTCTTTATGAAAAGGGAAACTAAGAAAACCGCGGAGGTTTTGCCCTTTTTGTCTGGTTTTTCCGGCGAAACAGAGCCGTCGTCCAAATTCCAGATATGATAATATTTAAATTGTTTGTTTTTGTTGCTAATTGTGTAATGTGTTGTTATAATTTGTGGTTGAGAAATTGCGCAAGCTGTTAACCACGTTTATTTTGAATAAAATGTTCCCGACTTCATATTTGTTTGTAGACAAAAGCTTTTGCCTTGACTGAAATCCTTCTCCTCTGCACTATATTGATAGACAAAAGCTTTAATTATGTGAGTGTGATTGTTTCGCTGAAATCGAACTGGAACTGGGGGATGAACATAATTACTTGTGGATAAAAGTATTATGGTTTTTCGAGGCCCTTTTTTTTTTGGGGTTTCGCGTCTTTGATTTGAATGCAAGAACAGATGATTTAGCAAAAGAAAGACAAACCAGCTGTGTTTCATAAGAATTTATGTCAGAGAAAGATTGTTTTTTTTTTACCGTTGAAAGTTCAAACCAACAGGATAATCTTCAAATTTCTCTATATTTGTATTACAAACTGGCTTATATAGGTTATATAACAAAATTGAAAAAAAAGAAGACTTAGAATATGTGGGGGATCCATAATCGACATTTCTAATTATAACGACGTGTTTATATGAGCTTAAACTAACTTCACGTGATTTTTGAATATGAATGAATTCAATGCATGTCCTGATTTTGGCGAAAACAAAAAAAAAAAAAATTCCAAAATTTCGCTTGTTGTAATGTAAATCTTGGTAATGGACAGATACAAAAAAATAAAATGAAAAAGATACTAATAAATTTGTTTGAATTTCAAAGTTAGTAATAATTAATATATGATGGATAGGTTTCTTAGACTATTTAGGTCGCACTAACCAATCAAAGAATGAAACAAAATTTGCCAAAAAAATAAGAATCCATTAATGGAAAGATCTTAACTAAAAGTTGGTGTATTTATTTATTAATTAGTACTAGTAATTAGTAACACTTACCTATATAATAATATAATGCAAATAATTATAGGTGGGGATCTTAGTAATCAACTCGTATAAAAAACATCCCGTACCTTTTATAGTCGAATCATCTAAATGACCCCAACCCACAATAATTGATACGGTCCCATTCTTTTCTACCGTAAATAATGTCTATAGGTTGGCATATATATATATATATCAATAATTTGTTATTTTAAATATATATATATTTTGCATTTTGGACCGACACACGTAAGTGAAATAGCCCTCTCTTTCACCTCATTCTACCAGCTCTATGCCGTATTAAATGTACTGTCAAAATAGTCACACTTTAATCTATCTTTTTACAAGGAATTGATTACCAAAAACCATATATTTTAAATTCTACGGACATAATGCAATCGCACATTAAAAGACATGAAACCCAAAAGAATATCGACACTTATATCCTTTGAGGAAAAAGAGAAACTGTAACCAAAAAGTGGCGCATTATTTGTTTTTACTAGTGCGATGATGCATTGTTTTAGTTGGAATTGTTAATATATTAAAAATAAAAGCATACCAAATGGACCAATATGGGCCTAGGTAATTATTGGTTGATACTTCGTGTAGCTAATTATTAAAATGAAAATCTTAAAAGCATACCAAATGGACCAATATGGGCCTAGATATAGGGATTAATGGGCCACACTGCATCTCTGACGCTCACTCAACTTAATGGGCCACACTTCGTCTCGAAGCGGAGAAAGTGCTTTTGGCGCAGAGTTCAGTAACTCGGAGGACGACGCGGCTGTGAGAGAGAGAGAGAGAGAATGGCGTCATCATCGTCGAGAGGGGAGATGGAGAAGATGGGAATCGATCAGCTGAAAGCGTTGAAGGAGCAAGCGGATCTGGAAGTAAATCTCCTCCAAGACAGTCTTAACAATATCCGCACAGCCAACGGCCGCCTCGAATCCGCCGCCGCAGCTCTCAACGATCTCTCTCTTCGACCTCAAGGTCCGTTTGCATCACCGCCATCTTCTCCCGCTTAATCATTTTATCGCCTCTTGTTCTTCAAGCTGATATTCAGGGATTGATGATTTTTGAATTATTTATAGGTAAGAAGATGCTTGTACCACTCACTGCCTCTCTCTACGTGCCTGGGACACTTGATGAAGCTGATAAGGTTCTTGTTGATATTGGCACTGGTTACTTCATCGAGGTACATACTACAATCAATAAGAATGGATTACGAATCGTTCAGTCTCGTTCCTGTGTAGCTGAAGTGTTTTATACTATGTGTTTGTGCATTTTTGTAGAAAACAATGGAGGACGGAAAAGACTATTGTCAGAGGAAGATCAACTTGTTGAAATCGAACTTTGACCAACTTTTTGAGGTACGTTTTTGGTGGACATATATGTATATCCGAATCGGCAACTTTCAAATGCCTTTGATTTGGTTCCTAGATAGATCCTGAGGGGAAAATAAAGGAAAAAAGCCTATAGATTATGCTTTAGAACCGTCCTCATACAGAAGAATATCAAAGTTGTCATTAACATTTACCAAAATTGCGAGATTAGTAAGTAGAAAGAGTGCAGAATCGAATAGAATCTGATTCTGTTACTACTGATTCAGTTTTTGTATCTCAAATCTTTTTTTAGCTCTTTGAGTGACTGATCCAATGTAAAAAAAATGGTTGAGGGATGAAAGTTTAATGGCTGCTAAGAAATGCAATCGACATAACATAATCAGAAAGCCCTTTGGTTGGTCCTTTCATGCACATTTTCAAACACTCCTTAGAGCCATACATGCTGCATACACTAAGTAGCGTCTTCACTTCGGTCCGCATTTGATTGGATGTTCCAGTATCTGTTATTAGTTCTGAGTATTGTTTCTGTATAAAGGCATGATCTCTCCTTTCCATTTGCTCTGTCTTTCACAGCTTCATTGAGTATTATTAACATCAATCTTTGCATCAGTGCCAAATTGTTCCAATACCTTTTTGTTCAAAACCTATGTCTACAGCTTACCGGAGATTTTAGTTATAAACTTCAAGAATGTTTATGCAATGCAGGTGTTGGCAAAAAAGAAAAACCTGGCAGATGAAGCCGGGATGGTCTTGCAGGCCAAATTTAAACAGTTACAAGCTGCAACCACGTCGTGAAAATTCTTCTTCAATCGTGCTTTTACTATTGACACTTTTTTTTTAGATTGAAAATTGTCTTGCCTAATCAGTTTTGTTATGACCCTTGTGATCTTCAATCGGGCTGTGTTCTGTGTGCTATAAGAACTTGTGCTGTAATTTCAAAGTAAACAAATGATAAAGCTAGTGGTTACCATGAGAAAAAATTGTTGCTAATTATTTCTCATAAAACGAGAGGAAAGATACAAAATCCATGATGTTATTGTTTTGTTGAAAGAAAAAGCTGAATCAATGAAACTAAATACAACTTTTTGTTGTTGTTTAAGAAAAGGAACCTCTCCTCTCCTCTGCGTATTGTTCCTTGTGATTTATCATCTGTGATCCGCACCAATTGCTTCTTGGATCGACTTGAAGCCATCCCTTTCTAAGCAACTCACAAGTTCCTCCTGTTGCAACCAAAAAAACATGACTGACTATTAGTATCAATGAAGACTCAATATGCAGAGTTGATTATGCTTTACAATAAAGAGAGATGTTTTTCAGTCTTTTGACACCAAAAGCTTCAAGAATTTGTGGAGGTAGGTTTTTAGACTTACTCTCTATGCATGCTTATTAATCTTCCCTAATCGAAGAAAAGACCGGTCTTTAAGGGAAAGGAGATACCTTTATTTGCGGGATGAGGGCGGGTCCTCCATAGGCAAACCCCGTGTACAGCTGAACAAGTGTTGCTCCGGCTCTTATTTTCTTGTAAGCATCCTCACCACTGAAAACACACAAAGAATCAATTTTTTTTGTGTCTCGTTTTTTTTCTCACAATATAAAACATGATGAGATATGTATAAAGACGTTTACCTGCTAACACCGCCGCAGCCTATCAGTGGAATCTTTCCCTAAGTAAGAGGTCAAGGCAAAAAAATCAAATACCCGAATCAGAAATGTTTTAGTTCCTCGGACGGACCTCGGTAGATTACTTGGGTGCAAGAAAGTACACTTACTCGTGTCAAAGTGTACATCTCTCTCAACATGTTGGTGGAGAGAGGAAATAGCGGTTTCCCGCTCAAACCACCTGTTTCTGCTGCCACGGGGTTGTTGCTTACAGGATCGGGCCTCGACACTGTTGTGTTTGATATAATCTGTAGGAGAAACAAAGACAGTATCTTCATCATTCGAAGCTTAAAAAAAAAACAAAAGACTTTTTCTAAAGTATGTTAAACAAGATTGGAGGCTTAATTTAGTTGACACTGATGATGAAACAGAAGTTAGTTCATGTAAGAAGACAACTTACCAGACCATCCAAGTGGAGAGCAAGAGCAACCTACAGATATCAATACAATGTTGTAAGAGCCATTTACTTGGAAAGGTATAGATTGTGTTACGTTATTTTAGTACAACGCACCGCTGCAATATCTTCAAGCTCTCCTCTGGACAGATCAGGAGCAATCTTAACAAGAAGAGGAGGAGGACCATCATCACCCCATTGCATCTCATCCCGAGCAGCTTGAACCTTCTTTACAAGGTCCTTCAACTGTTTCCTTCCCTGAAGCATACGCAGCCCCGCCGTATTTGGTGATGAAACATTGATTACCTGTATAGAAAAATGAAAATTAGGAACAGAGAATTCCTATGGTAGATTAGATCAAATGAATGCTCGATATATCACTATAAGAAGTTTATTTACCAAGTAATCAGCATATTGGGACAAGTTATGAACTCCCTGGACATAGTCAGCAGCAGCATCTTCACTTGTCTTGTTCTTTCCAAGGTTGACCCCAAGAATACCAGGTCCAGATTTGCCCCCCGGTTTTACTTCATCGCTTGGAGATGACGAAGTGCCTGATGTCTCCGCCAACATTCTCTTACCATGTTGAGCACCCAACCGCTTTGCAACGACAACAATCCCTTCACTGTTAAATCCACACCTATTGATAATGGCTCTGAAAGGACAACAACACATCCGTAAAGCAAATATTATGATTTATGAGTCTTTTAGTTGAAACTTTCGATTATTCAATCATTAAAGGTAATTTTTTCTCCATGTACAAGAAGAGCGGATTTGAGATTCTCACCCATCTTCCCGTAATCTGAAGATGCGTGGTTTCGGGTTGCCTTCTTGTGGAACTGGAGTTACAGAGCCTACCTCAACAAATCCAAATCCAAGTCCTAGCAATCCCTCTGTAGCCTCAGCGTTTTTGTCAAACCCAGCAGCAAGCCCAATCGGGTTTGAGAATTTCCTTCCCCAAACTTCAAGTCCCAAGATTTGTGGATCAGGCCTCTTTTCTCTCGGTACCCACCCGCGAGCAGCAGCGGAAACAGCCAGCTTATGCGCAAACTCAGCATCCAGAAGAGCAAAGAGAGGATTAACAACCTTTGTTGCTGAGAACAGCCACCCACTGTCCAACACACAAATGATGAGCACAAGGTAAAAACAAAGTGACTACATAGTAGCCTTAGCAATGTTAACTAACAAAGAGAAAAAAAGAAGACAAAGATATGTAATGTCTCAGGCACTTATTAAGCAAGTACCAGAAGGTTGCTTCATCTGCAGTACTCACATAAGCTCCTCCAGCTATGGCCAGACCAATGGTTGCTCCCGTCAATATCCTTCCCTAAGATTTTTAAGCCAGTCAAAGGTAAGCGCTTTAGACTTATGAAACCGATTTGGTCTTGTAAGAGCAAAACTGGTCTCTTCCAGAATAAACATTGGTACTATTAAACTAACATTAATCATCTTAATACTACTACACCAGGTATAAGCATATGATCAAAATATGAACCGATAATGTAATTTGAACTATTCTATTTAGCTTCACCTAAACGAAATTCCCGAAGCGAATAAGAAAGAGATTCGTCCCCTAAACCGCAAACGAGATTGAGTTTAATTTATGAAAGCTGCTTACTTTCTTGGAAAAATGAGGGACTTTAGGAGCAGGGGAAGCTCCAGGACCTGAAGAACAGTTTCGAATCGCTCCAAGAGGATTCGAGGAGACCCTTCTGAACATAAACTCTCTCGCCCATTTAGCCGACGATGTCGCAGCCCTTGCGGCCATTAAAATGATTAAATCGAGAGTGGAAGCAAATGGAGTTCGAAAAGGGTTTCTTTGATATCTCTCCGATTGCTTTTTGAAGAGGGTTTTAGGCTTTTAGCTCACGGCTTGACAGAGAATACGCTTTTGTTGGTCGGTTTCAAAGGATCGTCAGTATTTGCTAAAACCCTTGCTTTGTTGGCTGTTGTTTTTTGCACAGCTTCCCTCAGGTTGATCTTTCCGGTTCGATTTAACGGTTTACTTTGATTAACCGGAGGAAAATCTTCTAGGTTATCTATTTTTATAACATTAACCGTATCAAACAAACAGATTGATAAGGCCCTCTCTCTGTAAAAGCGAGCCCAAGAGTGAAGCTTCAGCACTCTGTCTTCTAATCTTCCATAGCCGTAGTTGGAAGCAGAAGCGAGATTTTGGCGACGACAGCGGGAGGAAGTAACAATGGCTTCTTGTATTGTGACGACAAGCAGTTTCTGTGCTATTTCAGATTCTAGTATACGTCTGAAATCCTCCAAGCTTGCCCATCTGGTTCGATTCCTCTTTGGTTTCCCTTAAAACATTGAAATCCCCTGTGGTTTTGCTTCATTTGAATCCGTATCTTTCAATCACTAAAGGTTTCAAATTTCGTTTATTTTGGTTTCTGTTTAGAGTAATCAGCAGAGAAGACGATCTCTTGGGTCTCGAGGTGGTTTAAAGGTTGAAGCTTACTACGGTCTGAAGACACCTCCTTATCCACTTGTAAGTCTAAATGGAGCAGAGACGCTTAGTTTGGTAGTTTTCTTGCAGTGAAATGCTTTTATCTTCGTGTTGCATACGGATTCTCAGTGTAGTATCTTTGTCTTAGCTTCTGTAAAGCCATTTGATGTTCTCTATTAAGCACACAATTGTGGAAAGCTGGTTAATTTGGGTGAAATCTCTAGTGATTTAACGGCAAAATTGCATCTTGACCTGTGTATATCTTCTCTCTTGCAATCACATGTGATATGATCTTAGGGCCTTTGGTGATATCCCTGAGAAGAGGATGCTTTTGATGATATTCTAACCAAAATGTGAACAGGATGCTTTGGAACCGTATATGAGTCGAAGAACACTAGAAGTGCACTGGGGTAAACACCATCGAGGTTATGTGGACAATCTAAACAAACAGTTAGGGAAAGATGATAGACTCTATGGATACACCATGGAAGAGCTTATCAAGGCGACATACAACAACGGGAATCCTTTGCCCGAGTTCAACAACGCTGCGCAGGTACTTGCTTTCTAAGCTGTTTGTACATCACCCGAGGCACAAGTTAATGTTGGGAAGATTGTTTGTTTAAGGTCTACAACCATGATTTCTTCTGGGAGTCGATGCAACCTGGCGGTGGAGACATGCCTCAAAAGGGTGTTCTTGAGCAGATTGAGAAAGATTTCGGTTCTTTCACAAATTTCAGAGAAAAATTCACTAACTCAGCTCTTACTCAGTTTGGTTCTGGCTGGGTCTGGCTCGTCTGTGAGAAGCTTCTCACTTGTGAATTTATAAACCGGAAACTATAGAACTACTTTGAGAAATGGAAAATTTTGATTCTCCTCTTGTTTTTTTGTGTGGAATTTCAGTGAAGAGGGAAGAGAGAAGACTTGAGGTGGTCAAAACCTCAAACGCCATTAACCCACTCGTGTGGGATGATATTGTATGTCAGAGAGTATCATTATTCATTAGTTTTCTTGTTAAACTCGATGTTTCCTCTTGATCACATTTCTTTTGTTGTTGTTACAGCCAATCATCAGCTTGGATGTGTGGGAGGTAATCTATCTCCTCTCTTCCCTCATATATACACTCCCAAAAAATACTTGGAAACAAAAACGAATCATCTAATTTCTTTCGTGTTGGTAACTTACTTTGCAGCACTCTTATTATCTGGACTACAAGGTAAAAACTAGCTTCAATTCCGACCATTTCGTGTTTTTTTTTTTGTTCGTTCAATAAGGCTAAATGATTTTTTTTTTCGGGTGGCTAGAATGAGAGGGCTAAGTACATAAACACGTTTCTGAACCATTTGGTGTCGTGGAACGCTGCCATGAGTCGAATGGCTCGTGCAGAGGCGTTTGTGAATCTTGGTGAACCCAACATCCCAATTGCTTAAGCTAGGAGGTATCTTTTTTGAAGAGTCAATGTGAAAGCAAAAAAACAAGTTCTTAAAAGCTTGGGCAGTCTCATTTTTGCAACAGAGGTCCCAACCAACAGACAAAGAGCTTTCTCATGTGACCGATCGATCTTTTTGTTATGTGTAATTCAGCGATAGTTTTCTCTTCTTTTGCCTCTGAGAGAATCTAATATGCCATAGACTCTTTTGTTATTTACTTTAATAAAAAATGAATTTGCTCAGTGTTCTTTTCTTAAACAACCAAGTTAAAACATTACAATTGCCCTTTATTGTTTAATGGTTTTTCTAAAAAAATGTTCAACTATTTCATTAATTAACCTTTCATATACGTAATCTGTGTAAATATAAGTTTTACGACATGGGATCGTCTCTTCAAAAGAAAAGCTTACGACGACAAAATAGAAAAACCTTCTCGTAAGAGTGACGACTACTTGACCACCAAAAGAATCGTTCTCCTTGTTTTCCATTTATATAAATAAATGATATGTGTAAATATTTCTACTCGGAATCCTCATTTTTTTAAAACTCCTACTGGTGACCATTACAACTTACATGAACAACAGGAACGAGGAAAAATAAATAAATAATAGAAATGAAGAAGAATAATTCTATAAAATGCAAATAAAGAATAAAATGAAACAGTTAGAACGAATGGTAACCATCACAATAAAATAATTTTTTAAACAATAACAACGAATAGTAATCATCACCATATTTTTAATTTTTAAAATAATTTTTTTTTTTATCTATCTTCCCTCTTCCCATCTCGGGCCCCCCCCCCCTTTTTTTTTTTTAAACCTTTTTTATTTCCTCTTTTAATAGGTATCATTTAGAATTACAACAAACACAGAGGAAAGATAATAATAGAAAAGGTTAACAAACAACTAAGGTTAACAAGACATGTGAAACTCGAGTGAAGCAAGATATATCGATCAGATTAATCAGATTACTGCTGGAAGAAGCGAAACCAGGTGTACAGGAAGCTTTCCTGCTGTTGATGGAAGGTTAAAGAAGAAGGATACTGAGGAAGGCAAGCCTCTCTGTCTAGACCTGCCAGCTTTGTACGAAGGAGAAGCTGAATTTCCTTTACCAATGTAGGACCTCTTCCTCCTGATTCAGTGTCATGTAAGTCTATGTCATGCATATATATGCAAGGTAGATAAACTAAAAAGAAACCCTAATTAACTACAAAACCAAATGAAAAAGAAAAAATCTGAAACCCTATAATTAGTTACAGGATTCATTTCAAGGATGGTTGGATTCTTGAATCTTGATGTGTGAATCAGAGAGAGTGTGTTTGTGTTTGTGTGTGTGTGTAAGAGAGAGAGAAACTGAGAGAGAGAGAAACAGAGAGAGAGATCTAGTTAGTGAGAAATAGAGAGAGAGAGAGAGGGCATTTAAAGTACTTAGGCTTTGAATGGTGAAGCATAACATATGCAGAACTAATGCAGATCAATTTTAATGCAGATTGGTCTGCATTATTGCACCATTCAAACAGTTAAATGCATATCATATAATTAATAATAAAAAATTAAAGTTCTGCATGCAGAAGAAAAACTGTGATAAAATTAAAGATCTGCACAAAAAGCTTTGAAGAGTACCGGTACACTCTTGATATGTATTTGTATTTGTTATTCTGATTTTTTTTGTATTTAATGTTTTCATTAATTATAAATTAGTTATAAATGTTTGTTTTATCAATTTATTACTAATTTCCATATTTGACAATCAAATATGTGGATTTGAAATTCTCATCAATATAAATGTGTTCTATAGTTTTGTTTTCATTATTTTGTATATTAATTTGTTGTATTTATTTTCTTTTGAAAAATAAGCAAATATCAATAAATATAACAATCTTTATATCCTAAAAGGATTATATTTATTTATTTTTTATGTTCATAATTTTTGTATAATTTATTTGCAATCACTATTTATGCATATTTTATAAAAATATCTACAAACATAATAATTCAAAATAAAAAAAACTAATAACTCTTATAATATAAAGATTCATAGAAATTAGTATAATGCATTCATGCATATTATTTTATAAATCATATATTTTAGTTGTAAATATTAATAGACCTCTTATGGCAAATATCTGAGAAAATATGTCAAATACATTATAGACAAACAAAAATAATCTACACCAAACTTTTTTTAAATAGTGAAAATAGAAGAATGATATTTTATAGAAAATATGAAAAAATAGTTTATATTAATTTTTATTTTTAATTTTTCTACATATGTTGTAAGCGAATTTTTTTTTATAATGTTTAAAACTTGCAAATACATATAGACAAATGAAATTACTTTGTATTAATTTTTATTTCTAATTTGTAATCAAAATTAATTTTTTGATAATAGTTAAATTTTAAATGTATTTTTTATTACATTTATATGTATTTTTTATTTTTGACTTTTAAAATATTTTATTTACATTATTTTATATTATTACACTATTTAATATAATATTATTATTTGTTGATCTGTATGATCTGTTTGATCTGTATTTGTTCTGCTTGATCTCATGATCTGCTTGATCTGCATTTTTTGATCTGCGTCACCATTCGAAGCCTTATTGTTTGAGTTGCGTTCTTGGGGATCTGGAAATGAGATCAGTAGAATATGAGGTTGGATGACACAAAGAGGAGAGAGATTAATG
This sequence comes from Alliaria petiolata, assembly GCA_020283515.1. Taxonomy (NCBI): domain Eukaryota; kingdom Viridiplantae; phylum Streptophyta; class Magnoliopsida; order Brassicales; family Brassicaceae; genus Alliaria; species Alliaria petiolata. Next base: position 19,862,033 of record JAHZTW010000005.1, on the reverse strand, counting down.
CGGAAGAATATGCTTAATTACCCTTTCTCTTTTCTGTGAGGTGTGGCGTGTAGTTTCAGCTCACCATTTCTAATTTCATTTTCTCTTTTCTTCCACTTTTTATGTAAATTAGATTAATATCAACAATTTTTAGGGTTTGAAATGTTACTGCGTTATGGAATAAACGTATCACGGTCACACTTTACGTTCAGTTTTATACGACTAGTGGTGTCGTGCTATGCCCTTTTTATAAAGAGTGGATTTTTAAGGGGCTTTTTTAACTAAATTTTCTTTTAATTAGAAAATTTAAGTCTCGATATTTTTTTTTTTTTTTTGGTCAAGTACAGTCTGGATATCTTTCAAAAATTAAAATAGTAAGTTAAATGTCAAAAAATTTCATTAGACATGTGATTGGCCTAATGGCAGTGCTGGTAATTTCTTTAGCAGAAAAGACCCTTTTTAGTCAAATCTCGAACCATTAATTTCTTTGATCTTCCATGCATGACGCAACTAGAAAATAATCCATAAATGGAAACTTAATGAAAAAAATGTTATAATGAAAACAAAGTTACCACAAAAGGGAAAAGGCAAAAGAGAGAGAGAGCCAAATGGGAAAGGACAAAGTGTAACAATACTTGAAAGTGACTTTCTTATTTTTCTTACCCACCCCTCTACCTGTATAAACAAGCGCCTCTTAATTTGATTTTAATTTCTATACTAACATCAGCTTTTGTGTCGTTTTTTGCCAAAACTTTATTTTTTTACGTATGATAGTATGGATCGGGGTTTGATTACAGTTGAAATAACTAAAAATGCTAAGCACTTAGCCATTATAGTTTTGTTAGATGATTTGTGATAATTATAGATCTTTTCCTGTCTTTTTTTGTTGTTGTTGTTGACATCAGATCCTTCCTGTCTATTCGAGTTATATATAATGCCTATATTCAACTTCAGTGAAAAAAAAAATAAAAAAAACTTAAGTGTAACGAAAAATCGAGTTCAAATCCATACGTGATGGTAAAAGCACAATCCATGGCACGCTCGTCTATTTTGAACTAGCATTGGTTATTATTATATTGTATAATCTGAATTTCATTAATTAATAAATTTTATAGGATGGCATCTGAATATTTTTATTTTGATGATTTACTATTATGTTATCTATTTTGATGAGCGTGCTTATTATAGATGATACAATTGAATAAATGTCAATTGTAGATAAATAAGTTGCATTTTTTCAAAATTATTATTAGTATTTTTCTGTTAATCCAAATTTTAATCCAATAAATGTCATTTGTGGTTGCGTTTTTTCATCAATTAAGTATATTTTTGTTATAACCATTTTTATGAAAAAATATTTCTTTTCACTTATGTCTTTTCAAGATTATTTATATCGCTCAAAATCACATAAAATTAATGGTCATTTGATAGTGATTCTTGATATAATGGTTTATCAAAAAGTATGTTATCTATCTTGATGGGGTTCCCTAAATAAAGAATAAAAAGGTAAAAAATCCAACGTATGATCATTTTCCAATAAAATAAGTATTTACATCATATTTTTTGTATTGCATATTTTATATTTAATTTTTTTAACACTACAAAAAATACTCTTTAGAGTTGTGTGTCTTATAACTTTTTGTTTTCTTATTTTTATCTTAGTAGTTAAATTCTTTGAATTAAAATATTTTAAATTTTTTTATATTTGAATTATTTTATAACTTTCTTTTTATATTGTTAATAATCCAAAAATTTGTTTTTTAGGAGATCATATCTTTTTTTAAAGAATTATAATTTTCTGAATATTTACGTATTTTTATCATCATTTTTTGTTTTATATATTTTCACTTATAATAATTTAAAATAATTTTTTTGTTTAAATTTTAATATACGACAAATACCCCCGCTTCGCGGGGGTTCTATTCCTAGTATATAATAATAGCAATTAACTTACTCAAACTTAATTGTTGTAGAAATGACATTTTCAAGAATTGGAATGGTAGAAAGTCGAAGTTTGCTTCAGAAAGAGAACATATCACCTGTGATGCACGAAGAAGCTTCTCTGTATGCTGTGCATCCGCAAGGGACTCCATGTGCAAATGGATGCACTTTGGCATGCAAAACCATTTTAATTGTTATAGGATGTCATTGCGAATGTAAAATTTCTCTATCATCATGTCTAATAACATCATATACGCATAATGCCTAATAATATCAAATATGCATAATGCTTTGACACACACACACACACACACAAAACATAATGCATGTCTTAGTATATTTGCTCGTTCGATCAAACAAAAAGAAAAAACATTTATTTATTATATGATTGCTCTATGAACTCGACGACTCGTAAATCAATATGGACAGAAAACAAAATATAAGATGGTGATTTGTATTTCTCGAAACAGCATAAATCACGATTATGGCCTTTGTCTCGTGAAATAACTCGACGGCATGGCGTAGTCCATGACTGCATGATGAAACAAGAAAGTGAAATACAAAGAGTGAATATAAAATCTTGATTAATTATTTTTTTTGTTCATTTATTAATTTTGTTGAAATATTTTGTCATTTGAATATAAAATCTTGATTAATTATTTTATTTGTTGAAATATTTTGTCATTTTGTTTTGTTAATTACAAACGGAGAAAACTTATGAACCAAAAAAAAACTGGCCCCACGTGACTCGCACGTGATGTCTCTCCGGGAGGTTTCTTCTCCTTGGTCATCTCTCCTCAGAATACGATTGGCAGGCACCATCGTTCTCTTTTCAACATAAAGGTATAACCTTTCTTCTTCCTTTACCTACAAAATTCCACGCGTATAAGCTCTTAATTTAGGTTGGGTACTTATCTAATCCTCGGCTCTGTTTATTTCATCGTCTCCTGATTTATAGTGATTTGTATAACAATTGATTCTTTCGCTAGGAGGATTCGTGCTCGTAAAATGCGTATCAAAATTTCACTGCGATTGTTTTGTTGGTTGATGTTTCTGTGGGACATCGCAATGTTGATTTAGGAACCGGATATTGGCATATTCAGTGCCATTGTTCAAGCTTGTCTGATGAACACTGTAGTTTAAGTGCTCACTTTACATTTGAATGCTTGCTAAATGTGATTCAAATTGATGATATACTAGGAGAACTCAGAGATTACGAGATCTCGATTTGGATCAATATCATATATAATATCCTTGGAAAAGTTTAATATTTGGATCAAGATCATATCTTTCCAGATGCCAATACTTGTTCATCTTTTAGATCCATGCTGTGTTACATAGATTGAGAGTGTTTGGAAAGTTCAGGTTTAATCTTTCGTAGGTGGTTATGCGGTTCTTGGATCCCCACGGGTTTGTTAACGAAAAACGGCTTCCTTTACTGATACACTATGCCTCCGTCTCATTCACAGGTCTGCAATAGTTCTCGAAATGAATCATCATCATACGCTTTGATCAAAGAGGAGAGAAAATCACTCAAAATCTTTATTGTTTGATAAAAATGACAGAGATCTTCAGTGACACCGGACTCAGGCAGTTATCTCAGATGCTCCTGTCGATAATCTTCTTCCACACATCGGAATACGTTCTAGCCATCGCCATTCACGGAGCTTCGAATGTAACTCTAGGCTCACTTTTGATCAGCAAGCACTACGCCTTAGCCATGCTCGCGGCGCTGATCGAATACCTAACCGAGATAATCCTCTTCCCAGGGCTGAAACAACACATGTGGGTCAGCAACTCTGGACTCATAATGATCATTGTTGGGGAAATCATCAGGAAAACAGCGATATTAATAGCGGGAAGATCCTTCACACACCTCGTAAAGATCAACCACGAGGAGCATCACAGGCTTGTGACTCACGGTGTGTATAGACTAATGAGGCATCCGAGTTACTGCGGGTTTCTCATCTGGTCGGTCGGGACACAGGTCATGCTCTGTAATCCCGTCTCAACGGTTGTGTTCACGGTTGTCGTGTGGCGTTTCTTTGCTCAAAGGATACCGTATGAGGAGTATTTTCTGAAGCAGTTTTTTGGAGTAGAGTATGTAGAGTATGCAGAGACTGTTGCTTCTGGTGTTCCATTTGTGAAGTGACACTTTGATTCGTTTTTGAACATATGAGTTTGGTGTATTGCTTTAAAGTCACAAACACAATGTGGATAAAGATTTGGGAATATTCGAAACCCCTCTCTCTGGAGCAGAAGGTTTTGACGTGGACATGAAATTTACCACAGGGTTTAAACTGTTTAAGCGACACCTGTCACACCGGTGAAGCTTAGCTCCGGCGAAGAGTTTCGGAGAGCAAGTTCGTTTTTTTTTGGTGGTTTGGGAACTTGAGTCGGAGACGATGTTGTGCGGAGGCTCTCGCGCCTCCGTGCACTTGTGGGACCACCGTCATCCTCCTACGCTCGGGTTAGGGTTTTTAAGTGGTAAGGTTATCCAGCAATCTTCATTCGGGATCAGACCTCCGTCGGCTAAATTGCAGCAGCGGATGAAATCTTCGTCTCGGTCTCACTCCAAAACTCGAGGCCAAATCTCAGTTCTTCACGATTGTTTCAGGTGTTTGTCTCGCTATTGTTTTATGTATTTTTATTTCTCCCGAGGTTGAGACCTGATTGCTTGGTGTGAAATTTCCTGATAAGTGCATAGCCGAGAATTGGGTTCTTGGGGTTCAAGAACTACTTGGAGTTTTGTGGACGAAACGAGAGATAGATTTGTGTTAAAAAAATGTTCTTTCAGTATGTTGTACTAAAAAATTTCAAAACTGGAGTCTTTGCTAAAGTAACTGTCTGCTTCTTCTTCTTCCGAAGCCAGGGAGAAGATGATCCTGAGCTTCCAGATGAAGGGATTTCGCCAGTTGCAGGTATCTGTTTGCTTTTATTTTTTCATTTTCATTCAATTTTCAATTCCCTTCCATCAACAGACATCCTGTAGTGAGACCCTTCTGGTTTTTGGATTTTGGATTAAACAAATACGGTGTTTAAGTGACATTCCTTTTCATTTGGTGGAGTTTTTTCTGACTCTAGGAAAGAGCCTTATTAGAAATTGGCAGAAGATATAAAGAGTAATGTGCATTTTGTTTTGATTTTGCAGAAGGCATTGTTGCTCTAGGGAAGTTTGATGCGCTGCATATAGGTCATCGAGAGCTAGCAATTCAAGCTGCAAGAGTTGGTACTCCTTATCTATTGTCTTTTGTTGGAATGGCTGAAGTACTCGGTTGGAAACCTAGGTAACGTCCTCCTTCCACTTTCCGAATCAGTGAACTAAACAATTAAACATCCCCTCGATTGGAGATAGTTAAAATTATTAGACTCTGACTCTACTGATCTTCTCTGCTGTTGTATGTGCCCTACCCTGTTGCATCAAATGAGCAGGGCACCGATAGTAGCCAAATGTGACCGAAGACGGGTGCTTTCCTCTTGGGCGTCATGTTGTGGGAACATAGCACCAGTAGAGTTTGAGATAGAATTTGCCAGCGTTCGACATCTTAACCCACAACAGTTTGTGGAGAAATTGTCCAGAGAGCTCCGAGTCTGCGGAGTTGTGGCAGGTGAATTCCGTAAATTTCTCAAAACACCCGCTCCTTTCTCAAAACTCTTGAAATTGCTCGTTCCGAAAACCGTTTTTTATATTTTTTTGGGTTTTCCCTCAGGCGAAAATTACCGGTTCGGATATAGAGCTTCTGGTGACGCCTCTGAGCTTGTGAGGTTATGCGAAGAGTATGGTATCAGCGCTTACATCATAAACTCAGTGATGGATAAGAATCAAGTCGGTGGAACCGCAGAGACAGAGGAGGACTCAAAGTCAAAAGAAAGAGGACAAGTCTCGTCCACACGAGTCCGTCATGCTCTTGCTGCAGGGGATGTGAGGTATGTAACAGAGCTTCTGGGCAGACCACACAGGGTTATCTCAAAGGTGAGAACTCAAGACATAACGAGCAAAAGAGGGAGGATGATCGCGCTTCAGACATCGTCGCTGCTGAATTTACCACCTGGGAATGGAGTTTACAAAGCCTGTTCGCTTATAGTTGGTGACGAGCATCCGATTTCGTGTAAGGTTGTTGTGGATTCATGGAATCTCCGTATAGAAACAGAGGAAGTAGAAGAAGTACGTTTCCGTAACTCAGATGGGTCTCAAGAGTTTCTGCTCTTAGGGATTGAATTCGGTTGATTCACACAATTGATAATCGAAAAAGATTTCATTTTTCCATTTTAAGATTGGGTAACAGATATAATAACGGTAGCAAAAATGGTGTTCATTTACACAACCGATTTAACTTTGACGCCAATTTAATAAGGATTTTTATAGCGAATATTGAAAAAGTTAATGAGCATTAAGGATTTGGTTCATTAATACAAAACAGTGTTAATATGACTGTATCTGAAAGCCACCGTGATGAGATGATGGAAGAAGACAAACAGCAAAAGTGGGAAGATAATACAAATCTGTCTCTCTCCATCTCCAAGTCGTTAACTTTCCTTTGTCGAGTGTCTCTTACTGACCAAACATAAGTAAGTACACACCGCCATTGGAAGTGCTCAATGATAAAGACGCATTTCCTTGTGCCAAATGTTAAAATCCCTGAATTACCCATCCACCGAACGCGAAATGGTTTCGGAGATGAGGATCTTTGCGTCATTTCCCCAAAATCTGTGTTGCTTTCCTTGTACCACACGATCCGTAAGGCTCATCTAATAATGCCCCTTTAACTGCAAGAGAGAAGAAGAAGATAGCAGCTGAGAGAGAAAGAGGGGGGGGACTGGTTTAGATTGGATTAGGGGTTTTCATTTCGTAGTAGCCCTAATTCTAATTCGGAATTTTTCTTTGTTTAATTTGATTTGATCTCTCTGATCATGGCGTCGGTCTGCGTTAACGATGCTTTAACCGACGACGAGCTGAGATGGGTATTGTCGAGGCTAGACAGCGACAAGGACAAGGAAGTGTTCGGTCTTGTCTGCAAGCGGTGGCTACATCTGCAGAGCACCGACCGGAAGAAGCTGGCGGCGCGTGCTGGTCCACACATGCTTAGCCGTCTCGCCGCTAGGTTCACTCGAATCTTGGAATTGGACTTGTCTCAGTCAATCTCAAGTTCCTTTTATCCAGGTGTCACTGATTCCGACCTCGCTGTCATCTCCGATGGATTCAAGTGCCTCAGAGTTCTTAATCTCCACAACTGTAAAGGTTATCTTCTTTCTGGGTTCAACAACTGATTACAAAAAATGAAAATTTCCTATTTTTTTCTGGGTTCCATATCTGATTTGATTAAACTTGAATGGAAAAGATTTCTTATGGCTGGTTAAGATGTTGTACAGGTGTTAGATTTGATCTCTGGTGTTTCCTTCAGTGTTGTTTCGTTTCCTTCAGTTTGTGCTCACTTCAGTGTTGTTTGGTTTTCTTCAGCTATCAAGTAATTTATGATTTCTGTGATTTGAGTTCTTCTTTGGCTCATTGTATTGGTATGGATGTTCTTTAGTACTAATTGTTCTGTCTGACTTTTCTAGTGTCTGTATGAGCCTCTTTGTTTTAAAAAAAGATGGACCTTTCTAGTAAGAAATTATGCTTGTATATGTTGTCATGATGGTGGAAGAATTCTTAAGCTCAGAATTTTCTCACCTCGTTTCTCTTTGTAATGATTCGTCTTCTGGGAACAGGTATTACAGATACTGGGTTGGCCTCAATTGGACGGTGTCTTTCTTTACTGCAGTTTCTGGATGTATCATACTGCAGAAAGCTCTCAGACAAAGGATTAACGGCTGTTGCAGAAGGCTGCCATGATCTAAGGGTATTGCACCTAGCGGGTTGCCGTTTCATCACCGACGAGTCGCTGAAATCACTCTCGAAGAGATGCCGCGATCTGGAAGCTCTCGGGCTTCAAGGCTGCACCAATATAACTGACTCAGGCCTCGCTGATCTTGTGAAGGGATGCAGAAAGATAAAAACTTTAGATATCAATAAATGCAGCAATGTAGGAGATGCTGGAGTTTCCAGTGTGGCGAGAGCTTGTGCATCTTCCCTCAAGACGCTCAAATTGCTGGACTGTTACAAAGTTGGGAACGAATCCATATCGTCCCTGGCGCAGTTTTGCAAGAACCTGGAAACTCTGATAATCGGTGGGTGCAGAGACATCTCTGACGAATCTATCATATTACTGGCAGATTCCTGCAAAGACAGTCTCAAGAACTTGAGGATGGATTGGTGCTTAAATATATCCGACTCTTCCCTTACCAGCATCCTCAAGCTGTGCAAGAACTTGGAGGCTCTTGATATCGGTTGCTGCGAAGAGGTTACAGACACTGCTTTCGGGGGTTTGGGGAGCGACGATATTTTGGGATTAAAGGTTTTAAAAGTGAGCAACTGCCCGAAGATTACAGTGACAGGGATAAGCAAGCTTTTGGAGAAATGCAGTTCCCTGGAGTATCTAGATGTAAGGTCTCTTCCACATGTGACAGAAGTAAGATGCAGTGAAGCTGGCCTCGAGTTTCCCGTATTTTGTAAAGTTAACTTTTCTGGAAGTTTGACCGAGCCAGATGTTCTGCTTTGATCGTTGCTGTTGGGATTTCGTTACTCGGAGGAAAGATTGTCTGTCAGGACATTCTCGTCTGCCCTATGATGTCTCTGTCTGTCTCGTGTATGATCCATCAGTGAGTCCCCTCTCAAGCTCTTGTACATTTTTGTGCATTAAATATTTGGTTGTGGCGGCTCCTTTATCTTTCTCCAACTGCTTTACAAAGTGTGTGTGTGTGTCGTTTTCGTTGGATCTGCTTCTCCTTAAGAGTATAAAGAGGTTCATCACTTTATATTTAAAGACTCTGATTCTCTATGTAATACAGTCGACCAGTATTTGTCCTAAAGCTTTTGTTATGATCAATGAAGCTCTTTGATTTGCTTTGTTTTGAAAATGGAAGAAGACTCCTCATTCTTCTGCAGCCTCATTGCTGGTTTTATTTGTCTTATGGGGAAGATTGATCCTTTGGATCTCAAAGCTTCTAAATATGCTGTGAGATCAAGATCTTGAAGTGGTCTTATGTACTCATTGATTGATCAAGATTGATCCTTTGGATCTCAAAGCTTCTAAATATGCTGTTGGGATCATCTTAATATATTCATCTCTTGCTCGGGTCTACAATGGAAAACATAAGGGTTTAAAAAATAAAAAATGAGTTTGTACAATACATAAAGTGAGTCTGTCTCTTCTAGGCTCTCTCCTAACATTCTCTGATTGAAACAGGTGAAGAGTAGAAATGAAATATTTCCTCTTGAACCCGAACTAATTAGCACCTCTGAGAAAACCACTGCGGTTTATTGCTCATCATCGTTAAGCGCTTGCTTGAGACAGTTGAACGCTTTCTGGTAGCTCAAGAATCCCATGAACCAGAAGTCAAAGTCATCGACCGTGACTACTTCAAGGTACTTCTGAGACGGCTTCTTCGTGTTCAGACACTGGTTCACTCCCTTGATCTTGCACAAAGGGATTGACACTTTGTAGTGAACCCTTATGAGATCTCCCTGAGGAGAAGCCACCTTGATCGATCTCTCGCTGCAGAAAGCAATCTTCTTCGATGAGATGAAGAGTAAGCCTGGGATGGGACCTGCGGTTGTGGATAGGTAACATTGGTATGCCTTGAACAATTTCTCTTCATCGCAAACCCTGAAGAGCTTTTGATAGATCTTCTCTAAGCCTCCCATTTGAACGATCCTAGCTCCCAATGATAGCTTTCTCTTGACTGTTTCGGTTAGCTTTGGTCCTAACTTGCTCTCGTCTCTAGCACCATCGGTGAAGCTATCGCTTTTCTTCTTTCGAAGAATCGATTTTCCTTTGGCTGTTAAGAAAAGAAAACCATTCCTGTTAGCCTCCAGATATATATATTTCCAGGAAAAAGAAGACAAGCAATGGAAAGAAAGGCAAAGGTACTAACTTTGTTGTTCAGATTTCTTGGAAGAAGTTGGGATTTGGAGCTTGTTGATGGAAGCTGGGTCAGGCAAGTAACCTACCGGAGCAGTCTTGACTGCAGGAAATGCAGTAACTTGTTGGTGAACTCTGCTCAATGTCATCTTGGAGGATTGAGTATCTTGATCTTGATCTTGATTTTGAGAGAAAGAGAAGAGAGATTGTGAGTGATGGTGATGATGAATCCGTGTTGGTGGGAAGGTATTTAAAGGGAAAGACAAAGGGACAAGAGGCAGTTGAAACAAAGCTCTGAATCGTTGAGACTTGAGGATCTTTGTGGTAGTGGATGAGTCATGGATGGGTCATCAAGAAACACATAAAGCCACTTTCTTGGTGGTTGAAAGGCAATGAGAAGAAGATCAAGCATATGCTCTGTTTTGCTTTTTTTGCAAGAAATACATAAATAAAGGTTTTGCAACTACCAATCCGTGTAAGGAAACAATTTGTAAAGTAATTTCAGTAAACTGATGAAATGTTTCGTTTTATGTTTTTGTCTTTCCGAATAACAAAACAGCCAAGTATTGTCCAAAAGGGCTCTATGGATCTTCTTCAAACAATTTATCAAGTAATTTCAATAGTTTCTCTTAAAATTTTTGAAGATGCCATTTACACATTGGTCGTCTTAAAATATCAAAATCACATTTTAAACTTTAATAATAGATTTAGAGATGCCAAAAAAAAAAGTTAAAAGAACAAAAAAGTAAACAAAGAAAGAAAGATGATCGCACATTCACACGGTATGACGTTAGACTCCGACAGGCTTTTTAACCTACAAGTTGGCCAAACAGCAAGCTTTTTTATTTATTTTCCTCTTTATTCTAGCCTGTTTTTAAAATTTAACAGATAAACTATTTATGCATATATAAAAGATACGATATGTTTCCTAATTAACTGGAACATGCACGAAGCAAAGAAAAAAATCAAATCAACTATTACGTTACGCTTTTTAATCTGTGAGAGCAAATTGAGTCATGCAGAAGGAGACGTCGTGGCTTTGGAAGCTTTCTGCGTTGGCATTGTGGCTTTCTGATCACTTTATTTCTTCAGTTTCATGCTAAGATAATAATAAAGACTTGTTACCATTTTTAGTTGCTAGTAAAAAACATCGTTTATATTCGGACCCTTGTTCAGGAAAGCGCTAGGCGGGAGTCGGGCGGTTGTTCCGGACCTAGCGCCGAATCAATTAATCGGAGATTACACGGGAATTAATCGGAGATTTGTTTTAGGGTTTTTATATACTCTTGTAGGTTATATAATATATATCGTAAGTGAATAGACAAAAGATTAGCTTGGTGCAGTGGTTTGGGCGCTTTTTCAGTTTCAAAGGTCACTAGATCGATTTCCAAAAGAAGGATTTTGGTCAATTATTTGTTTTTGTTTTAATGAAGGGTAAAATGGTCTTTTTCATTTCATCTTCAACCTAAACAATTTCGACCTGCATCTCTAAAACTCGACGCCGGCGATTTCTTTTTATACTTTTCATCAATTTTCTTCATTTTCTTTCGATTTTTGTCAAATTTATATCAAAAATTAATAGATCTATAGAGATATGTCTTTGTTTAACCGAAAACAAACACACAAATGGGTTTTTTAAAATATTTCCGAATTTTTCCCCGATTTGGTTGAAATCGCCACGGCCGGAAACCGCCGAACGTTTATACTCTGACTAGGCAGCCGCGGCGGCCGCGTTTTCGAACAGGGATTCAGACTAACTAAGTAACTAGTATAACTTTGTTGTATCTTTTTTGCACGTTTACTCTGAATTATATTCCTTTTTTTTGTCAATAGAAACTTTTTTTTTTTTTAACATTTGTCAATAGAAACTTGATTCCTTTATTGCCATGAAAAGTGCTATAAAAGCTTGAGATAAGTTTTGCGTTGCCGATCGAACACTTGTTCGTAGACTCTTCGAATGTTAAAATAGATCCCTCAAGAACTTACTTCGATTTTGATTCAGTCATTAGGTTATTAAATATTTTACTGATTCTTTGCTATGTCTTATCTACATTCAGCATTACTTTAAATATAAAAGGTTAATTAATTATTGAACCATATAAATTCGCAAGCTTATATATTCAAATTAATATATAAAAAAAAACACACACACACAAAATCCAGACTTCATAATTTTTTGTTATCTCAAAGTCATGTTTGTGAGTTGTTCGTTTTGCTGTCTCATAAACATATCACTAGGACAGCAAAATAGACAACATTACGTGTGATATGTCGTTGTCGCTCATCACGTTCATCGATGTTGCATGCTGTTGGCAACTTGGCATCAGTGTTGAATGATAGTGAAACGAACAAGACAATATGGTTTTATCCTTGGACTTGGTTAGTTCATTAAATTGATGGAATAAATGTCGTCTCTGTTTTGGAGATTTTTTTATTTCGGGAAAGTCTTTTCATAATTTTATTTTTAAAAAAAAAGTCTTTTCATAATTTTTATATTATTATCTGCATCTCTAGATGGTTTTCAAGTTTTGTAACAAATGATTGACTGCCAAATGACTGTTAACAGCGACTAAATTTGGATATTTTTTCGACTAGTGACAAAGAAAAATGACCAAGTTAAAATTAAAATCGTGGTTTTTTAAAAACTAAGATTATATATGGCAAAATTTGTGGTATGTTGAAAATTATAGAAAGGGTCCAATGCGCATTAATTTCTTTATATGTAACGCATCCCATGGCACGTTTTTGCCCTCTCGGTTATTTCTTCTTTTGACATGTTCTTGTGCATGATCAGGGACATGTGAATTGGGAAAGCAGATAATCAGCTAAATATATTCAATCTCTTGCTCTTGTTAACAATTGATAACAAAAGGGTTAAAGCAACCAAAAAAAAAAGAGTTTGTACAATATTGTCTGTTTTTTTCTAGGCTCTCTCTCCTAACATTGTCTGATTGAAATAGGTTAAAGTAGAAATAAATTATTTCCTCTTCAACCATCGGCTCGTTATTGCTCGAAGCTCAGTGAAAGCGCTTGCTCGAGACAGTTGAAAGCTTTCTGGTAGCTCGTGAATCCCATGAACCAGAAGTCGGTTATAATTAATTAATTTAATATATTATTAAAAAACAATAAAGAGGCAAGAAAATATTTAAATAAAACACAAAAAGGAGATCTATTTGAAATGGATCCCACCATAGAATATACATGTTGTTTCATCAATTCGTCACCCATGTGATATTCACATGGTGTATATAGTTATATACACATATATAGTTAATGAATATATATTAATTTATTTCATATATGATAAAATTTAGTGGACATTGTATTTAGTAGCTATAGATGATTATAAATAGGTTATAGATACATGTATTTCCGAAAGCATAAAAGGTGAATGATTAGTTAGTTGTTAAGACATGAATGATTCGGTAGTTGTTACTAAGACATTAAATTCAAAGAAATAATATACTCCATGTCATAATCCTTTACAACAACAAAAAAAAAAGAATATTTGCCATAACGACATCTAAGATGCATATAAGTGGGCAGTGTGTCGATTCTACCAAACCCTGAATAATATTCAATGTATTATTATAAATTTAAGTTCGATTGAACTTAATATGTTTTATCCCATTATCGAGTCGTTGTATATAATATATGTAAATCAATGATCGACGGTGACATTCTATACCCGAATAACATACGATATTAGGTTTCAAAAATGGCCAAGTGGGGAGATCATATAAATATCATTAAAAAAAAATTGATATATAGCTAGTTCATACCTATAAAATTGTGTTATATATACTTATAGAGGGATGGGATGATAAAAAAAAAAAATTACTTCTAGAGGGATTATGCTGAAATAGCTTACATTATGCTATATATTATTGCTAGTTTATGCTTGTTAATGGTGAAGGAGAGTTAGTGTGCATTGTATGCACCCTAATGCACTAACTATATTATTCATGTCATCACCATTAATAAAATTAATGTAATTAGTGTGTGTTTAATCTGCATTGAGATTGGATCGACAAGTTTTTCAAAATTTTGGTCACATAGTTTAAAGTTTAAAGTTTGTAAAAGAGATTACAAAATATAAATGGTCGCATAATTAAAGTTTGCATAGAAATATAAAAATCAAAATCAAAATTAAGTCTTGAAAACATTTTATATATTGAAAGAGAGGGATTTTTATTTTAATATGATAATCATCACCCAATTATACTGTAATAATCATGGAAATTATGAATTAGCATATTATTTATTTTTTAAAAATATATAAAACCCATATATTATTTGTTTCTACTGTCACAACCATTCAAGCTTTATATATTGTGTTCTTCATTATCGGGGTCTATGTCCAAAGGCGGATCCACGTGCATGTATGGTACGTCAGTTAACACTCCAAATTTATATATATATATATAATTGAGTAACTGATTTTAAACTTTATCTAAATTGTTTTTTGAACTCATAAATTTTCTGACCCATTTATTTTACTTAAATCCATTAACCAAAATCAAAATTTAGGTTACAAAAGTCGTGATCCAAGATAAATAAAATCTTGTTTTTGTTTTTGTTTTTATTTCATAAAATTTTGTAATAAAAACCCTATTTTTTATCTCCAATTTTTAACCTATCTAGCAAAGTTTTTTTTCCTTACCTTGCACTCTTCTTCTCCATGTTGTTTTTGACATCAAAATTTATTATTTTTAATTATCTAATAAAAGCTTTTTAATATATGTATATATTCTTTCGCAAAAAAAATATATATATATATAAATATATATATATTTATTTATTTATTTTTTTAAAATGTTTTGACCGCCGTTACAAAAATTTTTTGGGTCCGCCATTATCTATGTGACTATGTCCATAGTCGGATAAGATATTTTGACTATAATATACGAGCAGTATTGAATATGTATGTCGACACGTAATTATGATCGTAAAAAGATACTTGGTGGGGATTGGGCAAATGGTTGATTGGTCAAAGAAAAGTTACAAATAAAGGGGGAAAAAGAAAGTCCAGAACACGACATGACGGGTCACATTCAAATATGTAATTAAATAGTTTATCCTGTAATTGAAACTTGAAAGTATATAAACTTAAATTTTTTTAAAAAGTAAGAAATGTGACGTGAGAGACAATTTGCCTTAGCGTAAAAGAAATAGTTGGTCATTGGAGGATTCCAGGCTTTTCCGGCCTGTAAATGGGTTGGCCTTGCCATGCACTCTCTTCTGTGCATTGTCACTTCCACGTAGATTTTCTTAATTACATAAAAATTACACTAACAAAACCCCAAAAATAAAACACATACAACAATACTATATTTACTTTGTCGTATATCTATTGTAGATATCTTGTATATATATCAGAGGAGAAGAGAGAAAGAAAAAGAACAAAGATGTATAGAATTCTTAAAAAGAGAAAAATAGTATTATTGATGTATTATGTATATTTTCAAAATGATCTTTAATAGATTTTATATGTTCATGCTCTGTTTGATAATTGTTTGAGAGTTAAAAAATTGATAGTTTTTCGCTCTTTCCAGATAAGATAATCTCATAATAATCTATGAATGAAAAAGCTGTAAAAGGTTAAACACATCTCATACAAAGAAATGTTGTCTACAAGAAGATATTAGATATAGCTAGGAGAATTTTGCAAAATCAAAAGTCTTGTGAACCGGTTTACATATTAGTCTCAGAAACCCGATAAAACGTAACACGTACCCAATGAAAATATGGGAAGTGTATCTAAAAGAAGCTTAATTAAGCATATACTGATATGTACACTGTCTAATAAACTTCTTAATTATACAACGTTATTAATGCACAAGCACAACGAAAAAGACATCAATAATGAAATTCTTGTAAATATCAAGTGGGAACCTCCGTGTACGGGATCTTTGAAGTGTAACATTGGCATTGCTAGGGCAAAGAACAAACGAAATTGTGGAGCGGCATGGGTGTTACGAAACAGTGAAGGAATTGTTGTCTTACACAGTCGTCGAGCTTTTAGTGCGATCGATAGCCTGAACAACGCAAAACTGATAAGTCTGTGGAGAGTACGTGTAGCTTACATGTGGAAAATGTTATTTTCGCCACTGAAGCTTCAGAATTGTGTGGAGAGCCATTACGAGAGCTTTTCAAAGGCAATCGGTTGAATGCGTTACGGGACCTCATCAAGGAGTGGAAATGGAAAGTGGAAGCTGCGGGTTCAAAACGATATGTGCTTCACTCATAGCTAAAACTAAAAGTGTAATTCGCGAGGGAGAACCGGAGCCAGTCGTCCCATGTTGCTGATACCTCGATGTATCCGATCATGATCGTAGCTCTACTTTCAACTTCAGTTCCAACAATGTTTATAAAGCTAATTCAACACTGTCTTCTCGACTCCACATATTCCTTTGTCAGGAAATCAGTCACAAAATAACTATCAACTACTTTTATACTTGTGACATCATTTACAACCATGAAACATTGAAACTGAACTGTTAGTTACGAATAAGTTTAGACCCATGAAATCACGTAACAAACAAAAAGTCCATAGATATATGAAATTACTCGAACAACCATGAAACTTAAGAGTTTACGCTACCATTTTATTCAAAATCTTGTTAGTTTTTTCATTAGGATATAGATTTGACCATTCCTTTTTTCAGTTTGATAAAACTATATATGTTATTTCTATTATTATGATCATATATATTTACAGTATATATATATATGTATATGTATATATATGTATATATAAGTATATATATGTATATATATATGTGTATATATTAGTAAATAATAAATAGGAAAAGAAATAAAAAGTAAAGAAAAATAAAATAGAAGGGCCACATTTAATATGGCATTGTTAGAAATAAATTAAATGAAAAAATACCAAATTAATATGGCATTCATAGAAATATATTAAATGAGAAATACCAATTTATTTAATTTCCTTGGATTATATTTTCTCTCTTCATAGGTTCTTATTTATTTAGTTTCACATTTCCCATACTCTAATTTTCATCTACCTCTTTGAAGAATCAGAAAAGAAAAAAAAATCATTTTGTGAACTCACAGCTTCCATCATACAGTTCTTTGTAAGAAAGAGAATTAAAAACAAAAACAAAACTTTCATTGTTTTACTTG
Organism: Alliaria petiolata; assembly: GCA_020283515.1. Classification (NCBI taxonomy): domain Eukaryota; kingdom Viridiplantae; phylum Streptophyta; class Magnoliopsida; order Brassicales; family Brassicaceae; genus Alliaria; species Alliaria petiolata. The sequence continues at coordinate 19,845,003 of JAHZTW010000005.1, read as the reverse complement.
GTGAGAAAAGTATGGTCTCCAGAGATAAATCTAATTTCGAGTGCTTTCTTGAATGTACCTCTCCTCGTATCCCTATTCATTATCATAATCAGGTAACGTTTTATTTATCCGCTAATTGCTTTTATCTTCAATTAGCCAGATCCAACAAGCTTTACAAGAAGATATGATGATAACCTAAATTACGATTTCGTTTACATTTACATGGTAAATAGAGTCGTATAGTCTGAACTCCTCTATACTATTCGACCAAAAACAAAAAGTACTATTGTGTAAGGGCCTCATTTTTCAAATGATTTTCTTAGATATACTCTGATTAAGAACTGATTACTACGTTTGATCTCGTATCAATATTCTGTAGAAGGGATGTAAATCCATCTACCAAGAGTGTCCTGGCTATTTTACTTTTCATTCTTTAACAAATCGAAGTGGATAAACGAAAATCGAATCTATTGGTCAAAGTCTCAAAGATAATGCCATAGTGAGTGATAAAGGCTAATTAAAATACATTTGACCTCATTGCCAACTTATTTTGTGGTTTCTCATTTTCTATATTAAAAAGATAAACTTAGAGGTAATTTAGATTAAATAATAACATGAGGATCAATTAACAAAAAATGGAAACAGTACGAGGGCTTGTAAAGACAATACATAATAAGATATCCAGCCCGGTTTACGGATCCGATATAGACGTTAAACCCGATTCAAAAAACCGTGCAGACAAGTGGAGGAGCGTCTTCTTCATCAGCCGTGGCAGTAGCTTCGGGAGCTGAAGCAGCAGAAGAAGTGAGAAAGCCTCACATCGTCCTCAGAGATGTTTGGACTGCCTATGAAGAGTGGAGCTATTTTGGTGTTGGCGTTCCTCTTTCGCTGGATAACATCGACTCCAAGGTTACTCAATACTATGCTCCTTCGCTCTCCGCCATTCAGATCTTCACCATCAAACCCTTCGCTGGTGCTTCTTCTTCAAGGTTTGGGTTTTGATTTTCGATTTTCTCTTGTCTCTCACCACCATGTTGTGTGTCGTATTGCTTCGTGAGGCCTTTTTTTGTTTGCGGTGAATTGATTCTGTGGTATTTTGGGGATGGATTAAGGTCATTTCTGGTCTAGATTTGTGAGACGAATTAGTTAGTTTCTGTGTTTACATTCTTATTGTATGTGGTGCTCGTGTACTTCTTCTTCGTGTAGGAGCTCGGCGACAGGAATAGATGGTACAGAGACACTCTCTGCTAATCCCAACTCTTCTAGCAACTTTAAGCGTCGCTCTGTGCATCCTGATCTCTTAGGCCACCTTTATTTTCAATACAACGAGACAAAAAGACCGTTTGAGAGGGATCCTCTTACTCTCAAGGTATCTTACAATTATCTTGTATTTCCCCTTTTAATGTTGGACTGGTTCTCAGAGTGATTTTTTTGCTTGTGTGTTTTGTAGATTACTGAACTAGCTGGGCAGCACAGTGGATTGAATAGTCTGACGAGTTCAGATCTTTCTCCATATAGCTGGATTTCCGTAGCTTGGTATGTCCAGTTTCCTATTATCGTATTCAGTTCTTACTCGTTTCTTGAATATGTTGCTAAGTGATTATTACTTCATTCCTCGCCCTGTCACGATGAGGGATATTACTATATCAGCCTTGTCATTTCACACTACTCTTTCAAAATAGACAACTTTCTTTCTCATGATCCATGCATTCTTCCCAAAATGTAGATTCGATGTTGGTTGCTGTCTTACTACTCCAAATATATTAACTTATTCGTAGCAAAGATGACATTGAATAGGGTTGATTGTTTTTATTTTATTTTAGGTATCCCATTTATCAAATCCCATCAGTGAAAAGCATGAAGGAATTATCTGCCTCTTTCTTGACTTACCATGTATTGACGCCCAAATTTCCAGGTACTTTGGTCATTTGAGAATTAGCATTACCTTTTCAACTCAAGCTAATTTATCTCATCTTTATGAAATCTCAGTTATACATAAGCTGCAATAGAGTAATGCCTGCTAAACAGTCTTGCATGTGCTAGTACAGAAATGTTAAGTAAGGCAGTACTTTGACAAATATGCACATATAGCTCCGGGTGCTTTCTTCTTGTTAAGTTGTATGCTACTTTAGCAGAGGACGATTCCGTAAAGTTATACACTGGTTCTCATATCCGGAAACCATCTTTGAATAACTAGTACTGTTATGCAGTGTGATCGATATTCAGCAATGATTTGTTGTTAGTTTAATTTACTGAGATTGATTGATGGATTTATAATAGTATCTTAATCATGAAAGAATGATAGGATTATTATTGTGTTTTCCTATTTTGGGTTTCAGTATTAAATAAGCTCTTGAAGAGCAGTAGGGTTTATGCTTTAAGTTTGGTACTAATTGGATTCTTTCCAGGGACAAGATGATTTGTCTTTATCACAATGTCCCTTGGCCACAGAGAAAAAGGTTTAGGCATATCTATTTTCGTATTCGTACCTTGTGGATTACAAGAGAAGGAGAAGTTACATCTGTGGCGCCAATCCTAGTCACTCTTTTCTTCGCATATAGTCTTGTTTTCTGTTTCTAAATACGTCTTCCTGTTTTTCACAAGTCATTTGCCTCCTTTTAGCTAATAAGAAGGGATTTCTGGGCTTGATTCTATTCTTTTCCTAGAGCGCCTAATCAGTTTTTTTCCACTAAGTACAACTAGTCAGCTTATGGTGATCGAATTAGTGTTAATATCGCACAAAGTATTGGTTTTACAAAAAAAAAGTGTTTAATTGATTGCATTTTCTGGTTTCTCCATCATAATTTTCTAAGATCTAACATAGTTTTAATTGCTTGTGATTTGGTGAAGGTGATGAGGTGAATGAACAAGGAATGCCGAGTAGAACAGAAGTTGTGCTTCCTCCATTTGGAGCAGTGACTTACAAGGCCTTCGGTAATGTGTGGATCGTGCCTGCGACATCTGATAATCATAAGACTGAGAGTGAGAGGCATGAAGAATTTGCTACCTCGTGGCTGGGTACACTCGGCTTCTATCACAGTGATTTCAACTTCTTTATGTCCAGTAAGTTTTATGGGGGCCCCCGGTGATGTGGTTTTGCTGGTAAAATGCTAAGCCTATCAACGGTATCGTTTCTTCATATGAAAACATTCTGATGCCTTAAGATATAGGCTTTTACTATCGCGCTCTCTCTCTCTCTCTCTCTCTCTCTCTCTCAGGCACTGAGAAGTGGCAAGTTGACTTTGATCCTGTGTGCTTGCTTTAATTAATTACTGAGCCTTTTGAGGGTTTTTTTTTTCTTTAAATTTTACTAGATAATATTTTGGGTCAACTAAATTTACAAGGCTATAATTTATAAGATTCAGTGATTCACATCTTTCTATCACCAATCGTTGGCCAAAGGGAGGATAATTCTCTAGAATAGATAGTGCAATTATTAACATGAATGAGAAAACAGAAAATTATTTAGTATTTTCTTGATCCAAAAAAAATGCTACCATTTTCGACCCATGTAATATGTGACACGAACTCTACAAGATGTATATCAACATCATTCCCTGGAGCCAGTCAGATATAGCGCTAGATTACGATTGAGCTTAAATGGTAGCTTTAGCCAATTATGTTTGAATTTCATCTGGTAATTTATGTTAGACTATATTAATACCCATAATGCAATTATTCCAATGGTCCCATTGACGAAACGAGTTTGCGTCTCATATTTCCGAATAAACCTGAACACATTACTTAAAAGGAAATTCAAAATCTATCTGCATGATGATATTCAAAAGCATGTCTAGAAACAGGGACAATGCGTGTGAGAGATAAATGTGTCATTTCTTCTTCTTGCTGTCATCAGCTCTAATGAGCTGAACCGGAGCTGCCGGTACCCTAAACCACCATTCTCTTACCCGCCTCTCTAACCGGTCACTACTTGCTTTCCTCCACCCAACTTCCCTCGTGAACCACTCTACAAACGCAATCGTTATTAAGTACTTCACCGGAACAACCGCCAATATAACTGCCACCATTACAAGTGATATAGCCGATGTATCTGTAGCCTGAAAACATGCAAGAAAGGGCGTTATACTAACCGCAGACACCATTTTATCTTAGCCATCATCATTTTTTTTTTTATAAACATTATACCTGAGGAAGAATTGCAAGAGTAATGGCTCTTATTTTGAGGAGGCCAACGTTTACGGCTTGGATTAGCGACTCGAATTGGCTAATTGCGTCTTGTAGTATGAGTAGCTGCTCCACTGCGTTTTTACTTGGTGGAGCTTTGACTCGAACGGCCTTTGGTTCTTTCCCTTTGTTGAATTGCTTACGCCACAACATTACTATAGCCACGAGGAGTAATATTGACGGTAGTATGAAACCTATCCACCCACTGCACAACAACATATCAAGATTGTTGGTGTCATTATATTTCTTCGCGCAACAAATCAAACCTTCATGAGCTATCCTGTGATGGAACTCTATCATCCTATGTCATCATGTCTTTGAAGCTGAAATCTTACCTGATAATCAAATAGCTGACCAAGATCATGAACGCTGTTGATTTGTAAGGATCTTCCCAAGATGCTAGGAGTTTTATACGCAAGCCTAGTTTGATGAAAGGGAACAATAGCTCCTGCAATGAGACTATCGGTTAACAGTAACTATGAAGCCAAAAAGGGAAAAAGGTGAAAAAGGGAAGTATCTCATGATACCTTCATTACTGCAACATTAGTGTCAATTCCTTCTACTTTCACTTGTTCCACAGTCGCCTGAGCAGCTTCAGCCCTGTCTGTGTCTAGGATTGACTGTTTCAGAGCTATCTCCAACGGACTCGTCTCCCCAACACAAAAATCTCCTACGATTATCATTTCTTCACCCATATTTGTCCCAGTTTCTAGATTCAATCCAAAATGCTCAAGCAATATGAGTGAGACTGGAGATAAGTTTGAGGGCCATTTCATATACTGAACAGCGCTGACATCAGAAAGAACATCGGTGGTTATGCGAGAAACTCGGCTGTATAGAGCTTCTAGTACCATATCTCCACCAGGAAGACTTTCAGCTAGGTTAAATATAAGCAATGTTTTATATTGGGAAGAGAAGACTTGGAAAGCTTCCTTTATTGCACGATAACGGAATATGCCAAGGATTGCCCTTGCAAGTATTTCTGATCGTTGAATCCCTTTAAAGTTGTATTTTCGAATGAACCATTGTACACGAAGGATCTCCAGGCATATACCCAGCCAGTAGTCTCGACGAGCATTGCCTTTGAACTCTGTAAATTCAAAATATACCGGCTCTGGCCTGCAAAAAGACAAAAAAAAAAGCAAAAGGATAAAGTAAAAGACAGATATCCATGAGTACAGATTTAGTGAATGATCATAAATGAGACAGAAATAACATTGTATTCCACTAGCACACGTACACTATAATTGATTTGTACATGATGGCTTTATCAAAGATACGAGCACCCAATGGCCCAGTCAACTCAGGTTTGATGACCTGTTTTGTGTCTTCAGTGAGATCATATCGCATGGGCTTATCACCACCACCCATTGAATCAAAATACAGAGCACAGTTGGTAAGTGTCAGTTTCCCTACAAAAGGAAATGCTTGATAATTATTAAGATGGAAAAAAAAATCAACCAACTTAAACCAAAATTTTCATGTTTCTCCTTCTGCTTAAGGTATAATATATTGCCAAAGCAGAAGGTCGGCATAAATAAAATGGTTTTATGCAGAGATCTCTCCAGAAGTTCACCAGGCCATGCTGAGATGCCCACGTGTTTAAGAACTGGTAGGACAGGATTAGCACCATCCATATCAAGAACTATTTCTCCCTTGGCAAGCTGAAGACTGGCGGCTGATGGTCCTAGAGAGTTTTTAGCAGCTTTGAAGATTCTACAAATGAAAAATGGGGGAGGAAAAATAAGAGGGAAACCAGATATTGTGAGGAAATGAACATCCGCAAGAAAATGTGAGCAAGAGATTTTTCTCTGTGGGTTTTATCTCATTCTAAATCAGAGCCGTGATATCCAAAAAGATTCATTCCTTCGTTTGATACAACTGATTGAACCCAAGAAATTTATTAAGTGGTCTTCAACTTTAGACTTTAATTATAGTTAGCAAGCAATACAGTATTGACGTTCTATGTTGCCAGCTAAGGGATCATAGGTGTGTTTGAGGTAAGAAAAAGCAAATTGGTATTAGAGAAGTAAATTGAAGTATTTAAAGAAAGACACGAAAAAGACATAATCACCTGCGTTTGATAACACTCAGATGGTGCAACAAGTCAAAGAAATGCAGAAAAGCACATTGAGGGAATAGTGGTAAGTTCGTACTTATCAAGTGTGCGGATGTATTTATCATATACGATAAAATGAAGCCTGTGGCCTGACGAGCTAGTCAGTGCATCAAAAAGATTATGTACAGTTATTGCATCTGCAATGGCAGGACAAACCGGAGCAATTCTTGCAAAAGCCTCCTGTCCGACAGACTTTTTGTCATTAACCTGTTAAGCATAATTATAGGGAAAATCTCTGTTAGGTCCTTCCAAATTTGACTAACGCACAAGCAAAAAATAGTATAAGATGGAAATAACCTGCATTGCCATATTTGTGGGACTTGAATAGAATAGAGACCACCCATCCTCATCTTCTGAGTCCTGCTTGGAGGGAGATGCTGCATCCTGAAGTCAGGAAAAGGAAAGAGATTATATAAAGCATCAATCCAAATATCTCTATTTTAAGGAAAAAAAATCAAACATGGCAACGATATAGATTTCTCACTTTGTTTTCATGCTCAGTTGTGACACTGGGGGTCTCCCAAGCAAGCATCATATCAAACATCAGCTGACGAAACTCTTGATCACTTAGGTAATTAGGTTGTTTCATAACTTGATGGAGTGCCTGAAATGAGCAGAACTCTAGAAAGTTCCTTGCATATGTCAAGAGTTGCTTAACACTCTCAGGCAACTCCACATCAAAACGATGTTGCAGGTCCTCTGTTGAAATTTTAAGGATACTGAACAATTGGCAAAAAAAAATAAACCCATGAAAATTTTCCTCAATCAATTAACAGAACCACCAAGCTCTTAATACACAATGAAAATCACTGATATACTCAAATTGCTTCAGAACAGTAAGGAATAATTAGATGGACCTATGCAATCGCCGGTATAACCTAGGATCTGAAACGCATATGAATCTCGATATTGTTCGAGAAACTGTGAGGGAGAGAGAGAGAGAGAGAGACAGAAAGTACTTTGAACAGCGGGAGACGACGGAATTGGCGAGAAGGGAGAGCTGAGGGATGGGTTTCGGGGAAGCGATAGGCGACGGAGAAGCATCTCCATCACGGCCGGCGGACGATTTCTTCCGGTGGAATAGGGATTTCAAAGAGTTCTGCTGGTTTCTCATGAAATTCTCCAGCATTCCCACTTTCGCACCGCCACCGTCTTCTTCCATCGGAAATCACCACAGATAATCAGATCAGAAATGGTATGTTTCCTGAGAACGCCTCTCAGGTTCCCGTTCCAATGAGATTCCTCTCTTCCTCTATTCTCCTTTCTTCCCGTGCAAGCTTCGCAGACTCATCCTAGTAACGCAACTATCTATTGAGTATTGGGAGAGATATCTTCCTTATCCACGCTTTGCATCATTTATCGAAAACAACATAGAAAAGAAAATAGCTGCGCGATCTTATTAACGAAAACTAAAAGCAATGATTAACTTCTAATTAATGTCTCAATCATACCGAACTAAAACCGGTCGGTTATATTATTATGGAACCGAACGGTTAAGCTTCCGAATAAGCGATTGGTTTGGGGAGAAAAAGCATGATGATCATTCAAAATTTCAAAGTAAAAGATTCAGTTTGTTAGTTAGTTTATGTAGCTAACCAACTAAAAATCTCAGCTTTGATAAAAACAAATTAATGTGATCTCGTCGTGTTACTACAACGAACACAGAATTCAAAAAGCTCAAGGTCGAGATTTGCTGATTACATGCTTCTTTTAGTTTCTTCGCTTTGTTGTGTGGAGACAAGAATCAAAAGAGAAAAAGAACAGCTTCCTATGCTGACTCCATTGTTGTTGATCTTCTAAAGCTTGGATTTGCCACTGCGAGGCGGGTCCTTGGCCCAGAGAGGAGGGATGATTCTATGGTCTTGCACAGGCTGCTGCTCTTCCTTTTTCTCCGTCTCGGTCTCTTCTTTGTCCTCTAAAACCTCTTTAGAGAATGCATTTGGGTTGGCTTTGATACAGCTTTGCAGTGCCACAAATGGATTCACACAGTCTGATCCCTGCAACAACACCACACCCTTGTTAAGCTCTCTTCTAGAGGCCACAAAAACGTTTCAAGTATCCAAAACGAAAGAGACAACTATCATCAATGTTTATGAGCATTTCGGTCGGTTTTGAGGTTACATCATCCTAGACAATTTAGTATGTTCAGTTACGCTTACTTTTTCTTCTGCAGTGCTTTTGAGAAAGCAAAGGAATGCCTCGGAGAACTGAGACCCGCAAGATCCATTACGCAGATCTGCTATGCAAGGACAATCGAGTGCTTTCTGTGCCTTTGCTTCGAGCGACTGATGGAATTGGTGTTTGTCAGATAACGCGGTAACTCAAAAAGCTTGAGGATAAATGAATAAGAGAGAGTTGGAGGAGTAACCTCATTCTCATTGTCATCCTCACCATATGCTGCAGCTTCTGTGATATTAATAGAGAGTACAAGAATGTCAAATATCGCGGAGGCCAACAAACAGAGAAGAACATATAAATCGTTCTAAAGCCATCGAACTAAAAACTGGACCAGAAGATGTAATCGATAGAGCTTATAACTTGTAATCAAAGAGCTTTTCATTGGGCTAAAACTAACCAGATGAATACTGTTATTTCCAATTTTCCATAGAAACTACAAAGACAAAGACTTAAGACTTGAGAAATCTATCTTCCTAGAACTACAAGAAATAACCATTTTGGCTTTGATACTACTCTAAAGGAGACTTGAATGGCTTGTGTACAACTCTTTTCGACGAACAATACTAAGGAGAAAGGCAAATTCAATGCTAAGAAAAATCATACCCCACATCATCATCATCATCGCCAAAACAAGCATAGATCAAAACGAATCCTAATTCACAAAACTTGCCTACGCAACTAATATAGTTTGCCTTTCGATCGAGATACAGAAGACCGAACCTGCAAGGAGAGAACCCATCGGAGACGAAGAAGTATCATCGCCCCGCAGCGAATTCGTAGGAGGAGTCGTTGGAATTTCGGATGAAGCAGGGTTCTCGTTACTCTGAGCTTGACCCATCTCTTCCTTTCTCCGTAGTTCTGCCAAAACCTCCCAAAGATTTTGTTTAGCCGACGACGAGAAGTAGATCTCTCAAATTGGGCCAATTTTAAGCTGTAAAAAAAGAAAAAACAGGCTTTAAATTATGATCTATTGGGCTTGAACTCGAAGATTCTTGTCTTCTGAAGTGATATATTTGTTTTTGTTGTTTTTTTGTTTCTTTATGGGCAGGAAAATTCAACTATTCTTCTTCAAAAGGACCCCCCAAAAGAAAGAAAAGTTATAAAAATTCTTCCAACGATAAGCAACAGCGAAAAAGAAGTACAATGATTTGAATCTTAGGTTGTCAAGGGAATGTAGGGTCAAAAACTTTTTTTAATATAAAACCCAGAAACACACCAAAATGATTTTGTTAAACCCGTTATCATCGATTCTAGCTGTCAAAGCCCAAACACTTTACTCGCATTCAAATTTTGAAGACCTTTTTACGAAATTTCTAATCCAGTTTTACGGGATCTTATAAAAAATGAATTTTTGTTTCTAATAATGTAATTTATTGATTTTTTAAAAATTTAAATAAGATGTTTTTAGATCATTATAATTCTTTTTCATAAATTTTTGTTATCTTTGAATTGAAATTGATAAAAAAAAAAAAAATACAATTGAACATTTCCTTTCGTTACAACACCTTCTTGGAAACAGGTTTTACAATTTACTTTGTTATCTTTGAATTGAAGAATTGATGTGACGGGAAAAATGTAAGTGAAAAAGAGCTTAAAAAAAAAAAACGTGAGAAGAGAGAATCGAATGACTTGAGTAAAATCTTGAACCCTTTCATTGTAAACCCGGTTCATGACGTCGATGTGGTATGTAACTGTGTAAGATGGGATGGGGACGTCAATACGTGCACATAGTTACATAGTTTGGATCAAATGGTTAACATATGAGCTTCCGGGAGATGTTCACCGGAGATGAGGAGGTGTTTGCCAACACGTTCGAAAATACCCTTTTTAAGACACCCTTTTATGTCTACATGGCATGTTCTGTTTCGTCTTTTCCTCTGAGATGGACAATTACCCCCCAAACAATTTATTTAATATATAATGCTTGGTTATTATGTCCTACATGGACCGTTCGTTCTTACATCAAGCCGCAATTGACGCTTTTAAAATACACTTGAGAGAAATCAAATAGACATTATAAACTCTATAAATTAATATTCGATTTATTAATAACTCATTAAATTAATATTTTTGTCAGTTTTAAAATTAATTTTTCAACCAAATAATATATCTATAAACTAATAATCACTATAAATTAATAATTTTTTTATAAAACCCCATGATCTTAATATTATTAATTTATATAATTTCTACCGTCTATAACAAATCCAAATTCAAAGCCTTACAGCGATGAACAGCAAATAAAGTTCAAAATCAAACTCTCATTATTCAATTTATATATTTCAATTTCGCTTAGGTTCTCTAGATTTGCGATCCACAGAATCGAATTGGCGATGATTAATATATAATATTTCCTTAGGGAAAAAGGAAACAATATATATACCAAATGATTACAGGCTGATCGTATTTAGTCAACAAAAAGTAGACAAATTATGTATCGCATAGTAAACAGAAGACAATCAATAATGTATTTAGTCGTTGTTGGATTATTTACGGCTCAATTATTCCTAGCATTCTTATTGGTGCATGAAAAGTTGTCTTTGGTGACCACATAAAAAATGGATGGGATTGGGAGTTGTGTTATTGTCGTTTACAAAAACAAACTTTGTAGTTCTTAGCAAAATTGTTATATTAATGAATATGTGTTTACTTTTGGGGGATATGGTCAAGAAATTGAGAATGATGGTTTTGAATACTAAAATTTCGACGTCCCATATCTAATGTTTTATTTCCCATCTTCATTTGTATTATAAAAGTAGATTTATCTCAAATAATTTTTCAACAGATTTTCAAATGTAATAATTCAAATAATTTATAATACGATAATAAATCAGTGTTAAAAAAAAAGCTTTTGCATCCCAAAAATTTTTAAAACCATATCTATAAAAATAAAAATAATAGTAATTCAACGACACATATCTAACAGGTTGGTATTTGAATCATGTGTTTGTAGACAAAACACATACACAGTAAAGCCTCCCCAGTCACAAACATATTAAATCCGGATTTAAGAACCCTATTTGAAAATTTATACTGTAGTCTTCATTTAAAACTGGAGTATAACTTTATTATGAGACAAATAGTGGCCTAAAACATCACGAATTCACATGAATTTATTTAATGATGTCCTCTTGAGAGCTTGAGCAAAAAGAAGAAGAATGCTTATAATGTAAAAAAAAAACAAACGAGTGTAAACAATTTTCAAACTGATTTGCGCTCCAACGTTCGAAAATGCAATCGGGATCCTCGTGATTCCATCCAACGGTCACAATTCTCCATGTGAATCTCTTCAAGACCTTTTGTGTAAAAATTCAACAAAAAAAAAACAAATTCTCTTTTTTTCACCACTGCTATAAGTAAAGGTGGATAATTTTCCCAGATCCCACCAGACTTAAACCCACAAATTCTCAGAATTGTTTTTTTGACTAAAGTGAAAAGAAAATATCTTTTTGCAACACTCTTTTTTATTTTATTTTTATGGATGGATCATTACACCTTCCTGTCTAAGTGAAGGAACAATAATAAAACAGTTTTTGTTTAATTCCCTTTATCCCCAATTCGAGCCATAGTTCACTCCTGTCAGAATCCTTTGTCTGAGAAAAAAAAATCTTATTTTTAACCATTTTTGCGTTAAACTGATCAAAACCCCCATTTTCTCAAAATGAAAAACCTGAGATGGGTTTTGAATCTCTTGTTTGTTTCTGCTCTTCTTCATAATCTTGTTCGCTCCTCATCACAAGCAATCTGCTCAAGCCAAGACAGAGCAGCACTTCTGGGTTTCAAATCGAGCATCATCAAGGACACAACTGGAGTTCTGTCTTCATGGGTTGGTAAAGATTGTTGCAATGGAGATTGGGAAGGTGTTCAATGCAATCCGGCCACCGGAAAAGTCACACAGTTGGTGTTGCCAAGCTCCGAGAAGGATCCTACTCTTTACATGAAAGGCAGATTATCACCTTCACTGGGGAATCTCGGATCTCTCCAGCTTTTGCAAATTACTGGAACCAAATTCATCACTGGTTCGATCCCTAACAGCTTCTCTAACCTAACTAGTCTTACCCAGCTCGTGCTCGATGATAATTCTCTCCAAGGCAATCTTCCTTCTGGTTTAGGCCATCTTCCATCGTTGGAAGTTCTTTCTTTAGCTGGGAATCGCTTCTCAGGTATTGTCCCGGCGAGTTTGGGGAACTTGAGAAGCCTTTCTGTTATGACTCTGGCTCGTAACTCTCTCTCCGGTCCAATCCCAGGGACTTTCAAGAACCTTCTCAAGCTTCAGAGTCTTGATCTCAGCTTCAATTTGTTATCTGGACCAATCCCAGATTTCATAGGCCAGTTTCGGGATCTAACCAACCTTGTTCTCTCCAACAATAGATTTTCCGGGGGAGTACCAGTTTCTGTTTACAACTTGGGGAAGCTTCAGGGCATGTCGTTGGAGCGAAATGACCTGTCTGGACCACTCTCAGACCGTGTCAGCAATTTGAAGTCGCTCACTAGCCTTGACTTGAGCGGCAACAAGTTCGTCGGTCACATACCAGCATCCATTACAAGACTGCAGAATCTCTGGTCTCTCAATCTCTCGAGAAACCAGTTCTCGGATCCTCTGCCTGTTGTTTTAGGCAGAGGATTCCCTTCTCTGCTGTCCGTCGATCTTTCCTACAACAATCTTAATCTTGGAGCAATTCCTAGCTGGATCAGAGATAAGCAACTCACAGTTATCAACTTAGCTGGTTGCAAACTGAGAGGAGCCTTTCCAAAGCTAACAAGACCATACGACGTGACCTCGCTAGACTTGTCTGACAACTTCCTCACAGGTGATGTTTCAGCATTTCTCGCCAACATGACGAGTCTTCAGAAACTGAAGCTCTCAAAGAACCAGCTCTGGTTGGATCTTTCCAATCTCAAGTTGCCAGAAGGGGTGTCTTCTATTGATTTAAGTTCAAATCTAGTGACAGGGTCGATTTCAAGCCTGTTAAACAACAAGACAAGCCGCTTCTTGGAAGAGATCGATCTCACCAACAACCAAATCTCAGGGAGGATCCCTGATTTCGCAGAGAGCTTGAACCTGAAAGTACTCAACATAGGGAGCAACAAAATCGGTGGGCAAATCCCAAGTTCAATATCAAACCTTGTTGAACTTGTGAGACTAGACATCTCAAGGAATCACATTACAGGAGTCATACCTCAAGCTTTAGGACAGCTCGCGGAGCTCAATTGGCTTGACCTCTCGATCAATGCACTTACAGGAAGAATCCCGGATAGCTTGTTGAACATCAAGGCGATGAAACATGTGAGTTTCAGAGCCAACAGATTGTGCGGGCTGATTCCACAAGGAAGACCATTCAACATCTTTCCTGCAGCTGCTTATCTGCATAACCTTTGCTTGTGTGGCAAGCCATTACCACCTTGCAGGAAGACTTTGAAGTGAAAACAAACACTCCTTTTGAAGTGGCCAGTCCAACGCTGACTTGATCTTAATAATCCTATCACTTTTACGCATTTCTTCCAAATAGATGATATCTTCTATTTGCTTTTTTACTCTTATTCTTACAATTCTATTGTTTCAATCTCTCTACTTTTACACTTCTGTGGTTCTGATTTCATCTAAATAAATTATTATTATCACTTTGATTCAACTAGCAGAGAACATAACTGATTGAAGCATTGATTCTAAACAAAACGATAACTTTCAATTCTACATCATCGGATAGATTAACAAAAACATAAGCTTCATTACTCGTCTAAACAAAGGAATTACCGTTCCATGAACTACAAAAACTCACTTCCTCCCAACTACCTTCAGATAACTAATTTCCGATAATAAAGGTTTAAAATTTACATAGCAACATCACGATAAAGAGTTAAATCCATTTCAACGAGTAGAAGAACCCAAATAAAAATTAACATTTCTAGTAGTCATCCAAAATCTCTTCTTCCTCTCCTTTACCTTCAGCTTCTTTGTTCTCAACTTCATTCTCCTCCGCCTCATCAACATCATCAGCTTGTTTCTCCTCAGCATCATCAGCTTGTTTCTCTTCAGCATCATCAGCTTGTTTCTCTTCAGCATCATCAGCATCCTCAGTTTCCTTCTCCTCGTCCTCATCCTAAATGAGTCACAGGATCATCTTAGGACTCAAGATTCAAAAAGAAAAATAAAAGACAAAACCATTAATTGAATAACACATACTTCCTCATTAGCATCGTTGCTCTCCAGTGACTTGTTGTATTCTGCCTTTAGTTCAGCAGCTTTATCCAAATAAACCTTCTTCTCCTAAGTGATCAAATATCACAACCAGAGTAAGAACAGAGTCAGGGTAAGCAAATCACAATGAAACTCAAGGAAGAAACAAAGATAGATCAACTCACTTCCTCAGTCAAAGACTTCCACTTTTCACCACCCTGCTTTGCAACCTACGATCACATACATAGTACAGCCTAGTAAATCTCACAAACACTAAACATAGTACTCAAGTGCAGTAATGAGCTCAGTAGTTATAGTCTTACATCCTTAACGTTGGAATATGGATTCTCCTCTTTGAAAGTTTTGCGGAAATCATTCCTGCAAAGTGAAAAGTAATATCAGCATCATCGCTAATAGTATATAAGCATCAGAAAAAGCAAATGTGAGACGGCTATGCGGGGATGAAAATTACATGAAAATAAAGAAGGCGGTAAGAGGTCGTTTGGGCTTGTTAGATGTAGAGCTCTTCTTCTCATCCTTGGCCTTTCTGAGTCTCTTTGGCTTAGGATCATCAGATGTTGACTTCTTTCTGACAAATCCAAACAGCATCAGGAACTCAAGATCACATATATACAGACTCAGAAACAAGGCTAGAGGAGTTTACCTCTCTACAGGTTTCTTCTTAGCCTCTGCTTGCGTCTCAACAACTTGGGCTTCTGAAAGAGAGAACATAACTCATAATTATGCGACGGTGAAACACAATACAGGATGAAGGAGAAAACCAAAGATTTAGTTACCCAGATTCCCTCTGATCTTGGCGTCGAGACTGCAATTGTGCATACTTATAAGCGCTACAGCTACATTCTTGTTGCATCCTTCACTGAAACCGTTTTTAAATTCGCAAAACTTGTGAGAAAAATAGTACATTCTTGTTGCATCCTTCACTGAAACCGTTTTTAAATTCGCAAAACTTGTGAGAAAAATAGAAAACCTAGAAACCAATCGACAAACTTGTGAGAAAAATAGAAAACCTAGAAACCAATCGACAAAACCATACAATCGGTAGATCTAGAAAACCCTAAATCGAAAAAATTAAGGAGTAAAAGGGCAAATCTTAGTTCCAAACTTCAATCCGAATCAAAAGGGATAAAGTATTAAAGAAGAAAAAAATCACCATCGAGCGAAAGCGCTGCCATCCTTGGCGCGAAGTAAGGTATTGCTGTTGCTGGTCTCGGCTTTGGTTTCAGCTTCCACCCTTTTCCTCTGCTTTGGTGCAATTGATTTCGTGGATCCAGCACCGGCCATTTTTATCTTAAGATCGGAAGGAGAAGAGAAAGTTTCTTACTAGAGAAATCGATTCGATGAGGAAAAAAAATTCAGAGAAGCGGCGAGAAGAAAAGGGAGTAATTGAGAGGGAAACGAAACCCTTTTTCGCTAAGTTGTAGCGCCAATATAATCCCGCGAAACTATTTTTTCCGCTTTGTTTCGTGGTTTTGACGCGGATCTATGAGCTGGCGATCTAATCCACCGTTGGTTTCGTATGATCAATGCCCATAAACGGTCTAGATTCGCTTCTGCTGCCCTTTGATGTGTGTATTTTCTTCGCGGTCTCTTTTTCTTTGATAGGGTAGGTTTTGTGGTTAAATATTTGGGCCTAAAAGGCCCATTTATTATAGCTTGAAATTTAAGCCAAAAATCATGGTATCTATTAATGGTCGGTCTTGCCCAATTAACGAAAAAATATAATGGTCCAGCCCAATATATAAGGGTACAAGTATAACTAACAACTATATACAGTCGTTTGATGTTTAGACTTTCAGGTGGAACCATGATTTTCATTATTTTCAATGTAATGCAAATGACATGAAATAAATATCAAAGACCCAAATACACTAGAGAGGGTTTTTTTTCTTCTTCTTGTCAAGAAGGTTTTTTGGTAATGAACCCTCTCTAGTCTCTAGTGTATTTTGGGTCTTGGTGGTCTCATCTTCTTCTTCTTATTAATCTCTGCTTTCGACAAAAAAAAAAAAAACAATGAAAAAGTGATTAAAAAAGAAAAGAAAAAGAAAATGATAAAAAAAAGGAGAAGTAGGTGCATAACGGTAAAAGTAAAATGGAGATGTGAAAAAGGCTATAAGGATAGGCATGTGGGTGGGGTTGCAGAGCTGAGAAGACTTATAGGGTGATGGGAAGATGAACTTACCGCTTCTCGCTCACTGTGCCCACCTCAGAGAATCTCAGACCCTAAACCTCTCTCTCTTCTCTCTCTCTCTTTCAAGTCTACCTTCTTCTTTTTTATGTCTTTGTTTTTGTTTTCTTTATATATTTTGAAATCTCTTTTATTTGTAAGTTGTAACGACTAAAGACTATGCTATTATAATCCAAGTGACGTTCGATTCTTGCGGAATATCTACTAGTTCATGAAATTTGAACAAAACAAACGAAAAATCTAACAGTTCATGAATTGCCTTTACCCTTTTTTTCTTTTTTTTTTAATCATCTTTCTATTGATTAATTCAAGGGGTAATTTAGAAACATCTCTCTCTCTCTCTTCTTCGTTGTTTTCATTATGATATCATTGGGAGATTATAGTAACTTTTTACCTCCTACAGTAGGAAAGGAAACCACTTTTAGAGATTGAATACCATTAAATATCACAGAGAAGCATATTATAAAGATGTTGTTCCTTTTTCTCAAAACGGTAGGTTAATATTATTATCTCATACTACTAGAAATTAGCTTACGAGAAGATGATCAACTTAAGTAAGCTAATACATAGAATAAACAACAAACCTAGAATTAGAAACATACACGGCGCATATATCACACATAGTTGATATAGAGAAGAAACCACCATGAAGACATATTTATATAAACATATCTATAATGTTGTCTTCTTCTTCTTCTTCTTTTTTGCGTTAAAGAGAGTCGAAGTTAAGAGAATAGCTAAGAGGATCGTAGTTGAAACTGGTCTGTTTCTTGTTCTTGTGTCTTGGTGATCTCATCTTCTTCTTCATCTTCTTAATCTCTGCTCTGATTCTCCATAAAATGCTTCTTATTAGCTTCTTCTTCGTCTTCCCAAGCTCCATTACCATTATGCATCCCATTTTTTCTTCTTCTTCTTCTTCTTTTGTCGAAAGTTAGAGAATAGAGCGAGAGAGCTGCAAAGTTAAAAGAGTGAATAAAGTCAAATGTGGAGAATGAAGACTACTTATAAAAGCAGTATCTCTGTCTTTGTTTGTAGAGCTGTGCCAAGAGGAGAGAATTGATGTTGACCTCTCACTTTTTATTTTATATATTTTATGATTATCCATTTACACGTATATACACACCTTTATGTCTCTAAGACCACCTCCAACCCACATATTTAGTGGGTGTCTCTAATTTAATAAATATTAAAAAAAGAGCGAACAGTAGAGATTCGGGTCTTCACAGAGACACAGAGGACACTATAAAACCCCTTACGTGGCATCTTTTAATTGGAAGATAAATATATATTTTTTCTTTTTTCTCATTTGCTAAAAAATCTCTATCTCCTCCTCTTCCTTCTCTGTCTCGTTTCTTCTCTTCTGCTCCGAACATGGCTGCTTCTGATTCCACTTCCTCTCTTCCCGTCACTCTTGACTCCATCAATCCCAAGGTGGGCTCGAATTGATTTATCGGGTTACTGTTTCATTGGTAGATTTTTGTATTTTTCTGAGATTGATTTAGAATTCTCTCTCTCTGGCTCAATTTTTTTAATCTAACTAAGAGTTTTTTGGGGCTGTTGGCAGGTTCTGGAATTTGAGTATGCTATTCGTCGAGAAATTGTCAACATTTCTCAGGTCTGAGATACTTGTGCTTTATCTAGTAAAAATCTCCAACAGAAATCTGTAAAATTGTTTTTTTTTATTCCCTAAAACTTATGTTTGTCTTTTTGCTTCCATCTTCCCGAAGTTGCTAGAAGACTTGAAGTCTAATAAGGATGCTTATCTCTTCGATGAGGTAAAATCTCACTCTTCAACGACTGTATATATATATATATATTCTCTTTTGTGTATTCTTTAAAAATCATATGATTAGTACTTTTGATATGAGTTTTGTAGAGTGGATAGTTTTAGTGTTGATCTTACATGTTCTCGAACTCTTTATTTATTCCAAACAAGAATGAAACATACAAGTCTTCACTGCTTTTGGCAGATAATAATTGCAATATTGGGAAACCTCAATCTCTTGGTCAGCTGCCTATAAAGTTCTTCCAAGAGGTAAGAGAGCGTTTTTGGAGGTCGCTTGTTTTGTCATCTCAGCCCCCAGAGATTTAACTTATATCATCTATGTGTCTCAGGTTCTCGCATTGTGTGATCACACAAGCCTTTTGGACGAGTCTGAAAACACATGGAGAAGAGAGGGCCTTGCTTATAAAAAGAATGAGGACATAACTGAGTTGCTTTTTGTGTGTATTTCATTTGCTAGATTGTGCGGAAGTGTTGATATTATGCATTCTCACTACAACAGCTTGATCTTTGCTCTCTTACAATCTGCTTTCGTGTTTTGTCTTTTCCAAGTGACAAGTGGTCGCGCTAAGTACAATCCATCAATCGATTGCTTGGTTTGGAAGTGAGTTTATATCCTCATAAAAAAAAATATCCTTTCATCTCTGTAATTCTAATGGCTCGTGTTATATCATTCATTTTCCTTCTCTCTTTACTCTTTAAGATAAGAAAATTTGCCGGACAAACAGAGTTCACACTAAGCGCAGAAATTGAGTTGATCTCAACAATGGGAGAAAAGAAATCTTGGACAAGGCCACCAATCCAAATGAAATTTCAGGTCAGTCTTCTTCTCTTATTCGCATTGTTAAACAGAACCAAACTGGGTGACTTCTTTTTTTTAAAACCCCATAGAGAGTCTCTCCAATGTACATCTCAAAATTATGAAAAATTTAATAGAGTTTTTAACTTAAATTAATAGTATATTTAATGTTAAAATATGTTAAGAACCTCAACCTAAGGTTTACCATTGTGGATGCTAATCTGGTGTTTTTTTTTTTTACCGTCTAATACAAGTTACTAATCCACCAAACAGTAATAATCGGCGATACAAATAGTTTTCATAGAAGAGACAGTTAGGAAAGGGGAGAAAAATAGGCGGATCGAATGGGTAAATTTTCCTCTAGCTAATAATTCCATGCGAGCAACTATTGTTTGTTCAACAATCACCTCATACTCTACACTATTATCTCTTAGTATCTAAAAAACACTATTTTTTTCTCACTCGCTAAAGTTTAAACGTACTCGCTATAAAGTTTGATCACCAATTACAGTCATATACTTTAGAACAATTTTTATTCTTTACATTGTGTAGCGACTTATCTAATCTTAAATCACGATGTAATTGTTATAATTTCCATATCGGAAGTGAGATTAAAGGGATCTGCACTGTTATAAAAAAGGAACAATACCCATGCGATTGATTAGTTTTCTTCACAATTCACATGTATGCATTATCATCATGTGATTGATAATTAGTTCTTCAGAGATTCGCATGCATGCTTATACTATACAGTTTCCATCAGACATTGAATTACAGGTGGGAGCTAATATTTGACATATAAGACTGTTCACCAAGATGTACACCAAACGTAAGGTTAAAGCGAAAGAAGAAAAAAAGCATTGCATGCATCTCGAACTCGAATTCCTAAGAAATTGAATAAACGGATGTGGTTTCATCTTGTTAATCCAATAGTAGCAGTACATATGAATTAATCTAGATTGTGGTCAGGTCAATGCATGACGCGATGATTAAAGAAGATAACAGTAATAAAATAAAAATAAAATAAAACGGGGAAGAGAATCTAAAAATATACAAAAGGGACAAACGAAAGTGATCAGTTTGGTCTGGGAAAAAAAAGAGGAGGATCGTAGAAGGTGAAGAAGAGTAAGTTGTACAGCAAAAGCCTGAATGGTCCTTGTCTCTCGACGTAACGCAGAGCAGAGGCATGGGATTGCTACTTCACAGTCAATTTCACAATTTTTTTTTTATTTCTTTTCAATTATTTCAGGAAAATGAAAAATGAATAGTTTTTGTTTTGTTTTAATTAGGTAGTTGATGACAATTCCGTTACATCGTTTTGACAATTTCGTCTTCTCAAGTAATCTCTAGTCTGTTGGGTTTATTGCAGTTTTTAGAGATATTGTCCTCTCTCTTCTTTTTTTTTTTTTCAACTTTTGTTTTATTATGTCTTTTATTTCCACAAGTTTTTCTTTCTCCTTTATATGTTTTATATTATACATTTGCTTTGGCCTTGGTTAAATTAAAATATGCTTCTAAAATCTGATTTTTAATACAAATTTTACATGAAAAATATGTTCTCTCTATTAAAATATACTGTATATGCTTCTAAAACATATCTCAATGGATCAAATGTAACAACAGATTGGGCTAATGGTGGTGGTTAAGGTTAAGGTTAAGGTTAAGTCAACTATTTCAAGTACATCTTTCATGTATAATTTTCTTTCACAACACCTCTATTTTAATTTGTTTTTCTAGTTATTTTTACATTAAAGTATTTTATAGTATATATGAAGAGAACAAAAGTTGTAGGTTTTTTTTTATGTGTATAAAGACTAAAACGATCAATTCAAATTCATTTGATATTTTTCATTAGAAACCAGAGTCAAGAACCACATATTGCGATGAGGGTTTCAGAGACCCTAATTTTTGGTACACATAATCAAACTTCAAAATCTGATTCAAGAAGTCTCTGTAACGTTGAAACAGCTTTACTCATATATTTAGATTTGAATTGATTCCTTTATGCTCCGTCACAACCGGCTTGTTGGCTCAAATTAAGAAAGTAGAGAATAAGATTGAAGCTCGGAGATGAAATCCAATAAAACCACGGAAAAATTATATTGCTGTGTTAAGAGAACACTCTGAACATGTCTCTCTCTAAAGAGCTGAAACTCAAGTAGTAGTATTCATATAAGAATAGCTAGAAGAAGAATACACAGCCCCTATGGCTCTCTCTCTTTCTCTCTCTCTCTTTCTCTCTCTCTCTCTCTCTACACACCAAAGTTAGAGTAATGCAGAGGTTTCTGCTTCCACAAAGCAACGACGAAGATTAGTGGCTGATAAAAGGTCATGAAGTGACCAGAAGCAGCTAACTCAGAGGGGACTTTAGCCTTCCAAACTCTTTTGGTTAACTTAGTAAGTATCAGCTTTAGTTTTTGTTAGACTCCCTTCGGAACCAAATCCACATTAAAAAAAAAAGCAGAGGGTTGGGACTTGGGACCATGCGGGTTCTTCACCACGAAGAAGGTGGGCTTTGCTCTGCGCTTTTTTTTGGGTCGTAAGATTCGGAGTGATTATGATGAAACTTCCTGAAATGCTAGGTTGAGTTCAAGCACAGACTTGGCCACCAAACCTCCTCTTCTACACACGGCCCAACACAGATATACATGTGAGCTTTATAGACTCTTACAACATTGATGAGAACTGTGAAATCTTCATTGTTCACTAAGTTACAGTGTTTACCTTGATAGAGAGGGAAGGCAGGCTTGGACTTTCTCTAGTTCCACAAAGCAACGACTGTAGCGCTCCATCCTACATAGCAGTTAAACATGTGTTCCAAGAGAGTATGCTATCAAAATTATGATACACGATGGCTTAGATATGCAGTTAAGGTTGAAACCACGCCAACCTTTGCTCAGCTTCGATATCTACACCAACAGATGCTGGAGCTGACAGTGATGAGTAAATTGGTGACCCATACATTCTAACTAGTTTCAGCAGCAAAGCCAGGGAAACGCTCAAATGCCTAAATATAAGATAATAGTGTTAGAAACATTATGAACACAAATCACTAATGTATTGCATCTATGATCGTAAAGATTCAAGCCTGTTCAGTGTATTATATTCCTTTTGATCCATCAGACATGATTAACTTAGCACGAAGACTCTGCCATTATTTCTTAAGAAAAGTGAATGCTTACTGATCCATGTCACTCCCTAGAAGACCTGATAGAATGGGAAGAAGGGAGGTACAAGTATCCAAAGTCAGAATCTCATTTCTCTCGGTCATTATACCCAGTACATCCGCAATAACCTGTAACCAAGGAAGAGTTGCTTGAGATGATAATCTTTTTCAGATATCCTGCAATTAATAGAAATACTCACAGCATTATCAGCCATCTTCTCCATCGAACCTATCGAGTTTTTTACATCATTCCTTTCCCAATATCTACGAACTACCTGCAAATTTGGTGAAACGATTTAAGAAAAAATAAACAATCAGAAGCCCTTGGCATCTCAACCACCTATAAAATCCACCAACATTGAGAAGGTATAATATGTAAACACATGTAAACGATAACAAACAAAATTCAGTCAAGTTCCGTGCTTTGTCAAGAAACAGGAGAACATCATGCCCACAGCTTTCTGCTCCCAGCTAAAATGATTAAAAAAAACTAAAAGATCTTCTTCGACATGCCGAGTGTTGAAATAGTAATTCTAAGCATCCTAAGCGGTAGTGGATAGGCATATGCATTGAAAAACTCTAAAAATATTAAAGCTATTAGTCTAATTAGGACTGAGCAAACAACATTATCGTAACTTGACTGCTTTCATGTTACCTGTAACTTAGCCAAACGAGACTGCATAGAGCTGACAAATTGATCGTGCTTCCCCATTATGTCTTCAACAATATTATCTTCAGAAGGAGAATCGCTCCCTTGTTCAACCGGCATATGGTTTCCTCTCTGCTTGAACTACACGGAAGGAAATACAATATGTATTATCTCTGGGTCTCAGCGGAGTAGGAGCAAAAGCATGAGCAGATGTATTAGTAACCACAGAAAGTCATGTCTATTAAGATGCTCTGAAGACACTAACATTAGAGATTTTAAATAAATCAGAAACAGTAGTTTCCTCTTTGTCCATTACCCTTATTCCTGTCTCCCTCTTTTTGTCGCACTTTACAGCCAATATGTTAATGCATCAAGACCTCAACCCGAAAACAGAAGATTTATTAAGGCTATTACCATATTTGAAGGGCGGATGTTAGAAGCAGGCACATTTCCAGCCGGAAAATTCGAAACAGGACCCTCGAAGTTTGAAAATCTTCCTCTTCTCTCCCTATTTATGATGAGTGACTGGAATCTTCCTGATATGGTATGAGACATGAGTGAGGACCAACTCATTTTCAATGAAAAGGTGAAAGCTAGGTGGAAAGAATTACCTCCTTTCTGACTTTCAGTGGGACTTGGATCTCTATTTGATTTGTGGCTTACCAAGTCATCTGAAACAAAGACTAAAGCTTAGAACAAAGAACATCATCTATCAAACTCAACATATCTACGGAAAATTTACAGGGGCCAACTATACAAGTGAGTTGTTATCTGAATACGCCGCACCTAAAAGCACCACATTTTCTTAAACACTGATTCCTTCCACAATTTGCAGGTTTCTCAGTGGAGTAAGACCCTCATTAATATTAACACTATATGCCACTTTTAAGGGGCCAAGGTAGTGTAAGACTATCCGCTAGACATTCATATTTGCACTAATACAGGAAAAGATTCGAGGGCACCCCAACATACAGTTTTCATCGTGGTTTCTTGAAGGTGATCCCATCCGTGACCTTGAATTACTCCTGCCATATCTCTTGTATCTAAAATCATTGATGCTTCGCTCAGCTGCACCCCGCGTTCCACCCTTGCTACCAGGAAATGTATTCCCATCTGGGATATTACTTGGTTCAAGTGGCTGAGACTCTGAGATTTCGAGAACCGAAGCGTTTGGCAGATCTGGGTTATTTCTGCTGCTAGGCGACCTTCGAGAATCAGCTGCCTGCAATGAATAAGGCATGGTTCTTGCAATTATGTCAAGTTCTGCTCTGGATTCAGTTGCCTGCTCTATTCTAGGGTCTTCTCTGGGGACAATCACCGGAACAAAATCTGCTGCCTTATTGACAGGATTCGCCTTTGGGTTAGCTTTTGTAAAACTCCTCCTTGATGGTGCAGCATTAGAGACAGCCGTTGAAACACCGGAGGGGGCTTTTGAAACACTGGTTAAACTGACCCTGTGAGGAGTGCCTGGTACACTTCCCGTGGCTTCAAACAGCAGACAAAACAAGAAACGGCATATTAATCAGCGCTGAGATAAAAGTAAGAAGAGACAGAGAAAAATAATAGAAGCAAGCATACATGACAACGTCCTTGACTCTTTAGCAACATCTGGATTTTGAGAAACTGACAACCTTCCGAGAGGCTTTGATTCCTTCAACAAAGAATTTGAATTTTGGGACGTTGATGACCTTCCAATAAACTTTGCTTCTTTCGTAGAAGGATCAGAATTCTGAGAAACAGATAATCGTCCGAGAGACTTTGTTTCTTTCAATAAAGGATCTATGTTCTGGGAAACGGACAGCTTCCCGAGAATAGTCTTTGTGTTATTATCATTGAGAACTACTGGATCTCTTCCTGAGCCAGATCTTTTCTCTGGATGACCATTTGACTGAGCAGCGCCTCCAGCCAAGCCTGGCTCAGTACGCTGACCATGCATCCGAAAATGAGTGGGGGCGTAGAGATTACAAATAACAGCTACAGTTTAACAAAAGGAAATTAAAAAATGTAGGGAGAGAGAGGAATACCGAGAGATCTACAACCCACACGCCTACACAACTTTGATTGTATGAGCAACCAAGAAGCTTTCCCTCGTGAACATTCATATCTGACAATCTTGACCATCCAACATCCACTCCATCATGACATCTAATTGGCTCCCACGAGAAAATCTACAATTTGCAGAGGATTAAACTACAGGAGTCCATTTTGAAAGCAACGGAGTAAACATAAGAACGGATGATCCTCAAAAGATGATTTCGATTAATATTTATGAAAATTCAAAACTACCAAATGCGTATCAAAGTATAAAAAATGTTACCTTGAGACTTTCTTGCAATCCACAAAGCACCGTCTTTCCATCTGGATTAAAGCTCAGGCAACGGACCCCAGCAGTCTAGCGAAAATGAGAATGTTAAGAGGAAGAGTGAAAATAAAATGCCACCAATTTGACTCAGCGTAAAAGAAGTAGTACCTCAGGTCCACCAGAACCAATTAGCTCGAATGTTTCAAGATCCCAGAATTTTACAGTCCTATCAGCTGAACCTGTTACCACAGGCAAAAACAGAATGCTCTCAATTTCCACGTAAAAATTTAGGTGGACGTTGCCAGAGAGAGAAGTAGTCAGTATTAAAATCATGTAGGGGGACCAGAAGGCAACAAGTCAAAAAAGTTGGAATTCTATTGTTGAACATTCTGAATAACTCTTTGTAACCACACCCCCTCTATAATATGTCCAAGGAAATGAAAAATGCTTTGCATGCATAGGTTCTCCCAGATCTCAAATCAAAAAGCTAAAAAGATAAGATGGCCACAAGGGTTTCAATCACGTAGAAGATAATGACGCCATGACACATGAATCTGAATAATCGGGTTGGGTTGGGTTAGTTGCCACAGCGTTATATTTGTGATCATTCACTCTTGGCCTAGAAATTTTATATGTGTTGGCATCAAGTATATCATCCCAAAGGCAGAAAGCGTCGGTGTTAGAAAATTTCAAGAGTAATACAAACCTGTTGCCAGCAGAAATTCATGAGGATGAAAATCTAGGCTTTGAATTTGCCCTTCATGACACTTAAACTCGGTCAACAGTTTTCCAGCTGTTAAATCCCACACCTGGTAAAGATAAACTGCATATCAGATCCATTAAAAGATAAATCCCACCAACAAGAAAGCAGCTACCAACCTTCACAATGTTGTCCTCTCCTCCAGATACAACCCAGCGACCATCAGGGGTGAATCTGAGTACATTGACTCCTCGAGTGTGACCCTTGTAAGTATGGATGGGACCTTTTTTTCGTAGATCCCATATCTTAAGGTTTGTGTCTAGTGAACCAGACGCAAAGAACTCACCAAAAGGGTGAAAATCCACCGATATGCAATTCGACCTGTGACCAGTGAGAGTCCTGACAACTACTCATCGAAGCAAGTGAAAGAAGGCATAAGTAATCATAGGAGTCAGTCAAACTGAGCCAAAGAAGAAGGGACTTTTTAAACTGCTAAACTTACTCTTTGCCTCCTCCAAATCCCAAAGTTTGATCGTACCACTAGCAGCTCCTGCTGCAACTAAGACCTCCGAAGCATCAAAGGTCACTGAATCAATTCCGCTCGAGTGCCCATACAAGCTCTGACCACAAACATCCAAAATAGATGAGAGACCACTCTAGTACATTATATGCTAATCTATAGAAATTCTCCTAAAACCAACACATAGTGCAGCAAGGCAAGGCAGGAAAGAAGCAGTAGACGGAGAACTGACCAGAATGGCGTTGGGCTTACCGATAGCCCAGAGATTGACCTTGTGATCTTCCCCACCTGTTACCAAAACCCTAGATGATTTCCTTCCGATCTTGAGACAATTGACTGCAGCAGAATGTGCCACAAATTCCTCTTTGTATCACACAAGTCAAGGCTAAGCAATAGTACCAGATGCGACTCTAGTCAAAACTCAACTTGACTTTGATAGTCTTAAATTCAAACACACAAGTCTCGAGAGGTCTTAAATTACTCCACGGGGAAAAAGCAAAGGATAAAAAGACGAAAACAGATCTCGTGCACCTCATAGTAAAAGCAGCAGATCAAGCACGGCACTTTTGTTTGTTAATCAACGACTCCTAGAACAAACCCTAAAAATAGAATCCCGAGAGAATGAAAATTGGTATTAAAAAAAAAAAGGATACGCAGCTTGTAGGCTCGCTTGGTATTCATGGCGGAAACGAAACCCTTGCAATGGAGGAGGACATTCAAATTCCAACTCTCAACCAGACAAAAAAATATATCCAAGAAAGCACAAAGCTTTCTCAAGATCTCCGCTTCTCAGCCGCTGACCCAATCTGAAATGTCGAACGGAAAATAGATCAAAAACCCAGAAATCATCTGGTAAGTAAAAAAAAAAAAAAAAGGAGATAGAGAGAGAAGCCACGAGGAAATGACGCCGTACCAGCAAAAGGGCTTAACTTTGTCTTCCAATATATAAAAAAAAAAAACAACCCGAAAACGCCAATATTACTCCGCCTGCTTCCTCTGCTCCCGAAGAATTCAAATTGGTGAAGAGAGATGAAATGGGTAGAACAGGATTTGTAAACTCAAAGGAGAAGTTTTTAAGGAACAGTAAAATATCTAAATCGAAACGTCGTTGTTCTGTTCCTTTAGAAAAGAAGAAAATTTAAGGAGAAGAGAGGAAGTAAAGAAGTTGAATGAGTATTTTAAAGTGATTTCTCTTTTCTCCAATGGCGAAGTAAAAAAGGGAGTAAGAGAAGAGAGAGAATGACAGAGAGCACAGCACAACGGAGGAGAGAGAAGCAAAAAGGAGGCGCAGAGAGAGAGAGAGTCTCTTTTTAACCTTTGGCTACGTCTTCTTTCTTTCTCCCTCTCTCTATTTCAAATTCCAAAAACAAATTTTTTCATTTAATTTTTTGGGTTCCTCATTTTTCATGCCTCTCGCTCGTATCACAACATTATGATGAGATAAGCAATGCTCACTATAGACTTGTTTCATTAGAGATTCCCATAAAACCAAGTGAGCACTTTTATGATCACATCAAATCAATTCTTGTAGATTTTTCTTCATTGCACCTAATATGATTTGGGAATTTCATGATCTGAGTGCTCTCATAAATCAGGCAATTGAATCGTCCGAAATTTGTATTAGAATCATTTATATTATTGTACTAATGCCGTCGCTATATCTCATCGGAATATACAAATAGAGTATATTCGGATTATAGGGTCAAATTTATGTTCGTGCATACCAAATAATAGTTTTTTTCAATCACAGACAGGGGTGGTTACATTGCACAATTGAATTCCCGGTTTGCAAATTAGTTCTTTAAGAATTTTGTTTTTTTTTAATATATGAGACTACTACTGTCGGTGCTATAATGGAAATGGACATGTAATCATTAATATGTGTGATAATTGCTTAGATGATACATATTTTATAATCATGGACCCCTGTCCATAAGTTTTAAGATTTTTGTAAATCAAAACAATAAAATGTATTGATTTTTTTTGTTTTTTTTGTTCATAACATGTATTAATTTTTGGTCGATCTCATGTCTAAACAATCGGGAATTTGTCAAAAGCAAAGATAAAGTTATCATCATTTATCGACGGTGAGTCTTTCAAGTAGCGTGAGGATAAATAAGCGAACCAATATGAAACTATAAAATTATATATATATATATATATATAAATGTACAGAATCAATGAAATGACAGTGACATTAGAGAGACCAACGTTGGATCGACAAAAAACAATAGTAGAAGGTTAGGCTTGATAATAACGGACGACCTAATTGCATGGGTCCATGAGAGATCCCCATCATCACGCACAAGTACACAACTCAAAATCTAAAAACATAAAACAAATGCTTTTTTGAGGGGGGGATAACAGAGTTAATTTGAATCGTTTCAGTTTTTTTTTTTTTAGAAAGCAAATCCCTTCTCCCTCACCCGTACATGGCTTACTGTTCCAATGTTGTTTAAGTAAAATTGATATTTCATAATCACACATTACATCGACCTAAAATTAAAAACCATGAAACAAGAATAAAATTACAACCAACCACTACAAAAATAAAGATGACAACCAAAATTTGAAACAGAAACCTACAATTACGGGTATAAGCCGTTTTGACTTTGAATTACTTTGACCGTCTCTCTTATAATTGGCTGCTTGCTTCTCAAAGTGCGCTCTCGCTCAATTAAAAAGTTAAAATCAATCATTTGCCACCATGGTCTGGCCTGGCCTGGCCTAGATGTGCTGTCACTAAATCTGAGTTTTGTAATCCATTAATTTTTTTTATTATGTCAATTGTTTTCGAAGCTCGAATCTCCTCCTCCATCCACTCCAATTTTTAATAAACGTTGGAAGACGTGATACATGGACGTGTTAGTACGTTAGAGTCGACCAAACAATAATAATATTCCTCACAAAATCACAACATATTACTAAGTTTTTTTTATCTACCTCCGAGAATAATGACAAACTCATGATTGCACTAAGAAAATTGGAGTGTATCTACGATGAAGTAGTTTACCTCACGACATCTAAATTTGACTATGCTCCACCTATTATAGTATCGTGTTTCCGACAGGTCTTTCAAGTTTATTGGAATAGCAAACCGAGAATGGGACTCACGAACGAGAACAGCCGGAATGTTACATTTTGATACCAAAAACGCTTTGATTTGTATGTTTACAAGACGATTAAACTTTTAAGGATATTTATTTTTATTGTTCTTTGATTTATTTATTTATTTGTTCCTAATGTTGAATCATACCATCGTTCAACAGCCTGCTTTCAATTTGATTCTAACCGCCAAAAAACTTAAAACTACTTAAAAACAATGTTACCCCAGTCGGATCCACAATAACTTGTTTTGGAGAGCCTTCCTTAAAAAGATTTCACTAACACCAACAAAAGCTTGATCCATGAGGTTTCAAATACTAACCATCACAGCTCGATCATCTCCTAGTCCTAGATCAAACGTGACTGATGACGACTTGCTCTATTTCACTATAACATGCGACATCACAGGAGAAAGATAATTACCAATACCTCAACGACGAGGCTGACCTATATATAAATCTCTCTTCTACAAACACTAGAAAAGAGTAAAGGTTGTATAAAAGCAAATAGAGGAATGCGAATTCCAAACCAAACATCTGCATCGGAAAACATATGACAGGCTCCTTCAATTACAATTCACACTATCCGCTCAATACCACCCACCGTATGAAACCCTTTCAGAACATGATACTTTTAATGATGTTACCTCTCCGTACTAACCCGATCTAGTAGAATCAGTGTGATCGAGATCCAACCTTCTCGTTTCAGGATACTTTAATGATGCTAGTCTTAAATGCAACTCCAAATCTAGTAAACTAGGTGTTATCCCAAGTTGGATCTTGATCTTGATATTGAAGAAATTGGCGTTTGAAACAACCTCAGCCTCAATTACCCATACGAGTCAAGTCTCCATATCAAGATCCAACTTTTCGTTTCTAAGACTAAGTGTACACATCTATCTAACAGTGGGATATATCAATAACGAGATTAAGGCAATGGATGAATCAAACAACAAATGGGGTGGTGAAGGGCTCATGTATATGACTGCTAAAACGTATACATACATCAGTACCTACAAATCATTCACAACGTATACCCCATTCCCAGGTTTCAGTGAACAAACAACAAAAGAGAGTGAGAAAGACAAGAGAGAAAAAGAATTTGCCTTTGTTGTTTGCTCACGGATCGATGAACTCGAACTCGTCTTCCTTGAGATGCGCGAAAAATTTGACAGGACTACCACCTTCAACCTCTTTGAAGAACTCCACCTTGTACGGAAGATTAGCTGATATCCGTTCCCCTTTCCAGACGGCGACGTAATCTTTGAGCTTACCTTCCATCCCTTCCAAATCAACCTCCGGCTCCGGAACGCGATTCACATGATAAACCTTCATCGGCGCAGTTACCCTAACCGTAGATCCTACCTTCGCCTTCGCTTCTGCTTCGATCTCCGCCTCCGATGGCGGCGACGACGAAGGATCGGCCTCTGCGTTCACCGAATCCGCGGATTTCACAGCTACACCGCATCGAATCGTCATCCTCGAAGTTCTTCTCGAGCTCGCGCGTTTGATTCGAGATTGAGAGGTGAAAACCGAGAGAGGTGCGACGATGCAAGATTTGAGCGCCATGGGGCCAGTAGCAGCAGCTGTGGCGGAGAGACAGTCGTGAGAAGCCGGAGGGCGAACGGCGGCAGAGAACGCCGGTGATAAAGCGATTGAGCTACTCATCAGAGTGGGAGAGGATAAAATGTGTTTGAAGATTGAGGAAAGTGGAAAATAAAGCAATCTTGCGCAAAAATATACAAACCGTCTCGTTTTCTTTTTCAGTCTGCTTTATTACTCCTAATGGCAACACAAAACGATAACAGTAAAAGTAAAAATGGTAGAGAGTAGTTAGAAAAACACTTGAGAAAAAAAAGAAAAAACAAAAAACTATACTACTTAATCGTTAAATGAAAGATTTTAGGCTTTACAAAAAATCACCTAAATCTTTGTTATATAATAACTACTACTATTTTCGAATGATGAAGAATACTAGTTGTGTAGTTGTAGCCTTGTAGGTTTATGTTATGGTTAGAATACTGATGGTAAATTATGCATTTACTTTATTTATCTGGACGCTATATGAAGATGATTAGAGATAGACGTGGGGCAATGAAACATGCGGACAAAAAAAACGTGTGAATGAAATGGATAAACAACTAAAGATTTGGGAAATTAAATGGATAAGAGTGAATACTAAGAAGTGACAAGGAAAAGAGGAAAAGACCACCAGAAATAGAAGACACGCACGTGTCCTTTTGAAAAGGACAATGCGAGAATTTCACGGGATGAGGAACGTGCGGCTTCAAGTAATTGTAAGAGAGTTTCGAGTCAGGCGCCGAATCTCTATGATGCTAATAATTTTACAGCCTTATTGTCCACAGGTGAGATCAATTCCACGTATGATTAAAGGCATATAAAAGTTCAACTACCTACTGTATGTTGTTGTAGTCCAAAAAATAACGAATCTGTCAAACTCATCTACATACAATACAACCCAAGTAATATCTGTACCAAACCGGTCTAACCCATTATAGAAACCTGTGCGAGTTGACAAATTCAAGCGAAAACACACAAATCATTGTCGGAAAACACATACTCATATTAGTACATATACGATTCAAAACACAAACATGAGAAAAAAGGGCAAAAGAATATACAAAGGGTAGTAACTTATGGCACAAAAGGAAGGAGGATGGTGATCACTGTTTTCAATACTCTCATGTTATTTCTCTTATCGCATTAGCTATTGACGCCGACCAGAACCCAAAACCAAATACAAAAAACACAAAAAAGGATTCCAGATATATAAACACCCAAACACTTTCTCTCTCTCTTTCTTTCTTCTCTCCCTCCATCCACATAATTTGATGAGATTAATAACTATAAATGTCGTTCAGGAGCATTACCGATCAATCTGCATTGTTCCGGTAGCATTGTCGATACCACTTCTCCATTCAATCCAAACAGCTCTCCGTCTATACCACAACTGTCATGTGTCTGTTTTCCCGCCTTTATCTTCACCGACTTCACCTGCAATTGTCATGCAATTCGATCAACTACACTCTACTCTACACTTATCATATAGATTATGTTTGACCGTAAATAAGAATTACAGGGAAGAAAAGGAGAGATAGCCTTGAGAGATGAACAATTACCTTTACACACTCGACATACGGAAGCGAAAGGTGCCGACCGGTTTGCAGAAGGATAAAAAACCTCAGCAACCTCAGTCTTCCACACCCATGAACCAGGATCATGTCCATCGTACCATCGTCATGTTCTGAATTGGGAGCCACGACTTGAGAGCTCTGCACAGTCCGACAAGCATGGTTACAGACCATGATGCCAAGGAAATGTCCCTTCCTAGCAACCCATTTATCTTCAAATCTTGGTGTGATGGTTTGTTTCCTCAGTCCCGTCTCTATATCCTCAGGAGGACCTGGCAGCTCGATCGAGTTTTCTACATCCCAAGCAGACGGTTCAGAGTCCCATTTGGGTCCCGCATCCCAGATTGGACCTGGGTCGGATACAGTGGATGAAATGTCTTCTCTGTCATGAGCACCGGCATTCCCCCATGAACATCGAGTTGGAGGGTCCTGCACGGATGTTAACCCCATCCATCCTTTATCTGTTCTTGACTTTGACCTTGTCCTTGGCCAATTAGGGGTTGTTGACTGTCCTTGAGGATGAATAACTTCTTGCTCAGCTGTAACATCTCTTCTGCCAGAGGACAATCGTTTCATTTTGGGATCTATTCCACGAACATATTCAGATGGCTCTGTGCTTGCATGTGTGCTGCTACATGTGTCTAGCTCGCCTACGCTTGGGGTCATTATGGAGTCAATACTTGATAAACTGGAGGCTCTAGGCATTCCTTCTTTGCTTGATCTCCTCATTACATCCGTGTAAAGATCTTGCACATCAACAACTTCCTTTTCAAGCCTAGTTTTGTCTTCTGCATCCTCTTTTTGCGCCGGAAGATATTCCACTTCATAGCTATACTTTGGCAAACACATGAACTTGAGGAATCCAGCAACTAGGTAACGCATAGGACCAAAGCGTTTTTGGTATTTCTCAGAGAGCTCCAAAACTGCAAATAGATAACAGTTCAAAAATCATGAGTATAGATATAGCAAGGGAATGTGACGAGCAATATATGCATGAAAGTACTGATGTGCAAAAGAAATACTTCATCGGAACTGTAAATGGGTGGAGAGAGATTTCCAGCCTTTTGCACAAGTTCATTGTGTTTAATCTTATCCATAACACGTTTGAAGAACTAGGCGATTTTCAGCTTCTAAATTCATCATTAGAAGACAGTAGTGCATATTCTGACAATATTGCAGAATGCTATGACAAGCAAGCGTCTTGGGAATCAACAGAGAGTTCACACTGACAGTTACGACATTAAAAGATAAACCTAAAAAAATTCTCCTCGAATGCATGAGTGATGCAAATAGTTGCAGACACATCGAATGAGCAAAGAAGCTAGGAATACATAATCAAAACTAACCACACTTGAGAAACAATTTATCAATGGAAGCTCTTAAAAGACAAAGCACGCAGGTATTCTCACTTACCATCGCTAACAAAACCATAGTAGGAGACAGTCATTCCAAAGTGTATTACACCCGTATGAATCCATTCAACAGCAAAGACATCAGTAGCTGTTAGACCACCCTGAAAAAAAAATCCTTTGAGCTGAGAAAACATAAATTAAGCAGAAGCTAAATAATGTTGGTGGCCATATAAACCAAAGCAGGGGCCAATGGGATTTTAGCCAGGACAGGAGTACCTTCACAATAGAGAGTGCTGCCGAAATAGGATCTCTAACACCAAGAACAGTCCAGACTAACGAGTTATCAGAGCCAGCAGGCACTATTCCAATTGGGATAGAAACTCCTTCTTTCTGATTGCTTCGAGAAAGTAGACCATTAAGAACCTGCAACATTGGAAAGGGGTAGGGCATGAGAAGAGACTTCATTCCAAGTAAATAGAATGTAGGAGAGGTTAACACCAAAGTGAGCATAGCTTAGGAAGGCTAACTATCACACCTCATTGATGATTCCATCACCTCCAACACAAATTATACCTGGAAGAATTATTAAGATCTCATAAGTAATAGTAGATATCTAAAATAAAAAAACGCATATTAGAAGCTGTTATGTATAACATATCATTCAGTGATGGACAAGCATTGGTACCGTCTGAGCATAAGCTAATGTCGACAGTGGAAGCCAATTCTCTCGCATGGCCCGCTTTATTTGTTTTGACAACCTCCAACTTAATCCCGGCCAGCTGTGAGAGTTTACAAAATGACACACAATACCAAAAGCATAATTATTTGATAAAAGTTGCATAATAGGGTTGGAGAAAGAGAAATATTCTTTACGGTAGTGAAGATCTAGACAACTTAATTCAGAACCCAAGTTCTGTTAGTACCTTAAAAAGTGGATAACAATGATGTAGACTACGACATCCAAATAAAACAAAAAGATGGAAAAGGTACCTTGAAAATTGGTTCCACTACATCGTGGAAAACTTTGGTAGATCGTCCATGCCCTGACCTAGGGTTCAATATGACAAGCATTTTTGGTGCACTCTTACACCTGAAGACCAACTCAGGAGGAGTATCGATGGGGACCGAAAACAACTCAGACGAAGCCTGTTTCTTTGATACCAAAGGATGTGGCAAACAGTTGATAAAACATTGTTGATCTGCAAAACTGGCCACCCATTGAACCGCTTCTTCCACTGTAGGTGCGATGAAACGGAAATCCTTGCGGCTTCTCTTTGGTTTCGAGAAGCAAGAAAGGCCACAAGAACCCTTTCCAATTGGATAAGCATGCACGGTGAAATGCCTAAGACCGACATTGTATGTCAACTGTCAAAAATAACAAAAACATGGATAAGTTTGTTGACTCTGTTCTTACAATACAGAGAGTCCATTGCAAAGGCCAATTACTCCAAGAGACGGGGAATTTTACCGAGACAACATCGAAAAGCTGTAGCATCTCAGAACCCCAAACCAGAGCCCTCCTTGTAAGCTTTGCATCAACTGCTTTTTTGTTAGAGGTATTTGTGGCAGATGGTTGCTGTATCTCTGTCGCATCTTTCCCACTGGCCGATTTTCTCTTATCCAATACAAGCTTCCCAGAGTAAACAAGACTACCTAGCAAATCTGATTTCTCATCCCCTCCACCAATATCAATCCGATGCTCATCAGTTTTTGGCTTCACCTGTGGATCATTCGCAGTAGAAATCTCAGGACGTCTCGAAGATGCCTTCACCTTCTTGCTTCGCTTTTCAGGGAATACCACAGGGGATGACTGCTGAGATCCGCCGGTGGCTATCTGAGAGCAAAAACCTAAGCGCCTAAGCGACTGTTGTGCCTGGGGGATCGCTACTCTTAAAGAAGGATTCCGGTTCACGCCACTCTTCTGCATATCCGTAAGCTAGTCTCTCTGCTCCCGAGTCCCGCCGACGAAACAAACACACAGCGATCGGGAGGCATACACAAACAAAAAACCCTAAACTCCTCGATGAGCCACAAGCAGAGAAACCAAACAACCTTCTTGAGACTATTTCTCTGTCGAGCTGGTCAACAAACAGATTCCGGAGAGAATTATGGCAGCGAACCCATTCCTAATCCAACCGCGAAAAACCCGTAGCCACCGTATCAGATCCGTCTACGCGTTTTCGGGAATTTTCCTTGTTCAAATCTTCCTGTAAGAAAATTCGTGCCACGGATCGATTCATATGCAGCATTTGATCGAAATTCTATCAAAATCAGAACACTACTCGACAGATCATGCAGAATCGTAAGAAATGAAAAAAACAAAGAAGAGGATAAACGAATCTGAACGGAATCGTCGCTTGATTAAAACACAAGATTGAGAGCTGATTAGCTATTTTTCGTCTTACCTTGATCTCTCGGCGAAGAAAAAGAAAAAAAATAAGAGAGAGAGAGCGAAGTGTAGCAAAGTAACGCCGCCGGATCGGAGGATCTGAGAACCGTCAGAAATGAAGAGAGGTGGCGGGGAGAGAGAGAGAGAGAGAGAAGAAGACGATAATGGCGGAGATGACTCGACTCTATTCGATTCGATTGGATTCGACTCGACAGCAGAAACCTATGGCCCCCCCTCCTTTCGGATTTATTTCCACTACAGAACCTTTTTTTGGACTTCTATTTTCCAATTTTTCCAATTTTTTTAATTGTATTTTATTTATTTCTTTCTTTCGTCCGCTATTAACTTTACTTTATGTTTTCCTATATTCCCATATTCTATCCTCGCAATTGCTTTATATGCAAGATAAATTTTTAAATTCCCGTTATTAATTTAGTATAATGTAAATCCAAAAATAATGTAATCATGTTGAGTTGTTAACTTTGAGTTACTGGTTAAAACTGAATGTTAATTTTTGATTTGATTTGTGTAGTTCATATTTGTAAAACGGGACGGACACTTTGTAAAACTTTAAATACAGTGTTATTATGTAGCTAAAGGTTTTAAATGTTTTACTAAAGTTATACACTATCAGATTTAATTATGGATTATGAAATAACATTTTTAGAACATAAACATAACCGTTCTTTTGTTTTTTTGACGTCAATCTCCCTATGTTTTATTTGGCTAATTAATTATTTTAAAAAAATCAACATCTAAATCACCGACTTTCTCATTATCTTGATAATTGATAAATCATTGATATGCTAATTTTCTTTACCAACAAAAAAAAATAAAACGAGAGAAAAACAACTATTATTTTAAAAGAAAAAAGTATAAAAACTAATCAGAAAGTCAACCACCGTTATACCAAATTTAGAGGATATATATTATAATTCTATAAGTGAATGGTGATGAACTACTACGGTTTGTAGTTTACCATGATTTCTTATTATTATATATGCCCCCGAATATGCTGAATATAACAAACAAACAAACAAAATTCTTACATGGTTTTAGCATAGCTGTCAATAATATTTTCCTTGCTTGATTAAAATAGCTAGCCTTTAGACGCTATGTTAGTTTGATACTTTGATGGTTTAGCTAATTAGTAATAACACCACCTTATAATTAAAAAGGGTGATTAGAGAAGGATTAGTGGAAGAAGTTGGTAGACGGAAGATGGTCCCTTGTCGAAAAGACCATTGCCATAAAGAAGTCATAAAAATAATGAAAGTGGGGGAAATTACATGTTGGTTTGGTTCATTCAATTTAGAATTCGACCAACAGACAAGTGATTTTGCTTCGTGAATAAGAATTGTTAAAAAAGAGCATCTCTTCTCGTTATAAAAGCTGGGACATCAAAAGGCATTATTGCTTTATTATTGTTATTTTTTTGTATTACTTAAATAAAGTCTGGAATTATATTGACAATGATACAATTTCTGGGTGGAATATTCATTGCAGGATGTCATAGTAGATTATAACACGTCTTGTGCATATCCATTTTGTAGTTATGCCTAGTTTTATGAGATCATGTATATCTTGGCTTGAACTTGAACCACTTATGCCAAATTCACCTAATGTGAGAAATTGCACACAAAAAAAAAGCTTATAAGACAAAGAACTAACTTCCTCTTCCTTCTTCATTCCAAGAAGAATAAGGCCCAAGCCCAAGAATACTACACCAAATCGGATTACAAAAAGAAAAGCAACAAATCGAATAAAAAGCCCAAAATGACCAAAGAAACGTTTCGTTTCATCTCCTCTATTTCCTTCTTCATTCCAAGGCATATAGTAGTGACGACTTACGTCACTTGCAGTCGCTCTCTCTCTCTCTCTCTCTCTCTCTCTCTCTCTTCAGCCTCTTGCGACTCCTCCGGATCAAATATTCTGCCGGAGCTTGAGCTTTCCGTCAAATCCTTCTCGAGGGTCGTCATCGATCAACGATTCTCACGGCTACATTCGACTGGTTTCCTCGTCCGTTTCCTGCCGTTTCATATTCCCGTCAGGGTTGCAATCCATCACCGTAAATTGTTTTCTCTCTTTGAAAATACTAAGTCTTGTTTAATGGAAAGTTCGGTCGTAAGTCGTTACATGGGCGGTTTCTAGGTTGATTTCTGGAAATGGGATTGAAAGTTCCGACCTTTCGTTATCAAAATTCAAAAAGTTCTGACCTTTTTCGTTGTTGTCTGGATCAACTTCACAGGTTTAGCTTAAATGGAGGATTACAATGGAAAGGTGAAATGTTCGAATCAAAAGAGGTTGAGAAAATCCAAAAGCCTGGAATTTGTAGGATGGGGTTCCAAAAATCTCATCGAGTTTCTCGAATCGCTTGGTAGAGATACCACCAACAAAATTTCCGAGTACGATGTTACCGACATTGTAAGGAAATATATTAGGGAGCAAAACCTTGCTGCACATCCTTCGAATAATAAGAAGAAGAGGGCAAAGACATTAGCTTGCGATAACAGGCTGCGTTTGCTTTTCGAGTGTCAGAAGATAAACGTAATCAAACTCCCTGATCTGGTAGCCAGACATTATTTCGAGAATCAGGACGATTACTCATACTACTGTAGCCCAGACCCAGAGGATGATGAACAACAGGAATTGCCTCCATCAGATAAGATGGCTAAACAGACGAAACAGGTTGTGCAAAAGCCTAAAGGAACTATTGCTGCAATAGTGAGCGATAACATCAAGCTTCTGTATTTGAGGAAGAGTTTAGTCCAGGAACTAGCAAAGACCCCTGAAACCTTTGAGAGCAAAGTGATGGGAACTTTTGTGAGGATGAAGAATCCATGTCAGCTTGTTCAAGTGACAGGTAATCTTCAGCTGAATCAAACATGCGGTGTTTCGTTCCAAGGACTAAATTTCTGTAACTCCTTATATTTGTTTGAGGTTAAGATCTCTTTTATGTTTTGTTTCCTGTTATCTAGGTGTGAAGGAGGGAAATCCGATTGATGGTCATTTTCTTCGGGTTACAAATTATTCGTATTATCTAAGAGACGTTCCTTCCACTGCCCTATCTGATGATGATTTCTCTGTGGTAATTTCTTCAGAACTATGCTTGTTCTACTTTTGTGTTCTCATCGATGACAATTAGTCCAGAATGATTCTTTCAAGCTTGCTCTTGTTTCCTGATATCTTTTCTATATGATACTGAATAGTGTGCAAGACCTTGCTTTCTCCCCTTCAGCGTATTTCTGTGTCTTGAGAACTGGCAGTGGACTGATTTAATTGTTTCAGTTATCTGAAGATGTACCGTCTTAAGCCATTATCTTGTTTCAACTAACGGCTAGTCACATTTTCATTCCAGCAAATATAGGTTTTACTTGACACTTAGTGCTTCCTATTTGTTATTTCTCATTGCTTTTCCTGAACTTTTGGCAGGAGGAATGTGAAGAATTGCACCTGAGAATAAAGAATGGCTATGTAAACAAACTTACAACTGTAAGTCTCTTAAGTAGTTAGTGGTACCTCAGTTTTGCTGACTTTGTCGTTTTTAGAGCTTTCTCTAATAGATGTTTGTGATCACTCAACATTTAATTCTGCAACTTTTCACTATGCTGTTTATTCTTTTGCTTGTGATTTGTTTTAGTTCTGTAATCAAAACCCACTTTAACCATGCACAGGTGGATATGGAAGAAAAGGTTCGAAGTTTGCATGAAGATGTGACAAAACATGTATGTTATTAACTTGCTCTCTACTTGATATCAAATATTTACCGCATCTCCTATGACGCTACAAACTTTTATCCAGAAAAAGTGATTTCTGTTTGTATTTCCATAGCTGCTAACTCTCAACTTTTTTTTGGTGGGATGTCTTTTAGTGGCTTGCTAGAGAACTTGTAGTGTTACAAAGGCTTATTGATCACGCCAATGAAAAGGGAAAGCGAAGAGAATATCCTTTTGTAAAGCATTATCAATATTATAGAATATGTATATATTGTTTATTTACTTGAATCTTTCAATTCCTTGTTTTTTCTTGACCTCCTAGCTATTACACTATCCCAGTATCTGGATAAAAGGGAGCTTCTTAAGAATCCGGAAGAACAGTCGAGGCTATTGCGTGAAGTTCCAGAAGTTGTAGCAGAAGAGCTTGAACCTGAATGTGTAGATGACGATGGGAAGATAGAAAATGACTTCATGGAAACAAACCCCGAGGCATCCATTGAGGCTCGTCAAAGTGACGAAGTACAACAACAAGTAATTGATTCACCAGTTTCTGGTGTCCATAAAAATCCAGAAATTTCCAAGCTTTGTGATGGAGAAGAAGAGCCAACATGGACTGCTTCTGCAGGTGCGTCCCCATACTTTGTAACTTCAATTCATCGAATCATGTTCTGATTGATCCGGACCCCCGTAATTTGGTTTGTGTGTATTTGCAGGTGACAAAGATCTCCATGAAGTTGTGGAGGAGCAAACAGCAATTGGCATCATCGCAGAGAACAATGACGAACCTCAATCAAATCCAGTAGAGATTATTGAACTGAGCGATGGTGATGACGATGAGGAGGACAATGACCATGGAGCTTACGAGCAGTATGATCCGAAGAAGGAGATGTGGTGGTATGAACTCCCTAAAGGAAAAACAAATGGACCATTATCTCTCAAAAATCTCAAACAGTGGAGCGAGCAAGACTACTTTTCTGAATTTCCAGATCTAAAAG
This sequence comes from Alliaria petiolata, assembly GCA_020283515.1. NCBI lineage: Eukaryota > Viridiplantae > Streptophyta > Magnoliopsida > Brassicales > Brassicaceae > Alliaria > Alliaria petiolata. The sequence continues at coordinate 19,803,528 of JAHZTW010000005.1, read as the reverse complement.
TCTGGATGACAGGAAGCAGCATCAGATCCGGAGTGTTGCTGACCAAACTTGTACCTCATATCAAAGCCTAAATTGAAACAAGTTGAAAAAAGCTTAGAATTCTTCAGACTGACAAAAATTTGTTTATTTCTCCACTGAAACTTGGCAGTTGGAAAGTACACAGAGCTTATGTACATAACAATGCTAAAGATTCAACAAGAAGATTTACTGTTAATGTCCCCTGTTTTCTTATCCTAAGAATAGTTGTGAATTGTATATCTTAGACTCTCCATTCTGATTCTTGAGCTCCTCCTCCTAGTGTAAGAGCCCGAGGCTGGTTACTTTTCTTCTGGTTCCTACTATCTAACAAGATGTTCCTTCCTCTGTCCTTATCAGATTGTTAACAAACTAAAACCCCATAAGTCGAAGAAAGAAAAAACAACAACAAAAGAAATAAAATTAAAATAACAAAGCAATTTATGTAAACACGTAAAAAAAGATGGAAGGAAGAATCTCATATTTTTACAAGTAAGAATCACGGTTTCCTGCGCATGGAGACTCTTAATTCCGGCCGCTGGTCGGAGCTCCCTATGGACATCTTGGGATCTGTGTTCGAACGTTTGATTTATGTGGATTTCCACCGTGCTAAGATCGTGTGTCTGAATTGGTATTTGTCCTCGAAACAAACGGCGCGGCCAAAAATCGGATCTCCGTTGTTGTATCAAGGATGTGTCCGTGAACCATAGGCATCCATTGTGGACGCCAAATCAGAGTGACGATGAAATCGAAAGAATGAGAGCAACTAAGGTCATCTCATCTACCGGTAACATTGCTGTTACAACATCGGGAGAGGTTTTGTTTGTCCGTTGCACAGATTACTTTGATGTAGATTCCACAAGGCATATGATGTTCCGCGTGTACAGGAGGGATGCTAAAGACCTAGACCCTAATACCTACAATACAAGGCTCGTTGAGCTTGATTCTCTCGGTGATGAGGCCCTGTTCCTGGATTTGGGTATCACCGTGCCTGCTGACCATACCCTTGGTATTGAGCCAAACTCCATCTATTTCACGCGTGGTGATCGTATCCGTCAGTTGAAACGATCATGCCTCCACATCTGTGTCTACAATCTTGCAACAAAGACCATCAAAGACTTCCCGGGTCTCTCCAACTTAAACCTCAAGGATGCTCACTGGTTTCTCCCGTCTTGATTTGTCTCCTTTGTTGCATATGTGACCTTTGATGTTACTTTCGTTTCCCCATGGTTTCTCCCTCGGTGACTCTCCTCTGTTTCTTTCTGCTGCATTCCAGAATCTGATTTGTTATCATCTTTTTATTTTGATATTTATAATCTATGACATTCCAGAATCTGATTTGTTATCATCTTTTTATTTTGATATATAATTTATGACATTGCCCGACATCTATGTGTACAATCTTGTCAAAGTAAAAAGCGGGCTCTGTTTATTTTGTTCCCTGGTGGTATATTGAAGCTAAGTAACCGAGAAGGCTCTCTCTCTGCTTATTCGAGCCTGAGTGTGTGTAGATGATGATGGGAAAACAGAAAAAAAAAATGACTTGATCGAACCAAACCCTGAGGCAGGCTCATCAAAGTGACAAAAGAAGAACAACAACCAAGTGATTCTATGAATACAGTTGGAAGAGTAGCTATTTACATTTATTTTCTTCCCTAATAATTTGCAGTTGGAAAGTAAACATCAAGTAATAGCAGTTGTTGCTTTAACAACAACTTATGTACATAAAATAATGCAAAGATTCTGAATTTTGTTATTAAAAAAGCTTCTCCTCTTTAGAATCTATCTAGTGAAAGCATAATTGTTAACCTGGAGATTCCTTCCCTTAAATTGTTTGAAAATCTCTCAATTCTTTTGCAAATAATACGTTACAAATAACGATTTGTGAATAATTATTTATTTAAAAATATTAGTGACATATTTAAACCCAGAGGTCAGCAGCACACTCAGTTCCAGAATTAAAAACTGACAGGGACAGACAGAGAGAGAGAGAGAGAGAGAGAGAGAGAGAGATTGCTTGAAGAAGACGACGACGACGACAGGGACGACATTTTCTTCTCTTTCCAATTTTTTTTTTTTTTGTTCTCTTTGGGCTTTTCGCTATCGTGTGATTGCGAAATTCGTTCTTATCATTACCCATTTTCTTCTAAATCTACACGCTCAATTTCCTTTTTTTTCTTAGAAATTTCCCGGATACTGTTTTTGGGGTTTTGGTTTTTTCCTGTTTCATTCGTGTGAGATTGGTTTACTTTGAATGCCCAGATGAGAGATCATGAGAAGAACATAAGAGCAGAAATTAGAGCCCTTTGGTCAAGTTTCAGGAGATTCGATTGGGATTTAGTCAGCTCCGAGTGAGGAGCTGGGGATGGAGAACGGCCATGAGGAGAGACTGGCCGAGAGATTTTCCGGAGTGGGGCTCGACGATTCTCTTCGCTCGCCCGGAAACGATTTCAAGAACGACGGCTTGTTGCAGGTCATCAAAGCTGTTGAAGCAGCTGAAACAACCATCAAGCAGCAGGTCTGGTCTCTCTACTTCTCTCTTTCTCTGTGTCTCTATTCGAAATTGTTTCATTTCCCGGAGTTCTCCTCTCTAAGTTTCTGTATTTGAGATATCTGATTGGGGAGAGATGAATTGCAAGGTTAATTAACTATGGCTGATTCCTAGGGGGATAATTAAGTCAATCTCTCGTCTCTTAGCATTTTCCACTGCACGATGATGGTTTAATCCCCGTCTGATTGATTGGTTGATTTACTGGGGATTCCTTTGCAACTAGCACTGCACGGATAGTCTTCGTTTTTCATCTTGAGTGTTTCGGGCTTAGACAGTGTTCTTTCTCTGTGCAGGTTGAGGAGAATAGCCGTTTAAAGGCTGAGCTTCAGAGAAGTACTTTGGAACTTGATAAATATGTAAGTTTTTTGCGAATGGATTTTTCTGGTTAAACGACAATCATTTCACAAACTCTTGTGGACCATTTCCTTTAGTGATGGTGATACATTTACTTCCATGGTATGCGTTTAGTACCTCTTTGATCATTTTTGGTAAATCTGTGATTTACATGGCATTCTTGCTTTTGTTCTCCATCTTGCCTAGAAATCAGATGAATCCTTGCCCCAGACATCTAATCTTGGAGATCACTCAAATACTAAGCAGAGTGTGATCAAAGCTTCAGATGCTGATTCATCAGCCATGCTGGTTGTTCACCCCCATGTCAACGCTAATGGCGGAGAAGCTACTGTGAGTCCCTCTGAGGAAAATATGGTTAATGGTATTGACAGAGGAGCTATTTGTGGTCCTGGTCCCTCTCGATTTCATTTTTCATCTACAGTATCATCATCACCTTTGAGGTACTGAAACTCAATCTACCACTCTGGCATGTGCTAAATCTTATGGTTTAGCCGAATCTCCATGAACACAAAGTGTAATTCTCAATATCGGATTCTTGATAGAACGCAGTTGGAAGGAGAGCATGTCGCACATATCAATTCATCTTCTCATCGATTTATGCCAGTTGGTGAAGTAAATAATTCGGGCAATGCATGGAAGCAGGTCTCCATCACACTTACTACGTCTTGGTTTTCTTGGTGTAAATGAAAATTTATTTGCTCTATGTACCTACTCAGGACCTCATTCAAAAGGTCCAGGAACACGAACAAGAAATTTTGCAGTTGAGGAGATATCTTACTGACTGTTCTGTTAAGGTGAGTCCTGCTACACACGGGAGATCTTATGTCACTATTGGGCCTTTATGTTACTAACTTTTGTGGTTCCTTGGGATTTATTTGTGGTTGAGTCGGGTTTCTTTTGATGCTTATGGTTCCTCTCTCGTTTTTGCTCTCTATAAGTAAACAGAACAGTAAATGAAAAATCACCTATGGTTTGGATCAATAGGAGTTTGCAATAAACAGAGTAGGATATTCACGGGAAAAGATAGGCTTGCTGCTACTTAGAGAGACCTGCAGATATCTTACTCCGTTTCATTGGAGAAATGGCAAACTCCTATCATCCAAACCAAGAGCAAAACCCTAAACAACCGACTCAACCACAAAGGCAACGATAAGAGTAAATGACATAATCAAATCTATATCCTTTTATGCTTGCCTTTGGTTCCATCCCTTGCGTTCTTTGTTGACTTTGTGCTAAATCATCTGACTAACATTTTAGTTTTTTTTTAGGAAGCTCAAATTCGCAATGAAAAGTATGTTCTGGAAAAGCGAATTGCTTACATGCGTCTGGTTGGCCTTTCTTTCTTTTTATTGACTTAACTGTTTAATTCATCTCGTACTAAATCTTTTTAATTTTGAAGTTGTTTAGGCGCTCAAATATTTTTTGCTGTTGTAACCAGGCATTTGATCAACAGCAAGAAGATCTTGTTGACGCTGGATCAAAAGCTCTTTCTTACAGACAAGAGATAATTGAGGAAAATATACGCCTAGCATATGCCTTGGAGGTACTATCGTCTTGTATCTTTGGGTGCACGGCAATATTTGTCTTTCTTCTGGCCTACCCATTTAGTCCTCATTTCTACTATCTTTCGTAACACCCTTTTTGGGTGGACACCATGAATTACCTTCAATTTCCATCAAGTTGTTACCTTGTTACCAGATATCAAAATTATTGAATTTTCAAAATAGGATTTGCCTCTGGCACCTCTGTGTCATCAAATATTTAGACACTACGTAGTGCGACTGGTACATATAATTATTGCCAAGTCGGGTTAATTTAAATTGAAGCGAAATATGCCTTTCTGTTTTTTTTTCCAGGCTACACAGCAAGAGAGATCTGCATTTGTATCTTACTTGTTGCCTCTTCTATCGGAGTATTCTCTTCAACCACATGTTTCTGATGCACAGTCTATTGTTAGCAATGTGAAGGTCAGTTCCAATATCTAAAGTGCTGTTTCTTGTTATCTTTTATTGTTTTGTCACAACTTGTGTCGTTTCCTTATTCAGTTTTAAGTTTGGACCATCTTTAGCTTTTATTTTGACTTTTAAACTTTATACTGTAAACTATTAGTTGGAGGGGTTTCGCTGCATTAGATTTAACTTCAAAGAAGTGCTACAATCCTTCACTGGAAATGCTTTAAATTCACATCCCTTGAAATTCATAGAACCGAAACAAAATGCAGAAAAAATCGTGTAAATCGATCTCATGAGTATTGATGGCCTTCTGTTTGCCTCTCAGCGGCAAATTTATAAACAATGCATCGTTTTTAGTTCTACAGGCAAATGGCCAATTACTTGAAGTCTCTTTGAGTGCATTTATGGGGTATCCTATCAATAATTAACGGAGCGGTTGACATAGTTTTGAGCTTCGTGGATAAAGAAGCATAAGCACTTGTTGTCCCGTAGAAATCTGTTGATTCGTATCCTGTTAAAAGTAGTGAATGACATTTACAGCTATGGTCATTTGTGTTCAGGTTCTATTTAAGCATCTACAAGAAAAGCTCCTTCATACTGAGGTATGTTATGTGGGTATGGGCTCTGATTTTAAATCTCCGTGTCTGCTTCATTTGCAGTTGCAGTTTATTCCTTGCGTGGAATATGCTGTATTTCCTACTGACCTTTGATAGATGATTCTTTCTGATTTGTTTTTATGTACTAGACAAAGTTAAAGGAGTCAGAATATCAATTAGCACCTTGGCAGTCAGATGTGAACCACTCAAATGATTCCCCTTCGGTCGCATTGCGCGCAGCTGGTGTAGCGTTAACCCACTCAGTACGTTCATATTCTTCAGTTTTATATCATAAGCTTGAGTGAATTTAATCTTAAATTACTTCTTGTGTTTCCACCAGACGAAGGATTCCCTATATTCCCATGATCAAACAGCCATAGACTGGGATTCGAAACGCTGGCGTCAAGATGAGCCAGGTAGCTCAACTATGGGGAATTACCAGCTTGATGGTCCTAGAAGGGTTTCACCTCTGGTGAAAGGGTGAGTTTTTTTTACTGCAAAGATTGCTATTCCAAACTGTATGCAAGCTACGAGCACGTGCTCAATATTTCATGAAGTCTATACATGGAGTTGGTAGAGCATTGAATATATCTATCGCCTAATTGATATAATTGGGTTGGGACCCTTCACTTGTAAATCATCCAAATAACTACAAGCAAAACATTTAGCTTTTTCTTCTTTCTTAGGGTCGGGTCTAATCCAAAGGGCTGGCTTAGCTACCCGCGAGGGGGCGGAAAGGAGTTAAGGCCACATGTGTCGTTAGGAAGGAATAAGTCCATGACATCTTGCCTCTTTGTTTGTTAAATCTTGACTCTTAAAACTGTCTCACAAGTTATTTAAATAATTTAACGATGACTCTTGACTCTAATTGCTGACTCTTGACTCATTAAACACGCTGACTAGTTATTTGAATTAATTTGGCATTGACTATTGACGCTTGAGTCTTTCCTGTTTACCCTGAAAATCCCTTGTTCTAAGCTAATTTTTGATATCCCTTTTCCTGCACGTCGTGTGTTCAATGGATTTTCCTAGGCTTTGTTTTTCTAACTTCCTGTTGCCTCTTGGCGATATGATAATCTCAATTCTCAAAAGAATCAGATTAGTCATAGGCCAGATAAGGTGCTGTTCTTCTCTCTATGTCGTTTTATGTCTTTATCTGTCACGAGGTGCCGTTTTATTGATCATTTGTTTCACTTTTTTAGTATGGTTATGATTATGATCAATTTGTAGCTTCATAACGTTTTCTTGGTGCTCAGGAGGTCGTATGTACTGTAGTTACTGGTGGATGATGTTGAATAGTTAGATGATTAATTGTGTTTCATGTGTACCAGTCAGTCGGCAGCCTTTGAGATACCTGTGCAACTAGGTACTAGTGAAGACGAAACTCGTGGTTGGAAGCAGGTAGACGAAACTCCACCCGAGCATGTTAAATTTCGTGAGCCTCTCAGCAAGACAGTGATGGACGATCCAGAAGGACAGTCAGATACCAAAAATCCACCATATGTGCCTGCGTTTGATGATCCTAGCTCCTCAAATTCTCCTCTTTTGTCCCCTGTTCTTGAAGAACCTTCTTCCTCCTTTTCTGAGGGTAATTATTAATCATATTGGCATATTATTAATTCCATTGCGCTCTTTCACTTGTCTCAATATTTTGAATCACTGTCGACAGCTGGGGATGATGACCCGTTACCAGCTATAGAGGACCTCCAAATTTCAGGAGAACCTTATCCTGGACATGAGCTTCAGGCTTGTGGTTACTCCATTAATGGAACAACAAGTTGTAATTTTGAGGTGCGTACTAAATAGAAAACGGAATTTCTTTCTTATTTATGTTGAGTTGCATCTAAATCTATCTTCTTCTCTTCATCAATATTCCAGTGGGTATGTCATCTAGAAGATGGATCTGTGAATTATATTGATGGTACATTTACCTCCTGCTGACCATATCTTTATACTCGAAGTTTCCCTTTCCTTTTTGTATCTTTTACTTGGATATGGAAATAAGAACTTAGTCGCTGACAAACTTTTAATGCAGGAGCAAAGCAGCCAAATTATCTTGTCACTGCTGATGATGTTGATTTATATCTTGCTATTGAAGTTCAGCCTTTGGATGACAGGAACCGCAAGGTTAATATCTTTGTCTATGAATGAGATTATATTTTTGAGTCTCTCTTTTCTGTGAAAAATGAGGACTAGGATTGTGGCATTTCTGGAGTCTTGATTCTTGATCTGGACTGTAGTCTCCATTATTTCCTCTGCATTTTGTTTTGTGGAAAGGATTAGCCATTTCCTTGAATACAATTAACAGTGTGAGAGTTGCGTTAGTTGTGCTTACAGTATTGTTTCCTGCTGACTTGTTTTTTAGGTTTCATGTGGTTTGCAGTAGTCATTTGCTTTACTTTCTGATTTCAGGGGGAGCTTGTGAAGGTCTTTGCCAATGAGAATCGGAAGATTGCTTGCCGTAAGTTTATCCATTTAACACACGGTGGTTCCGTTAAATCTGAAGCATTCTTAGAGAACTTTATAAAATTTATTGTCATACTCTATTAATCCTCTATTAATTTCACAGATCCAGAGATGCAGAGCCATATAGAGAAGACTCTTCATAGTGGTCATGCTTCATATAAAGTTTCTGTTGCGGTATGATATTTTCCATTTCAACTCCTATGTTTTGGCTATGTATTCCGACTTTTCTTGGATTAATCCTTCACATGCATGTGGCTTTGAACAGACTGGTTTCCTAGATATATGGGAAGAAGCTACGTTGTCTATTAAGAGAGAAGGTTACAGCATCAAGTGTAATAACGATATCATGGTTGGAGAAAAGTTCTCAGCTTCTACTGCTGTAAGACTTATGCCTTATTTGTTTCTGTCCTTTTTTCTAATAAAATAAATCGCCCGTCTGTGAAACATATGGCGGTGCGGGTAGAGAACATTGCACAGCTTTGCTTCTTACATGCATGTTGATTTAGCATATTGTAATTTAGTCCTAAACTTCTTTTCTACAAAAGTACGTTACGAGACCATTTTTTTCCCAGTTGATTGTTCAAACTGTTGTTAATAAAATGTTCAATATAGTTATGTTAATGACTTTTTCGTTGATCGGTTTTATATAAATAGGGAACGCAACGAGCATTGAACTAATATTAAAATCCTTCTTCTGATATCTCTCTAGGTGACAATTCCGTTTGGGCAACCTGCAGAATTTGTTTTATCTGGTTCTGATGGTAGTGAATATTCCTTGCGAGCAGATAACGGATCAGCAGACTATAGCTGGTAAGTAGAACCTAACTTTCATATAAAGAGGAAAGTAGATCATAAGAATGCTTTGAGTTTGACGAAAGTTATTTAGGTTTTAAGTAGTTAGTGAGTTTAAAAGCCGATTTGTATGAATCAACGCATGCATCTCAGCCTGGTCTTGTGAGCTTGTAGGAAACTTGATTTGGATCAGTCAGCATATGCTTAGTCCTATGATCATATCAGATATACTAAATCGTTGAATCATAGTATGATTAGACACACAAGTGTAGGGTTAGAATCAACACTGTGATCCAATAAATGATATGGTCTTGTGTGTTCCCATTTGTCATTATATCTCTGTTTCATACCCTAATGTAAACTGTTATTCTTCTGATGTCTTTGGCAGCTCAAGAGATGAAATAGTACTCACCCTGAGATTATTTGTCATGAGGGTAATGTTCTTCAAAGCAGTAAATTCATTTTATCTTTTTCGTTACAATCTCTAGAAAAGCCAAACAAAAAATCCAGCTGTCATAAAATCGTAGATACAAAGACTTCAAGCTTCATTTTTTGGAGAAGCAATGGTTAATTATTTTGGTTTGCTAATTCATTGCAGGCTCTGCAGAGAAAGAAGGGAAAGAAGAGAGTATTTTTGTTTAGCAAATGAGACTTTCGTATATAATATTTTTGGCTCTCTGGCCTTTTGTGAGCTGCAAAAGATTGGCCCCCATGTTTTGTAGTTATAAGGCTCTGTTAAACAGTTCTTTTATGAGAAAAATTAATCTTTGTTTATATAAAGAAATTGCTCTAGTTTCATTTGATCCCTCCAAATCACATTACATTCTATTTTATTGACCTGTTTTGCTACACTATTAGCCACAAGGACTATATGTTACAGGAAAAGAATAATAAGTTTTAAGGAGATATATGATACAACAACAATGAAGTTACACAGAAGAATTGCTAATTTTGAAATCAATCAATACAATCAGCTGTGTCGGAATTTAGGCCGCACTGTGATAACTCCTGGTCTTGTCTCATCAAACCAGTACCTGCAAAGCAACATTTCATTCCTCAATTTGTTATTCATACTAATGATTACTAAAGATCTGAAGAAGTTAAAAGAGACTTTTTCTTTTCACCTGTTATCTTCAAAGAAAGTCTTCACAGCTAGAGGAAGTGAAGCATGTTCACGACTGTGTTTACCAATACCTACAAAGGACATAGAACTTCGCTGTCACAGATTTATGCATGAACAATCTACTATACTTTTTTTTTTTTTTTTTTGACATTTAACGTCTACTAGTATACTTAAACAAAGGAAATATTCACTTGATACTTCATAGAAAGAAAATCTACATACCTGTTACAACCTGCAATGAATTTCGTGTTTCTCTATAAGTTCTTTGACGGTCCAGGCCTTCCACACCTACTCTACCACAAGGCTCTTGTGATGCAGATCGCAGGGCTGCATTTTTTGACCTACCTCTATTTGGTGATACCGAACGGTTCATTGTGAATTGACCTTCGATCTTTTGCAAACGTTCTTGTACCACTTGAACAGCTTCTGCTGCGTGGAGACCATGCAGGTCCAGCTTCCACATGTCGTTATTCCTATTTGTTATACCTAAGATCTTCTTGGATGCCTCGGCATTTAGCTTCTCAGCTGCTAACCAATCCTCTCTTGCTTTCTTTGAATGCTGCTTGGCAGAAGCATGATCATATCTCAGAAACGCATTTTGGGCAGCTCTTGAATGGGCTGAGGCTGATCTGTTTAATAAAAAGGAGAGTTTCTCAAATAGCTGATGGTACATACTCATCTTCGAAATTAAGCCAGGTGTGAAGTGAGAAACTCATTAGCCGTAGCTTGAAATATAAGCATAATGTTCGGAATTTAAATTCAAAATATGAACTCTGGATTGGGTAGGCAAAAAGCAATCAAGTGATAAATCGACAATCCACATGAATGATAAACAACTCAGCATAAAAAAAGAAGAAGGATACACACGTTTGTGTACCTCATCATCTTCAGTGCATCCTTTCGATGGCTCAAGTAGAGATCATCTTCTTCCCACTCAGGTTCTATAGGAATGGACTGGAGCCGCTGAATGATACTATCTAGTTCAGAAATATCATCAGAGAGCTTTTCACTGTCATATGCATTAACCAGAAACGAACTTCCACCACTCTCTTGCAGATCATACTTGCCAGCAGCATCATCCCGTGTGGACCTTGCAGCCATCTTCACCGAACTTGTAACAGTTGCACCAATCTTTGAAGTTGGCTCCTCAGTTTCCTTATTGTTACATTTGTCTGCAGAAACCATTCCTTCCAAAAAATCGAAGGCCATCTCGAAATTATCTTCTGTGGATAACAATATATCCCTTATCAAGCTATCATCTGCCCAGCGGAACTTTCCCTTCAGCTTCATGAAGGTTGAATCATGACTCTTTACCGGCGGAATCAAAATGCTCGGTTTGCTCCTACAACCTCCACTGCTTTCTTGTTTTCCGCAGTCCTTGTTCTCCGTCAATGCCGGAAATCTCGAAGGAGGTAAGAGCACGGACGAGAAAGACTTCTGAGAAGGCTCGTGATTCCTTCTCGACCTCCCTCTTACATCTAGGGGTGTATTAACACTAGTGCTTGAGACAGGCGGGAATGGATCCTCCTCGACCTCGCTTTGGAGACCTTGTTTCTGTCTCTGCTTGAGATCAAACGCAGTCCAACCAGATGGTTTACTTTTCATCCATGACATCTTCGTATTGTATTTAGCTCTCAGCTTTGATCATCTCTCGTTTCTCATCACATTGATACTTCAAAGTTTCAGTTAGAGGTCAATGGACTGCAACAAAACTCAAAACCATGTCAAGATGAACATCTAACACCAACCAATTTTAAAAGGGGTTTGAATCTACATTCAACTTAAAACCCACACAGTTCTGCAATTCAAGACAAAAGCACTATCCAGAAGAAGAAAAAAAGAGTTTCTGTGTATTCCACAAAACAAATCATTTAAAGCGCCATTATTGTTCTACAGAATAAGTCAATCTAAGACAAAAACAACACAAGTGATAATGGAAAAAAGGCAATATTGTATTAACTGCAGCGCAAGTAAAAAAAAAACTAAGACGTATATGATGAATATGCTACAAAGCAGAAAACGAAAGAAAGCCTAAATTTTCCCCCCAAATTTTGACGGCAAAAGGAAAATGACCTTTAGAAGCTAAAGTGGCCGAAGAGAAACTAACCTACGACCACTGTATCGAGCAGTCGTGGTTTGAATGTGATCGGAGGAAGGTAAACACGGCCGGTGACGGAGAAGGAAGCAATATAAATTTGCCCGGCCGAGAGAGAGAGAGAGAGAGAGAGAGGCGCTGCAAGTTTGCATTTAATTGCGAAATTGACTTTGTCTGGATTTTGATATTTTCTGACCTTAATAATTGTCTGAATTTGTATGACTGGTCATAGATACTTGGATTCTTTCATCATTCGTCCTCTTATTCTTTTTTTCTCTCTCTTTTTCCCCATTTAAATTTGGGATTGTTTTTGTTATCAGAAGGCCCACTTTTTAGGTCAACCTTATTGAAGTGACAAAAGAAAGAGTACAGCTAGTTGTGAGCCTTCATACTCTTAGTGGGCTTTTACGGCCCATATTAATCAAAAGTCCATCAAACCTATTAGGGGAATCAAACCTATGATTCCATGTAAACCGTATTTCACTGCTATGATTCCATGTAAACCGTATTTCACACGTTTATTAAACTGGACAATGGCATTTATATATGTATACATCTGACGGTTCCTAAATTTTGAGAAATAGAGATATCATATCGTAATATCTCCAACAACAACAATATAAAAAAAAAAAAAACCAAATGTTGTTGGACCGGTGAGATATCTCCAACAACATTTTCATACAATTTATTATACATATGTTTTCAATTTTTAAAGATTATGTTCCCATAAAGCCTATGTAAGAAATTAGTAATATGTGAGAAGATAACCCATATCTGCATGAATGCGTGGTAATATATAACACGTGACTATGATTGTTTTTTTATGTTTTGTATTTAATATTCATTCCTACTTTTGGAAGTAATTGTCAGAATCTCTAAGCATGGAGACAGTTCACCTAATAAGTGAAAGGTATGGTAAACACAAAACAAAAGTCGTCTCACATCACCCCGATTTCAAAACCATGTAATGTCGACAATTTATAGACGGACGGACGATCCAATGAGAGCAAGTTAACCATTTCTCTTGGCCAAATAAATCATTTTAATATTTGTCTGAACAAGTAATTAACAAAGACATGGTGAGAAAACATGAGCTATGGTTTCAACGGTCAAACATGTTGACTAAAATCCTGATTATTTTCATATCTTAGAATATGACAATATGTTCAATCAGTGTAATTTACTCAACACTCATAAATAATTAAATCGGTGGAAACAATAATATACTACTACTCGAGTAGATTAAAAAATTCAACAAGCGTGGTGAACATTTAAAGGCAAGTTAGTTGGATATAAATAATAGGAACCGTACTATGGGCATTGAATCCTTTGCTAGATATGCATTAACTGTGTGGGTTCACTTTTCACCTCACTTACCCAACCCAACAACAACTTATCTTTCTTACGAGTTGACTCACCTACTGGTAATTCTCGGATCTCGCCTTGCAAGTAATCATCAGTTTCTATTGTTTGTATTCGACTCATCTAATAAAGTACAAACGTAGATGATAAGGAAGAAAGAAACATTTGTGTTTGACATTTACAGTGTTAATCGCAGTGTTGTTTTGAAATTCCACGTTTCAAGCTCTGAAACAAATTACAAGCGCAAAACAAACATTCAAAACCTTAAAAAGATGTGAACACTGGATTATAATGAAAATAGACTAATCTCATACACCGTTTTTAAAACACTAATTGTAGATCATAAAAAGCATACCTTAATACATTATAACTCGACTTAACTTAATAGTAATTCATTTTAAGATTTTTTTTTTAAAGGACGACATTAACAAGGATGGCTCCCCCATTAAGCGGAGAGTGAAGCCACGCGCTCCGCAACGAAATCCTTATTCCGCTGGATTAACTGGCCCGCCTCCGGCAACTCAGGGAAGATGTAAAACGCATGGAACATGTTTGGATACTCGATTAGTGTTGCTCTTTTCCCGGATAACTTTATCCACTCGCCGTAGCTTCTCTGCCAGTCCCTTAACGGGTCGAACCCGGCCACCACCACCATCGTCTCCGGGTAATCCAGATCCGATATGTCGACGGCGTTCGGTTTCGCCGCCTCGTGGTCCCGGTTTGATCCCTCCGGCAGCAACGCCCTCCAGCACCAGTCTGTTCGATCCGGCGATACCAGAGGCATTCCGACGAGGCGTTTCTCCGCCTCCGTCCTCTCTTCTCCGCCGAAGAAAGGCTGGATCGAGATGAGCCCTACGAGTTTAACGGCGTTGAAACATCGCGCACGGCAAACTCGGACCGCGACGTTGTGCGCGATGTTTCCACCGGCGCTGTCTCCGGCGAAGAAGCACCTCGACAGATCGGCGTTCTCCGGGAGAACCGTGCCGCGATTCTCCTCGAGGTACTTCAGGACGTCGAATCCGTCGTCGTATTGGGCAGGGTAACGGTGCTCCGGAGCGAGACGGTAGTTGACGGAGATCACGTAAGCCGGCAATTTCCTGGCGAATCTCCGGCATACGTTATCGTAGGGATACGCATTGGGGCTGAGGAAAGCGAAGCCTCCGCCGTGGAAGAAAAAGACGACGGGGATACGGTCGCCGGAGACGTGCGGAGTGAATAATCTGAACCAGAGGTCGCGGGAGGGGTCTACGACGAAATCGGAGGACGAGACGGAGTTGACTGGCTTGGGATTTGGAGGAGCACGGAAATCGAAGAGGCGGAGGAAACGGCGGTTGATGGTTCCGTCGGAACGTTGAGCGTTATCGGTGAAGGTGGAGATAAATTTGAGAGCGATTCTGGTTTTGAATGGGATCGTTAGCTTCTGGTTAGGTTGCGAATCTGTCGCCATTTTTCACGTGAACGAGATCAATGGAGGGAGAGGTACAGTGATTCGACCCTGTACTTGACTACTTGTATATATGTTTCCATATAAATAATTTCCAGCTGTTATTTTGTGTTTTTTATTGACAAAAAAAGGAAATGGTTAGAGGAACAGAACAAGTAACAAGTAACACAACAACCAATGAAAACTATGGTTACGTGTGAAAGATATCATCAATAGAGAGTTTTTAAAGGAAACACGTAAGCTAAAAAAAGAAAGAAAATCTCAAGTATTTTGGAAATGGCGGAGAGATCACTGTTTTCTTTCTACAGTAGTGTTGGTGAAGTCATCTCCACATGGCCAACTTAATGGAGTCTCTAGAGAGCATTCAACATGGTTTATTGGCATTTGACATAATCAATGTACATCTTGCAGGAGACAAGCAATTTTATTGTCAGATGAAGCTGCATCAAAGTAATTCCAATCTCATTCAATTCTATGTCAAAATCAACAACAGTAATGGGCAAATTTATACAAGTAAAGCAAAACAACAACGAATAAAAAAAAAACGAATTATTTATACCACAATGCAACAAACAGCTAATCAAAGTTTTAATCCATAAGCTAAACATTTACCGGGAATAGACAGAACATACAGGGACAAAACCAACATTTTAGATACTAGATAGAAAGCATACAGCAAAGCTATTCAATCCCTGCACTTCCCTTCTAACCCGTTTCCTCTTCTTTAAAGTGATGAAAAATTTCCGGCAACTGTGGATCATCTCAAACAGAGCAAAGGCAACGTGTGGACAATTTGTCTTGCTTGTTTTTCATTAGAATCGCCGCCGCTCTTGTTTTTTTTTTAAGCAATTGCGTTTTCAAGCATGACTTTCGATAGCAAATCAACACGTACAACACTACTAGTATTAGTCTTGCAGCGCCATTGTTTCTCCCGCCGAACAACCCAAAATTGTGTTGCAAAGGACTGGTGCACCAGCATTACTTACTAGACATGCTTCAAGTCTATAAGATTAACATGATTGGTAACCATATAAATGAAATCTTCAGTTAAGTTCATCAGAAAACCACACCATTAATACCGTTGTACTTGTAGTTACACCTTGCGGGCTGGCAGAAAAACAAATGTACCGAGTTTGCAGCATGACAAATCAATATGAGAATTACAGACGACGAATCATCTGAACAAGGGCTACATTTGGTCTTAACATTGTGCTGCCCAAAGCATTTCATGAATAGTGTGGCGCATATCATCGGTATAAAAAAGCGGTCTTCCAAATGAAGTTCGAAACCAAGTCCATTAATTCTATAATTTTTAGATGATTTTGATCGGAAAATACAAAACATAATTACATAAGTCTCTGTTTGGTTTTCTATATGCAATACAACATTAGACTCTATACTATCAAACTTGATATAAATAAATAAATTCGTTTTTAGAGTTTTGATTGGTATACTTATTCAGTCATTCCACAAAAAAACATATATATATATATTTTTTTTTGTTTTTAACAATCTAAAGCGTTGTCATTTTCATATTTCATGACATCACTCATCAGTGGTTTTTAGGGTTTTAGCTTTATACACTCGCAAATCAATATACTCCCGAATTCTTCACTGCCGTCGTTAACGCCGCCTGAACCGTCGGCATCACATAATTCCTCACAGGCAAGCTCCTTTGACTTTCCTCTTAGACCAAACTTGCTTTCGCATCCCTTCATCGAGTTCATTTCTAAGCATCAGTTTTCTCCCTTTCCGAAGGATTCTATCGATTTCGAATTAGATCGGAATCAAGTATAGAGATTGCTAAACCAGTTTGTCCCCGTTCTACCGTAATGCACGGCTCGTTTAAGAATCACCTAGATTAGTCTGGATTCAGTGGAAAAGTTTTGATTGCGTCTCTGTGATGTAGAAAGTCCTGATTTCGGCGGCACTGTGCAGTCGCTCTGTTTGAACACCCTCGAAATTGGCCCTGCCTTCTTCAATATCTTTGATTTGGGTTCTTCACGATTTCCATTTCACGCTGATTTCTGTGTTAGGAATGTGAAAGAAAGACTTTTTGTTTTTGTTTCTGTGATGTAATTTACTAGGATTCTCATCTGAGAGAGTAGGAGCCATGGGTTGGAAAGCAGCTGAGAAACTCATCAGACACTGGAAGATACTTCGAGGGGATAATGTGAGGACAACTCTGTTCACTCCTCTTCTCCTGGTGGTGGTTGTCTAGTTTGGTTTCGTTTAATGTGGTGTTTCTGGGGTTTGATCTCTTATTTAGGTAATGATAATTCGCGGGAAAGACAAGGGTGAAACTGGAACCATTAAGCGTGTCATCCGATCCCAGAATCGTGTCATTGTTGAAGGGAAGAATCTGGTGAGATATTATCTTCTCCTCGATATTATTTTTTATTTTGCTCAATCTTATGCGTTGGGAGAACGAATGTATAAGTTCACTAGGTTAACATCAATCATAGAGTTACCAAACTTCATTTGATTCTTATCTTTGACTTCAAGCATCAATTGGTTGGTTACAAAAATCACAAAGCGGGTCTTATCCTGCGGGTTTAGCTACGTAGTGTTTTACATTGGTCAAGTTGAACTCTTTTCGCTTTGGATGTTCTAGCTTGCTTGTCTTTGGCTACTCACTGAGACCCTGTTTTCTATAGCTTGTCTATATATTTTTCTGATGTCTTCTTCTGTATTCGCAGATCAAGAAGCATATAAAGGGAGGCCCTGATCATGAAGGTGGAATTTTCACGGTAGAGGCTCCTCTTCACGCCTCAAATGTCCAAGTTGTTGATCCAGTCACCGGGTAATTATCTCATTTTGCACTAGTGTCACCAATTGCTCTTTTGCTCAAGCGAGATATTTCTTATTTGTCTATTATCTTTTCTACCTCAGGAGGCCTTGTAAAGTTGGTGTGAAATACCTAGAGGATGGAACAAAAGTAAGAGTAGCCAGAGGCACAGGCACATCTGGTTCGATAATTCCTCGCCCAGAGATTCTAAAGATAAGGGCAACACCAAGACCCACTACCGGTACGTAGAAGCTCAACATCCCTAAACATGGCATTTTTTTTACCTAAAGAATTTTGTTGGAATCAACACAGTTCGTTTTCTATGCATTTAAAACCTATGTCTTACATGTTCTTAACATAGAGGGGAAATTTTTGATTTTATTGATACAATAACTGAGATTAGGCCTAACTGAGATTCAGCTCTCTGAACCAAACATTTTTTTTGTTTTTTTTTTGATAAATAGAAACCATATAATATATAACATCTCAATATTCAGCTCTCTATAGAAACGAAAAAGACTTGGTAATAGCTTGTTTTCTTACAGAGGATTTATACTTAGCCATATCTTCATTTTTTTTTTTTTTTTACAGCTGGCCCTAAAGACACACCAATGGATCTTGTCTGGGAGCAGACGTATGATGCGAAAACAGGAAAGGGCATGCCTGATCTTTGAGTAACCTCCTTTACAGTATCGTTCCAAAAATGTTGCTGCTCCCAAAATATTCTTCTTTTTCCCATCCAATAGAGTTTGATTTGGGTCGAGAGATGTGAGATGAGGTTTTGTTGAAGAAGCTTTGATCCTGACGAAACGGAGTCGTATTTCCTTTTTCGTTGCTCTTGTGAACGTTTTCAAGGTGCCAAATAAAAACCACGGGGGGAAAATTGGTACACAAATTCCAGCATTGCGAACATAGATTGACAAAAAAATCCCGAAAATTACATTTTAACTTATTGTATTTACAACTGCACAAAATCGTAAACATAAAACACAAAAGACAAGCCTATATAATCATGTTGTTCTATTGACTAAAATAAATTTATGTCATGCAACAAAAACTCTAGAAATAAAGTCAATAAACACAATACCTGTTGTGAATGAAATTTATAATTTTATATCATGCTTCCGTAATCTAGCATTCTATCCCGCTTTGACAACAATGTGTCAAGAATAAAAGGAAAATCAAATTTGTTTTGTTGGGACGTTTTGGATTTTTTATGGTCTACAATAAAAAAAGGAAATATTGGAGGACTTATATGTAAATAGCCTAATGATCCTAGTCCTACAATCGAATAAGATCCATCTCCGTCTTGTCTTGTTAATAAAGAAAACTCTCGAGGTTTTTTTTATAAGATCCATCCCATTGTTGTAGCTAGCAGCAACCCAGAAGAACACCACTGATTTATCTGATTATGGAGAGATTACAGCGAATCTTCGGCGCCGGTGGCGGTTTGGGTCACGCATCGCCTGATTCTCCGACCCTCGATACGTCGGAGCAGGTTTACATCTCTTCTCTCGCCCTCCTCAAGATGCTCAAGCACGGTAATCATCCATCCTGAGCTCCAATTAGTTTCCTCGTGCCTAGGGTTTCTGATTTGTTTTGCTCTCTGTGATTTTCTCTTGTCCCCTTTGCTCTGGAGCTCTAGGGTTTCTAAGATTATCGATCTGGTTGTATCTTGATACAACGAATTTGTATGCTGTTTACTATATCATATCTCTCATAGATTCATTCGTAGTTAAAAGTGTTATTGCCATGTGGGTTGGGTAGAGATTTGAAGAAAGTGATTGGAAAATTTTGCTGCTGATTTTGTGACTGTGCTACTAAAATCGCAGGAAGAGCTGGGGTTCCTATGGAAGTCATGGGATTGATGCTTGGAGAGTTCGTGGATGAGTACACTGTACGAGTTGTGGATGTGTTTGCGATGCCTCAGAGTGGTACTGGTGTTAGTGTGGAAGCTGTTGATCATGTTTTCCAGACTAATATGCTCGACATGCTTAAACAAACTGGAAGGTGAATTGATTTTTCTCTACGCACATCTACTTTCTTACAGAATAGTGATGATACTTACTTGCTCTTCCTATTCTAAAATTCTTCCTGTATTTCAGACCTGAAATGGTGGTTGGTTGGTATCATTCACATCCTGGATTTGGCTGCTGGCTTTCTGGTGTTGACATCAATACTCAACAGGTAGGTTGTGTTTACTCATTTGCATTTCTTGGTCTCTTCTTCTCTTTGTGAATTTGTTGTTTTCTTTTTTTCCCCATGCTTCTTTCTTAATGGCCCAAGCACTATAGAGTGTTAGTCACTGTGTCCTGTAACCTGTTGTGATTGCCTTTGCATTTGTTAGAGTTTGTGTATTGGACTTAAGTATCTATATAGTCTGGATTGTACTATGTATGTTCATTGTGAACATCTGTGTGCTTTTGTAGAGTTTTGAAGCTTTGAACCAGCGAGCTGTGGCAGTGGTGGTAGATCCGATTCAAAGTGTGAAGGGCAAAGTGGTGATTGATGCGTTCCGCTCGATAAATCCGCAGACCATTATGCTTGGGCAAGAACCTCGTCAAACAACATCAAACCTTGGTCACCTGAACAAACCATCTATCCAGGTGATGGATCAAATAGCGAATCTTGTTTTTCCTATTTTTTTTTGAAGTTGGAACACAATCAAAGGATGTCTCTGATACTTACTTTTGGATACTACTATGCAGGCCTTGATTCATGGATTGAACAGACACTATTATTCAATAGCCATCAACTATAGGAAGAACGAGCTCGAGGAGAAGATGTTACTAAACCTCCACAAGAAGAAATGGACAGATGGGCTGACGCTAAGACGCTTTGACACCCACTCCAAGACAAACGAACAGACGGTGCAGGTAAGAAAAAACGAGGGTATTTTGCAATTTTTTTTTTTGTTCATACATGTCACACTCATTTTTATTGACATTTAACTCTCTGGTGTTTAACAGGAAATGTTGAACCTGGCTGCTAAGTATAACAAGGCGGTACAAGAGGAGGACGAGCTGTCACCGGAGAAACTGGCGATCGTGAATGTGGGAAGACAAGACGCAAAGAAGCATCTGGAAGAACATGTTTCCAACTTGATGTCATCCAACATTGTTCAGACACTTGGCACCATGCTCGACACTGTTGTCTTCTAGAGAGCTTTTTCACTTTTCCAGCCAGTAGTACTCTGCTTCAGTCATTTGGCTAGAAAGTTGAGCTCTGTTCTTCTTTTCCATCTCTTTAATTTCTGTTGAATCTTATCTTCCTGTCTTATCTCCTAGCATTTGACAAGGTTGTATTATACTATGTGATTTCGTTTTTTTCATCAAGGCCATGGATTGATTTCTATTTTTTTCTTTCATTTTTAGAATTTAAGCTGCATCTTTTGAGTGCGTTAACAATGTTAGATTTGAAACCTGAATAGTGGTGCTTAAAATTTCTGAATGCTGAAGCAATTAGGAACCAAATTGTCTGAAATATACATAATACCGAGCTAGTTAATATACTCTTCCAGAGGAAACTCAAACTCGAAGGGAAAAAGGGGGAAGCAACCGCAACCAAATCTACGTTTAATTCCACAGCAAAATATACAAAAAACTGTGCTAGGATTTGCGAAGACATGAACTTCATGTTAAGAAGCAAATAGAAACCAAAACGAGCTCCAAAGATAAGCCATAGGGCATGGACTATTAGCGCTTTTAGCGTTCTTCTTCGTGCCTCAAACAAGTCTAGATTTAACTACATTGCGAGGAGACCGACCAATCATTCAAACAGAGCACAATGATTTTTGAACGAAAAATCTTTGAGTCGATGTGTATAGGGCTGCTTAAAACTCCGTGTCGAAACAAGTCATGAAGACCTTCGAGACCATGGTCCTTGCAAAAGGGATGTAGCTCAAGCTATACCTGCGGTTTTAAAGAACAAAAGGGATTCTCGAAGATAAATGAAAGCTTTTGTGACAAACTCAGAAACCATACAAGTAGCATTTGGTTCACTAACTCATTCCTAGTTCGGGCTAATATATGTTTCCATGAGTAAATCATAACTGGCATTATGACTGCATGCAGAGACCATGTATAAATAACGAGAAAGTTGAAAAACGCAAGAGCTTGAAACCAAGTTTTAGCATACCAAATCAGACCAGAGAACTCAAGAATGATAGCCAGCAGTGTCAGCAGCTTGTTACGAACCTGTACATTAAGGAAATGACAGATTGTAACCAAATTTTTACTACGGTCAGTATATTTTCTATCCAGTAGATTGAATTGAGAAACCCCGCTTACATAGAGAGCGCAAAATAAGGCAATGATAATGCTAGCTAGATACAAAGCAGTAGCGTAGATACGAGCTGGGTCAAGCATCATCGTCACCTGCCGCTGTGGGCCTATAAGGAATGCTGTGCTGCCATACAAAAAGGACATGAAACTTCAAATCTAGAAGCAGAGAGAGAGAGAGAGAGAAAAAATGGAGAAATGCTTGTCCACAGAGACTTGCGTAACCCAATGCAATATAACGAGCTAAATTAAAAATCCAATACGGACCTCCCAAGTGCCATCAAATTTCCCAGAGTGAATGTGATGCCGAACTTGACCGGATTGAAGAAAACAAGCATTGACTGCATTGCCAAACAGGTAAAAGATAAAGAGTTAGGAGACAAGACTACCCAAAGAACGAAACTTTCC
>JAHZTW010000005.1:19746524-19773053 GCA_020283515.1 Alliaria petiolata | reverse complement strand
ATCAAAGGATGTCTCTTATACTTACTTTTGGATACTACTATGCAGGCCTTGATTCATGGATTGAACAGACACTATTATTCAATAGCCATCAACTATAGGAAGAACGAGCTCGAGGAGAAGATGTTACTAAACCTCCACAAGAAGAAATGGACAGATGGCTTGACGCTTAGACGCTTTGACACCCACTCCAAGACAAACGAACAGACGGTGCAGGTAAGAAAAAATGAGGGTATTTTGCAATCTTTTTCTTTGTTCAAACATGTCACACTCAATTTTATTGACATTTAACTCTCTGGTGTTTAACAGGAAATGTTGAACCTGGCTGCGAAGTATAACAAGGCGGTACAAGAGGAGGACGAGTTGTCACCAGAGAAATTGGCGATCGTGAATGTGGGAAGACAAGACGCAAAGAAGCATCTGGAAGAACATGTTTCCAACTTGATGTCATCCAACATTGTTCAGACACTTGGCACCATGCTTGACACTGTTGTCTTCTAGAGAGCTTTTCACTTTTCCAGCCAGTAGTACTCTGCTTCAGTCATTTGGCTAGAAAGTTGAGCTCTGTTCTTCTTTTCCATCCCTTTAATTTCTGTTGAATTTTATCTTTCTGTCTTATCTCCTAGCTTTGACAAGATTGTATTATACAATGTGATTTCGTTTTTTTTATCAAGGCCATGGATTGATTTCTATTTCTTGCAATTGTTCCAGTATTATTCCTCTCATTTCAGAATTTAAGCTGCAACTTTTGAGTGTTTTAACTGTGTTAGATTTGAAAACTGAATAGTGGTGCGTCAAATTTCTGAACGCTGAAGCAATTAGAAATCAAAATATCTGAAATACTCGTAACACCGAGTTGGTTAATATACTTTTCCAGAAGAAACTCAAACTGGAAGGGACAAAGAGGGGAAGCAACAGCAACCGAATCTACGTTAAATTCCACAGCAAAATATACAAAAAAACTAAAAATTAAAAAAAAAAACTGTGCTAGGATTTGTGAAGACAGGAACTTAATGTTAAGAAGCAAGTAGAAACCAAAACGAGCTCCAGAGATAAGCCATAGGGCATGGACTATTAGCACTTTTAGCGTTCTTCTTCGTGCATCAAACGAAGCTTTAACTACATTTGGAGGAGACCGACCAATCATTCAAACTGAGCACAATGATTTTCGAACGAAAAATCGTTTTACGTCGATTTGTATAGGGCTGCTTAAAACTCCGTGTCGAAACAAGTCATGAAGACCTTCGAGACCATGGTCCTTGCAAAAGGGATGTAGCTCAAGCTATACCTGCGGTTTTAAAAGAACAAAAGGGATTCTCGAAGATAAATGAAAAGCTTTTGTGACAAACTCAGAAACCATACAAGTAGCACTTGGTTCACTAACTCATTCCTAGTGCGGGCAAATATATGTTTCGATGAGTAAATCATGTAACTGCATTATGACTGCATGCAGAGACCATGTATAAATAACGAGAAAGTTAAAAAAAGCAAGCGCTTGAACCAAGTTTTAGCATACCAAATCAGACCAGAGAACTCAAGAATGATAGCCAGCAGCGTCAGCAGCTTGTTACGAACCTGTGGAGAACGAAAATGACAGACTGTAACCAAACTTTCAATATGCTCAGTATATTTTCTATCTAGTAGATTGAATTGAGAAACCCTACTTACATAGAGAGCGCAAAATAAGGCAATGATAATGCTTGCTAGATACAACGCAGTAGCGTAGATACGAGCTGGGTCAAGCATCATCGTCACCTGCCGCTGTGGGCCTATAAGGAATGCTGTGCTGCCATACAAAAAGGACATGAAACTTCAAATCTAGAAGCAGAGAGAGAGAGAGAGAGAAAAAATGGAGAAATGCTTGTCCACAGAGACTTGCGTAACCCAATGCAATATAACGAGCTAAATTAAAAATCCAATACGAACCTCCCAAGTGCCATCAAATTTCCCAGAGTGAATGTGATGCCGAACTTGACCGGATTGAAGAAAACAAGCATTGACTGCATTGCCAAACAGGTAAAAGATTAAGAGTTAGGAGACAAGACTACCCAAAGAACGAAACTTTCCACAGATGTGAAGAGGAATAGAGATAAACCAAGTTCAAAGGTCACATATGATTATAGTAAATGATTCCTTAACATGGATATGAGTTGACCTTACCAAAAGAGTACATGCCAAGCCTGCTGACAAGCAAATCGCAAAGCCATAAAATCTCTGTTTCCATGAAAACGAACGGAGAAAAACAGTATATTAGCTGAAGATCAACCCAATTCAAGACACTCAACAGATTTGTGTAAACGAGATATACAGTAAATAAATCCAAAGTATATAGCTGTCCTATTAATCAGACTTTTATCTGACCACTGTAGTCATATTCAAGGAAATTTGATCATCCTTGTCCTTTAGTACATCAACATGAATGTTACATTTTGGGATTTAATCGGAATGCTCGCTTCATCTACATCTAATAGAGTCAGATACACATAGACCTCAACTTCCTTAATTGGACGCATATGAGATCAATCGCTGCAATAAACCCGAAATCACAAGAAGCAGCCAAATGCAGATGGCCTGATCAAAGAGAACCAAAATAAACAGAATCTGGGCCAGTTATGGACCTGTTTGGTAGTTAAAGCGCAGTTGCGATTAAGATCTTCCATGAATGAGAGAGAGCTTTCTTCCTCGGCAGCTCGTTGCTCGTCTTCAACCTCCATACCCACCAAAATCTTCATCTTCTCGAAGGCCTGATTCATCTTATCCATGTTTGCAGCCCTCTCTGTGCAGTCTAAGCTCTTCTTTACTAGTTGAGGTATTAGTAATTGCTCAGATCTCGCGCTTCTTCCTCTCGAAATTGTGACAGCAGAACTGAAGTATGGTTGGATCTCCGCACAATTACGCCATGTTTGGAGTGGAAAATAAATTTTCTAGTTTTCTTCGTCCGTCGTCGTTCGCTGGAGGAGAGGAAATAATTTTATCATTGGGCTTTTTTTCGCACCAAAATATAAGTGGGCTAAATTTGGGGGATCCACTAAGATTTTATTTTCTTCCTTTTAAAAATTTAGTTATTGTTGTACCGGCCCAGTTTTGTCTTTTGTCTTGATTGATACTTTCTTAAAATTGAAATTGATATTACTTTTTTTTTTGGTCAAAGAAATTGTTACTTAAAAATATGTATATATATATTGTGTTCTTACAATCCACTTTTTTTTTCTTCTAGCAACAACAAATATATATTCAGTTGGTGATACATTAATGATACATAATATGGTCTCTGATTTTTTTCACTACAACTTAATATTCTTAGCTAACTTTTAAAACTGAACTAGGAACGATATCATATTCAAATATACTATATTTAATTATTCACATTAAAAGTTTAGATACACTAGTTAGATTTTTATTGGTATACGAAACTATAAAAAGAAAATTAAGATAAAATTTGACCAATTAAATAAAGAAATTATATAAATAAAAAGAAAGTCGTATCCGTTTACAAAACTATAAAAAGAAAAGTAAGATAAAATTTGACCAATTAAATAAAGAAATGATATAAATAAAAAGAAACTCTTTTTTGTTTGTTTTTTACCAAAATTTGGAAAGAAAAATATATTTTCAATACATAAAAGTAGAGATGTCAAACGGGCCGGCCCGTGTCCAAGTGGGTTTGTTCGTGGCGGGTTTATTTTTTTCTTTGTCCGTGCGGGTCGGTCCGCCGCGGGTTGCGGACAAGAAATATAAGCCCAAACCCGCCCCGCTTTTATTTAGCGGGTTTGCGGGCTGGCCCGCGGGTATGTTCTATTTTTGAAAATCGATCAAAGTTTTAAGAACTTTTGAACTGGTTTGGATTGTTTGTATTCTCGTAGATTTAAAACTTTTGTAATCTGCTGTCTGGTATGCTCTACTGTGACAATACTTGGTATACTCTACTGTGACAATACCGCAACTTTTTATTGACTTAAGTCATATTACATTTTTCATGAAATGTTATGAGAGTCATCGTATTGATTATAGTTTCATGAAGACGGTTCACGTTCGTTGTGAGCATCAACTAGCAAATTTTTTGACAAAGAGTGTTTGTCCATGACAATTTCGGAAGTTACTTTTTCAAGATGAGTCTTTGTAACATATATTTCGAACTCTAGTTTTCTTTTTATTGTGTAACAAAAGTAATCCAACTGAAACTTAAAAAATGAAATCCGAGAAACAACAAACTGATACTTAAAAAAAAGAGGCTTACGAGCTTTTAGAAAACAACATTATTGATTCAATTACTAAATTCCATCATACTAAGATCCCAAAAGAAAGAAATCAAACTTTTCAAAGATAGTGCTTTTAGAAAACAACATAATTGATTCAATTACTCAAACCTGAAATTCAAATCCGACAAGCAAGCTACAAGTATTCTAACTGAAACTGAAATTGAAACAAGTATTCGTATTGTGCTAAGTACTATAAACTTGACTGAATCCTAACAGTAGTAATAAAACCAGATACATCTAAAAGCAATATCACTAAAATGCATACAAAATATCAAAAACCAGCAAATATTTTCTCTTCTGGGATCAATGTCTTAGAACAGAAGAAGAAAACGATAACTTTAACACATACACAGATTGTGAACCCAATTCTCTTTCGCACAAAGCTTCCCAGAGACTGTTGTATCTTTTATGCAGAAAAACATAATTGAATCTTGGGAAGAAGAAGGAAGATGGTAAAGAGATAGTCATCGGCTAAATTTGTTATTCGGCTTAGAAATGACGACGCATTCGATGACGAAGATGGATTTCTGGTTGATTCCACCGCCATAGGAGGAAATCAGAGAAGGATTGATTGGGAATAGCAGAGACGATTCTTTGATAGCGTCGACTAATGCGGGCAACCCGCTAATCCGCCGAACCGCAACAGGTTTACCCGCCAAACCCGTAAGCCCAGGCAGGCTGGACCGCTAGGTCCGCAAATTAGGCGGACAAGTTTCACAAAGCTCAAGCCCGCCCCGCTTCACTCCCACTTGGGCCTGGCCCGCGGGCTGCGGATCGGATTGACATCTCTACATAAAAGTGTGAAGATAACTAAATACTAAATACAAAAAAAATACAAGCATTTTCGTGTTCGTACGTAATAAATTAATAATGGGCAAATAAAAAAAGTGGAGCAGAGGAAAAAAAGTACAAAAAAAATCAAATTGAATGAAATTTGGAGTCCGGGCCGTGTAAGCGACCCACAAAGCTTGCTTATTTGTTGTGTTTACCTCTTCACTCTCTCTTTTTCCCCCACACTTACCTTCTCAGTACTCTCAGTATCCGGCGTTTAATCTTGCTTTCTCCATCGTTTTCCCTGTAAGTTCTTCCTTAGAGGCATTGATCGTTCCCTCCCTGTACATTCTGTGCTGGATTTCGTTTTTTCTTCGTCGGAAAAATGCCCTAATGTTCTCGATTTCGAAGGTTTTTGGTGCTCTGGGTTTTTTACTTTTTTCTCTCGTTTTCAGATTTTTGTATGTAAAGTCTGTAACGAGGTCGCCTTCATATTGTTTGTGTTGTTCGGTTTGTTGTGCTTTCCCCGTTTTCGCTACCTGTTTTGTCGTTGATCGGAGTCTTTAACAGCGAAAACCTATAGTTTTTAGTTTCGTAACATATACATGGGCTTGATCTACCGTTTGTGCTTTGAGGTTTTCTTGTTAAGCCTTTGCTTTACCTTGTTGTAAGATCACGTTTATGTGTAGATTTTAAGATAATGGTAGTGGCTGTGGATCTCTTTGATGCACAGGTGCCCTCTCTCTGTAGGTTCGAAATGAGTTCTAGGGGTGGTCCAAATTCTAAGGGAAAGAACGTCTCTCAGGGTGGCTCTAACCCGGAGGTCGAACAGTTGGTGCAAGGTTTTGCAGGGACGAAGCTGGCTCCTTCACAAGATGAGGGCGGAGAATGGGAGGTCATTTCCAAAAAGAACAAGAACAAACCTGGAAAAGCTTGGGCTTCTCATAACCAGAACCCTCCTAGAGCTTGGGGTGGTCAGCTACAAGGGAGAGGCAATAATGTATCTGGGAGAGGTAACGGGAATGGTTGGGGAAGACAGGCTACTGATTCGAGGGCCTCTGCTGGCCGGGGACAAGCAATGAACAGAGGCTATGATAACAGCTATGTGGCTCCGCCTCCTGTAGCTCTGTCTCTTATACACATCTAGATGTGTATAAGAGACAGGGTGCCCTCTCTCTGTAGGTTCGAAATGAGTTCTAGGGGTGGTCCAAATTCTAAGGGAAAGAACGTCTCTCAGGGTGGCTCTAACCCAGAGGTCGAACAGTTGGTGCAAGGTTTTGCAGGGACGAAGCTGGCTCCTTCACAAGATGAGGGCGGAGAATGGGAGGTCATCTCCAAAAAGAACAAGAACAAACCTGGAAAAGCTTGGGCTTCTCATAACCCTGTCTCTTATACACATCTAGATGTGTATAAGAGACAGGGTATGGGCAACCCAGAGCTACTGGAATCTTTCAACGAGTATCCTGCTATTAGAGCACGTCATTCCCTGTCTCTTATACACATCTAGATGTGTATAAGAGACAGCTCTGTAGGTTCGAAATGAGTTCTAGGGGTGGTCCAAATTCTAAGGGAAAGAACGTCTCTCAGGGTGGCTCTAACCCAGAGGTCGAATCTGTCTCTTATACACATCTAGATGTGTATAAGAGACAGTGAGTGTGCTGATATTTGAGAGCAGTGCCACTGGCTATTTTGAGGCTGAACGCCTTCACAAGGACTTAACTGAGCAAGGGTTAGATAGAAACGCCTGGGACCGTCGCCGCAGTTGGTTTTCTGGAGGTGTTCGGCAACTCTTTGGCTTCCTTGCAACCAAGCAAGATCTGGACGAGTTCAATAAGCACTGTCAAGGTTCTCTCCCTCACAAATTCGATGATCTGTTGTTAAGTCTTGTCATTGGGATTTAGAGTTTTGTTGGTCCTTGTGAATAGCAACTTATGTATTTTTGTATGATTCATTAGGCAAAACGAGGCTGAAATACGAGATGAAATCATACCAGGAGAATGTTGTGAAGGAGCTGAGGCAGATCGCTGAGGACAATCAGCAGCTAAACTGGTTCAAGAACAAGCTCACAAAGGAGAACAAGCACCGCAAAGTGCTTGAGGAGTCTCTGGGGATTATGAGCGAGAAGCTGCGTAAAACAGCAGAGGATAATCGTATCGTGAGACAGAGAACAAAGATGCAGCATGAGCAGAACAGAGAAGAGGTATGTTTTTCTCTCGGAAACACACAAACTTGATGTTTTGAATCACCTTACTGATACACTTTTATGATTTGACTTGTCCAAACAAAAAAAACGGTGGTTTGAAGATGGATTCACAAGACAGGTTTTTCAAAGAATCAATCAAACAGATACATGAGAATAGAGACGCAAAGGAGGAGAATTTCGAGATGTTGCAGCAGCAGGAACGCGCTAAGATGGTTAAGCAGCAGAAGAAGAACACTAATCCCTCTAGCAAAGATGATTTACGAAAGAGGTATACATACTTACATAATCCTGCTTTTTTTTTTTTTTTTTTTTGTCAGACACAAGAGTAACTAAAATTCTTCTGGTTTGATTATTCTGCAGAGCTGAGGAGGTTTCAAGCTTCATAGAGCTTCAAGAGAAAGAAATGGAGGAGTTTGTGGAGGAGAGGGAGAAGCTGATAGAAGAGCAAGAGAAGAAGATGGCAGAGATGAAGAAGAGGCATTTTGAGGAGATGCTTGATCTGGAGAGAGAGTTTGATGTGTCTTTGGAGCAGCTCATGAACAAGCACGGCCTTCACGATGCCGATGACTGAGACCCGTCTGGTACACAAAGACTAGTTTTCATGTTTTGCTTTTGGTATGTCGGCGAATCCAAGGAGATTTGGGAGAAGACTATTTGTTCTCCATTTTCGTAGGGAAAATTTAAGGAGACTTTGAGACTATTATTCTCCATTTTGAGTATGACGGATCTATTGAAGCATTACTCTATTTTTATGTGACCAAAACCACCAAAACCAAGTTTGATAAGTATTTACTTTTTATTTTTGTGTGGGAAAACTCCTATGAAAGTTTAGGCATATAACCAATATAAATCATCCGATGTAGACATTTTCATAAACAGTTATGAAGATTCCCCACGTGTGTATGAAGGTGTGCCAAGGTCGTGGTGGTAACTAAACAAAAGGGGTTCTATTCCAAATTTCGAAATATAGGGGGAAAATTGAAAACAATTAACACGTTGGGGAAGTAATATGTATAATATCTAAAATATGGTCTTTACGTGCAATTATACCTTTTTTTAGTTTTGACAAGACATATGGTGTGTGTCATACTCTTACTTTAGTTGCATTACATTGGAAGAGCTTCGTCACACACAACAAATCTATTTGTTTATTTCTTCTTTCTTTCTGATTTACATCCAAAATAAAATATAAATTATAAATCTCCCTTAAATATCTCTCTCTATCGAATCGAATCGATTTCAGTCTCCTCGGCGAATTCACATCTCAGCTGCTTTGAACCCGCCGTATACGAAACGAAAGCATCCTCCTTCTCGATTCGCTAATATGGCCCCGCCGGTAGGACAAACGGCGGCGGTGGCAGAGGCGGCTGGCGACGGCGGTGCTCAACCTCAGCAGCAGCGACAAGGCGGTGGGATTGGTTCCACGATCTCCGGGATCGTTAGGATCGCCGTGTTCTGGTATTTTGCTTCCAAGTTCTTTTCCCCTAAACAGAAACCCATGGATCCCTCTCAGTCTCCTCACCTCATGACCAATCTCTTTCACAAGGGAGAATCATTGGTAATGAACTCCGATTCATATTTCTTCTGCACAATTGGATTTGCTTCCTTTTTTCGCTTTTCTCTCATGCTGAGTTTCAAATCGTGTGTAAACTCTCAGAGCTTATTTTGTAATCATTTTTTTTTTTTTGCTGGGTGCTCTAGTGGTTGTGTATGACCACTGTTTGATTAGAGGATTAGGGTTTTAAGATTTGTTCTGGTTCATGAATGCTATTTCTGTTTTGATTCTAAATGCAACCGATGTTTTTTTTTTCTGCAGGATATGTGGTTTTATCTTTCAGAGCAAGACAAGTTCAATGACTTTGGCAATGAAGGTGCGCTTTTTTGGCATGAGACGAATATCCCTTATGCTGTATGGACACCAGAGAGTATTAGGACCAAGTCACTCAAGTATCATCCATCTGAGGTAAAAATTCACATACAGTACTTGACTGTTTACTATATTTGGGTTTCTTCATATTCTTCCCCCAATATCACTCCGCTAATAAGCTGCGTTGACTTACTATGTTATTTTGTTCCAGACACTACAGAATAATGGAAGCCTGTATGCTCATGTCTTCTTTGCTCGGTCTGGATTCCCCATAGACCCTAGTGATCCTGAATACCAACCTCATAACAGTTTTGGCAGGACGCACCGTAAGACATATCTAAAAAACTCTTTATTTGTGACAACAATTAGTAATTTATGTTTCTGTGTTAGCTTAATTTGGACTGGTCTTTTCACTATTTCAGCTGTTGCGACTTACTTTCCAAAGCGAAAAGTAGATAAGAAGAAGAGCCTCTTGGGTAATCCCAAAGACTCTGCTGAATCCCAACCAGAAGTTGAGGTATGCCTGTGTGGAAGTTTGCTTTGAGGAAATATTGCCTATAGTTTTATGTTATTGTCTTGTACTCTGATGAATTCAATAGATGTGCAATGAACTAACTCAAAGCTTACTTTGCAGAAAGTTGGTGATAAAAACTCGGAACTCAAGGAAGAGGTCCCTGTGGAATGGGTATCCCTCTGGAAACCGAATGTCACGATTAACCTGGTCGATGATTTTACTCAGTAAGTCGGTTCTGGTATTTTGTGTAGGATCAAAAATTGCGACTCTAGAAACGTATAGTGCAGACTAAAATGAAACAATAAAAATAATAACTATGGCTTTACTTTCTATCTTGATGTACATATGATCCTGCTTATTGTCCAAAATATTTTAGAGAGTAATTAAACCTATCAACTATGGCTCCTACATAAAAAAACAATATCTAACCAGAACAATTGGCAGTTGATGGCATGTTTGATTTTATTTTTGGCAGTCTGTCAATATTGAATTTAATATGACTCCACCATACTGGTAGACTAATATCTGCTTTCAATTTTGTGACAGCTATTCACAGAATGCTGTACCACCAAACATTGCTCCTCGTATCCTTCAATTTCTTTTGGAAAAAGCATGAAATGCTTATACAACCCTCTTGGCATTTGTTTGTGATAGCATTTGAAGGGACTATCCATGTGACTGCCTCATACTTTATCTTCCATGCCTTTTTAAGCTATAACTGAATCAAACTACTTATAAAAGAAAGGTTCAAGCATTGATAGGTTCTTGGGTCCTTGGATGGTTAAAAGTAGTACCACGCCTCTTGCTTTGTTTCTGTGCATAAGGTGCACAATAGAATCTTCTTTGTTTTCCATATTTTTCTCTTCTTTTAATTGGTGGGATGGGAATTTTGTAAGAGGATTTTTATTTTGGCATGCAACAGGTGTGTTTGTCTACTTGCCCAATTCGTTATTTGCTGTACTTAACTTTAGATTTGCAGACTTGCTGGTAGAACCTAGCACGGGAAATTACTATCCTACAATTTACTTCAATGAGTTTTGGCTGCTAAGGGACAAGATGATTCCAGTCAATGAGACAGTCTCAGAACTACCACTTGATCTGGAAATAAGCCCCATAAGCATGATGAAGTGGCATCTGTTTCAGCAAGTTGATCAGTCTTTCCAGATGCAGCGTAGCTATGGAAGCATGCTTGATGGTGAATCTGACGAACTAAAGGTAATTCTGGTCCTTTATATTTAATCAACATCTTCTATCACATGAACTTATGATCTGGTATTAACTATTGAATAGATGATGTTGATTATTACTTAACACATTCTTGGTTTCTTTTCGGAGCTGATTGTAAATATGTTTTTTTGTTTCGCAGAAAGTGTTTTTGGAAGGAAATCCTTATCTGTTGGGCATCACAATGTTTGTTTCCATGCTTCACTCTGTGTTCGACTTCTTGGCATTCAAAAATGGTAATTTAAGGCCCAAAAAATAACAGCCTCTTTCCTAACGTTTGTTTGAGATTGACTTATCTTTTGCTTACCCTGTAGATATCCAATTCTGGAACAAAAACAAATCTATGGAAGGACTGTCTGCAAAGTCTGTTGTACTGAACTTTATCTGTCAGTTTGTCATCTTCCTCTACCTGCTTGATAACGACACTTCATGGATGATACTGGCTAGTTCCGGAGTTGGTGTCTGCATTGAATTCTGGAAAATAGGGAAAGCCATGCGAATTGAGGTATTTATAATATGTTACATAATTGATTCTGACATTTCAGATTCAGCGAGAAATTACTATGAGCATCTCTGATGTTGTTACTTTACATATAAACCTTGGCAAACATTTAAAACTTTTCAGGTGGATCGAAGCGGACTGATTCCAAGGTTGAGGTTCCACGATCGTGAGTCCTATGCAAGCAATAAAACCAAGGAGTATGATGACATCGCCATCAAATTCTTATCCTATGTGCTTCTCCTCCTTGTCATCGGCTTATCAATATATTCTCTCGCTTACGAACGCCACAAGAGCTGGTATTCTTGGATCCTGTCTTCACTAACAAGCTGTGTCTACATGTTCGGTAAAAGCCTTCACCATCCTCAAAAACTCTTGAGATTCTCTCATTGTGAAATTGTTAGAATTATACTAATAAGTTGTGTGTGTTTGCAGGTTTCATAATGATGTGTCCTCAGCTATTCATCAACTATAAGCTAAAGTCAGTGGCACATTTACCATGGAGACAGATGACTTACAAGTTTCTCAACACTATTATCGACGATCTGTTTGCATTTGTCATCAAAATGCCGATTCTGCATCGACTTTCTGTATTCCGAGATGGTGAGTAAAATCTTATCAGAAATCGTTTCTCTACTTTGATTTCAGATTCCAGAAACAGGCTAATATAATGGATCTCTCTCTCTCTGTGTTTCAGATGTGATATTCTTGATATACTTGTACCAAAGGTGGGTTTACCCTGTGGACAAGACACGTGTTAACGAGTTCGGTTTTGGAGGTGAGGATGAAACTGCGGAGAAGAAGTTGATCACTGAGAAAGAAGAAGAAGAAGACAACAAGAAAACAAACTAATGTTTTCCTTTTATTTTTGTGGTTCCCACTCTCTAAACCGATTTTACAACACTTCAGTTATAGTTTCTTAATTTCTTTTTGTTTTCGTTTTCACTTGGAAATTGTTTTTGCTAAAGTTATTAATGTCAACTTTCAAGACACATTATATACTAATAGCTTTTTATTTTTACCAGAGAACTAACTTCTGAGAGAATTGATGAAATCGATGGGAAAAACTTACTGTTGATAAGAGCTTGATTTCAATTACTAGTCAGAAAAACTTTTTAAAAGCATAATAATTAGATTAAACAGAGACAGCAAGTTGTATCATGAATGATTGCTACAAAAGTCACTTAAAATGAAAAAAAGTTTGGACATTCATTTCGACTCATCCGGAAGAAGAGTTCCAAAGTCTCGAGTGTTCCACGTTGTTCTCCGGCCAATCCCTCCATTGCCATTTCCTTTCCTCATCATTGCCACAAATTCTCCATAGTCTATTTGTCCATCCTACAAAAGCGACACTATAAATATTCTTCCAAGCTCCTTCATCAAGAAACAGTAAAGATCTTTGTGTACTACAAAAGACTACTCACATTGTCTTGATCAATGTCTTTGATCATTTCATCAAGATGTGAATCCTTGATACCAAACTCCTTCCATGCTTGTTGAAGCTCGTCGATAGTGATGTAACCACTTGAATCTTTGTCAAAGAAGGAGAACGCAGCCACTAGATTCTCCTCTCTCTCCAGCTTGTTCAAGTGGATTGTTGCAGCTAAGAACTCTCCATAGTCAATTGCTCCACTCTCATCAACATCAGCCTGACACACACACACGATGAAAAACATGATATTGGATTAAACTCAACTTTGGTGAAGATTGATAAGAAAAGAACTGATATTTACTGCGCGCAAGAGTTCTTGGATCTCTGATTCCATAAGCTCTGACCCAACGCGCCTCATAGTGTCTTTCAACTCTTCAAATGTGATGGTCCCGCTGTTATCTGTGTCTATCATTTTGAACAGTTCTTTGAGCCCACCGATTTCTTCCACAGATAGTCTCTCTGCAATTACGCGTAAAGCCATCTTCTTAAGTTTGTTCATCGCAGAGAACGTCTTCAGGCGGGACACCACCGCGCAGTCCAAAGGCTTATCTGGAGCAACTTCATCATCCACAATCCAAGGGTGACCTGGCAAAGAAGAAAGCTTGAAATCCACTTGCTAGAAAATTCATCAACTTTTGCGTGGCTAAGCTCAAAATTATGGAAGCTTACACAACACTTGATGAGCAGTTAGCCTTTTCTTTGGATTGCTCTCAAGCATTTGCTTTATAAGATCCTTGGCACTCTCTGAAATGCTAGGCCAAGGATTGGTCTCAAAGTCCAGCTTTCCCTGTAAAATCCTTCTGAAGATGCCAATCTCACTTTCTGAAGATACAAAATAGGACACATGAGAGAGTAAGCACTTGATGGAAACGCTGCGGTTATATATATATCGTTGAAGAGAAAGAAAGAAAGAAAGGCATTAGAAATCTAACCAGCCCAAAAAGGAGGAAAACCACATAATAGGATGTAGAGGATAACTCCAGCGCTCCATACGTCACATTCAAGGCCGTAATGCTTATGTAAAACCTCAGGTGCCACATAGTAGGCACTACCAACAAGTTCTGAAAACGTATCGCCTGAAAAAAACAAACATTTATTTGCGTGCCCAAAAACCCAGAGCTCAAACTCAAAGTCTCTCACAGCTTTCGAAACAATTCTTATAGATTTTGCTAAAGCTAAACCGCACTAATCATATCCAAGAACACAGAGACTCGGTTTATAACATTCCCGTTTGATCATTTTAGAGATCATCAAGCTATAACATTCCGTTTGATCATTGGTCTCCATAAATCAACACAGTAGATGATATGATTGTTGGTGGACAAACCAAATCATCAAGTAACGAAATAGATTACTCAGAACATCATCACTAACCAAACCAGAGTTTCTCTGATAAATATTTGCCAGCACAATCATATGGTTGAAATTAGAGAAGAATGTGAAAAGGGGGAAAATCAAAATCAGACCTGGTTTGCAGAAAACAGAGAGGCCAAAGTCGGTGGATTTAAGAGAAGCGTCTTCATCAGAAGAAGCGAACAAGAAGTTCTCAGGCTTGAGATCTCTATGCATAACCCCAAGGGAGTGACAAGCCTCGACGACCCCAACAATAGTCTTGATAAGCTTGGCAGCTTCTCTCTCGCTGTAATGACCTTTCTTCACGATTCTATCGAACAATTCACCGCCTTCGCAGAGCTCCATCACAAGGTGCACGCTCTTGGCGTCCTCGTACGTGCCTTGTATCCGGAGAACGTTGGGGTATTCCGACAAGTGATGCATTATCTGGATCTCCCTCAAAACGTCGTCGTAATCTTCCTGGCAAAGGAGCTTCCTTTTGGGTATGGATTTGCNTGCCTTGTATCCGGAGAACGTTGGGGTATTCCGACAAGTGATGCATTATCTGGATCTCCCTCAAAACGTCGTCGTAATCTTCCTGGCAAAGGAGCTTCCTTTTGGGTATGGATTTGCAGGCAAGCTTTTGACCCGTCTCCCTATGGGTACAGAGGAAAGTGGTTCCGAATTGTCCTTGTCCGAGCACTTGACCCAGAAAGTAATTGTCTTCCACGTTTTTGGTCTTGTAAGGGAGAACCCATCTCGTTCTTGCTTTGTTAGCCATACTTTGAGAGACTGATTTCTTGGTGGTTTCGTTTAAGCAGAGGAGGAAGAAGAAGAAGAAGAAGAAGAGGAAGAGAAACTGTTGAATAAGGAAAGAAACTGGCTTGAAGGCATTGAAGAGAGGGAAGTCAAGAGTTAAGAGAGAGGTAAACCATTTCTTGACCACCTTTTTGGAGAATGATTGAATTAGCATTAATCAGCTTTCCATTTGAGTCCCCTTTTTTTTTTCACATAAAATGAAAAATGGGAAGTAAATAAAATTACATGACTGGTTTCAGTTGTATCAACGAAAAACTTAATAATAACTTCTTAAATGAAAATGTCTTTTACTAATTACTATAACTATATTCAATAAGGATATTTAACCGTAGTTGACCAAAAAAATGATATCTAACCGTATTTATTAGTATCTTATTAAAACTATTATTATTAAATTGTAAGAACTAGTATCAATTTGGATTTTTATCAGCTATATACTGAAAAATATAACATTAAAGAAGATTAAATCAACTTAAAAATAATTATTCTATGAGATATTACCATACTACGATTTCCTATTTATTTCTATTAAAGTCAAAACAGATATTCTTGTCGTAATAAAACATTTTCAATTTGTTTTTCGGATTTTCATTTAAAAGTCGCAAACTCGCAGTGAAGTAAAAATTTTACAATATAATTTTAGAGAAATTATCTCGAACAGCCCCATTTTAAGTTGTCAGTTCAATAATAGACCTAAAAAATTTGTTAATCACTTTTAGCATTATTAGGAAGGTGTTAAACATATTTATGAAGACTGTCATAACTCAATTTACGAAGCTGTTAGACACATTTAGTAAGGTTTTCCTAATTTTAATAAAAATTTAGGAAGCCGTAAGGAATACATTATATACATTTATGAAAGTTTTCTTAACTTTAATCGAGGCTATTTATGAACAAACGAGTTTCTAGTGTTATTTTTGAAAAATAAACTTTATTTTGTGTTTTTTAAGAATTTTATTAGCTGTACCGATATTTATAAATAAATTTAATAATACTTTTATGTATAAAGTTTCCACTTAGTCAGGATAAGGTATCTACGTGCTTAGGGCAATGCAATGAATAATGGCAAAAACGTCTTCAAATGGGTTTCTTCACTAAATAGTAAAATACATTCCCCTTGTCCTTGTGTTTCCCAAACCTGAATGTTATCTGATAAAAAGTTTTAAATAATATGTTTTCAACACCGTTGTGTGTTTTCTGCAAAATATCAAAGGGTTCCAATCAGTTTTCAAAAAACAAAAAAAAAAAACGCAGAAAGATTTGAGGACAGAAAAGAGAGAGAAAAAGATTGAAAAACTCGTGAATCCTGTCCGTATTCATTCTCCTTCAGTCGCATTCCTGTCTCTGTCTGCTTCTGCTGTGCCTTTTCTCAGTACCCAAAGTCTTATTTAAAACCGTCTTCTTTATATGGCATTTAAAATCTATATATATCTCAGAACATCACGTTTTCTTTTTATTTAGTTTACAATTGCTATATCATCTTCATATGACATCAGAAAATACAAACGAGATATAATATATTGATTGGTAGTAGGATCAGCAAATAAATGATATTGTAACTCCAATTGTTAGTCGTGAAGACGATACGAAATATTGTAGGGCTTTTTTTCTATGGTAGAGTTTGTATAATTTTAGGATTCTATAACAATAACTGATTATGACACACTGGATGTACACAAAAACTTGTTGAATATTATTATATCATAACAAAAATTAACATACAAAGGACGACGAGGCTGTTCTATGAATAGGGACGAACACTTTGGTCTTGAATAAGCTAATTCTTGACCATGTGGCTTACTCAGTTACTCCATTATCATTTCTGGTTCATAGCCGCCTATTCAAGATGAAACAAAGTAAAACATGAGTGAGACTTCTTGATAAGAAAGACGTAAAAAGTTTCAATGAATCAACGAGAGTCTGAGGAGACTAGAAAATACCTTTCGCAGTCTTTGCATGACCGCGTCTTCATAAGCTTGATAACCAGCACCTACTATGTTGCTCTGCGGTTCTGCTTCCGCGGATTTCTTAGCGGTCAGAAAATCGGTTTGGGCTGCTCTCTGAAGAGGTACAACTAGCAATGGATTTGAGAGATCACCACACAGTGTTCTCGTCGCTGCAACCTATAAGAACATATAACGAAATCCATGATTAGATTCTTAACATATTAACGAAAAAGAGAGAGACCAAGATACAAATACTAATACTCACAGCTCCATCTTTTGTAGCCATTACAATAAGAGCAGAGCATTTCTTCTTGGTACTCCTAATAACAACATCTTCAACCTCACCAAACTCTGAAAACACTTCTCTGAGCCTTCCCGCTGTATACCCTTGACCAATTGTCTCCCAGGAAACCTTCAACACTCTCTCTTTATCGAGCTGAACAACACTAGCCCCAGCTCCACTTTTATCTTCTTTTCTCTTTCCTTCCACACCACCCTCTGGGGTTTCAAAACCACCTCTCTTCTTAGCATGTTTTGCACGTATCCTATCTACCTCCTCCTTAAGCTTCCTCGCGATTCTCTCCTCTTCATCACAAGGTCTAGCTGCATGATTAGGAGCAAAAGCGGAACGCTCCCTTTCCTCCAGATCTGACATCATCTTACGCCTCTTGGAATCTCCTTGCGATTTCCTCTGTTGTTTTTCACGCTGGATTCTAAGAAGATCATCAAACAGCTTTCGGGCTTTTTCGTCTTTGAGAACCTCGTAAGAATCCTTGAGCCTCTGGAATTTCTCATGAGCATCGGGATCATCTGGGCGTTTATCAGGATGCAAGTCCAAAGCTTTCAGCTTGTATGCTTTTGCAATCTCCTTCTCGCTCAGCTTCAGAGCTTCCTCTCCAGAGGGTAAACCTAGAACTATATAGTGATCCACAAAACCCGCCATATCTTTCTTTCTTTCTTCTTCTTCCTCTTCTATGCCAGACCACCCTACTGCACATAACCCACAAAGGAGTTAGTTCAAGGGACACGCAAACTCTACAAAATCTTTTAGGATTCAGAACATTATAGAATGTACAAGTAACATACATAAACGAACAACCGTAACCATAAAACGCAATTTCAGG
This sequence comes from Alliaria petiolata, assembly GCA_020283515.1. Lineage (NCBI taxonomy): Eukaryota > Viridiplantae > Streptophyta > Magnoliopsida > Brassicales > Brassicaceae > Alliaria > Alliaria petiolata. The sequence continues at coordinate 19,755,066 of JAHZTW010000005.1, read as the reverse complement.
GTCTTTCTTGCTCTCAACCCTGAATTTTATGCAGGATGAAAAAGCAGATAACTCAGAATGATCTCTAAAACGCAATTCAGAAAGAGAAAACTAGTGGATATAAACCCTAGGATATAGTAAAGACACCTTGATATTTTGGTGAAGATTTTCAATTTCAGAGAAATTTGTTAAAAAAGAGTCTTTTTAGGTTCCTAAACCCGTCAAGCGTAAGAGACATCAGTCCAAGTTCTTAAGGCTACTATGGAGTCGGACAATAACCTAAAACCTCAATGGATATAATACAAGAACTTGGACTGTTCTTTACTTCCGAATCAATTATCAGTCTCAGGAATCACAAAAATAAATCTCATTATTCGAAATCGTACCTTTCGATTCCTACCTGCTAAACTCTTGAAAGCCTAGACTAGACTAACACCCTCAAATTCTATCGGCTCGAAGCATACAAATCCGGTCACAATTTTCTCGGATTAAAGTGAAGTTCCTACGAACCAAAGCAGAACCCTATAACTGGAACTGGAAGTTTCCTCCTCTTGGAATTATCGAGCAAGAACAATCGGAGATAAATAGAGAAAGTAACGCTTGAGGAATAGAGTTACCTGCGATGGAATTGGTATCAAAGAGGACGAAGAAGAATCAATTGATCGCGTGATTCGTCGTGGATTGAAGAAAATGGGGGGCTTGGATTAAGATTTGCAGTTAGGGCTTTGCCAAGCTGAATTATCAAGACGTTTGTTTTTGGAAAAACACTTAAAAAAGACAATTTTACAAATGTGTAAAAACAGAGAAAAGGAAAAAGAAAGTGAATTCCGGTTTTCGGTTTCTATTCGGTTTGGAGCTATAAACCGGTCGGCGACATTATAAAATGTTTACGGTTTGTGGTTCGGTTGGTTCGATCGGTTCTTCGGTTTAGGGGAAAACCTGGATTTCTTCTCCTCTCTCATTTTTCTCAGTTTCAGTGTTCCACCATCGTGAACTTACATCCACATTGTCTCGTCGAATTGTGTGATTCAGGAAGGGTTTGTCTTTGTCATGCATCTGTTTAACTCTCTCTATGATTTTATATTTTTATGGAAACTTATATTTTTGAAGGCTTTTAAGCTGCATACTACTATCGTCATATGACATCAGCGAATACAAAAGGGATATGATCTACTTTGATTAATTAGCAGATAATAATAACCCAAACTTAAGTTAATCAGATGGCAAAGATGATGATGAGACCTTAAAACAGGGAGAAGTAATAATCAAAACGAACTCAAAAGCTTGGGTTGTTTAATAAGAGCCATCAGAGAGAATGTACAGCAACCACTACTACGTCTCTACCTTCAATTTCACTATGATGTAGAGGATCACTTCTACCTGTTCCTAAACTTTCCCGATGCCTACTGACGATCTCTACTCTCTTTCTTCTTCTTTTTTCCTTTGTTCAGTTTTTTAGCCAGAAACCCTATACAAGTCTCTCTATGTAGGTGAATCGATCACTGATGAAACTGTGCCCAGTGTGTTTCTGTCGCCACGGGTAAAGCCAGACTCTATCCCTGAAGAGCACGGACAGCGTCTGACATTTCCGTTAGCTGCTGCTCCGCTTTCGCTTTCCAAGTCACCAACTCTTTCAATGTTTCCTGTAAAAACATGGATAATTCTCCTTAAAATCATGCATGTAAAGGAGGTAATGTGAAACATTGGCAAAATTGCATGTAAGCTGTCCCGATAACCTAGATGCATAACAAAAGATGCAACGTGTGGTAGTGAATAAAAAACAGGCTGTGAGAAGATGGGAGGGTCGTAAAGTGACAAGAAGGGTCTAGAGGCTAGAGGATTCTCCAAAATTCATCATCCAGTTCAACTGAAACACCTGACCAATGCTTCTAATATGTTTGACTACCTCACCTGAGAAAGAATATTTGGGTCGTCAATCTCTGATCTTGGACCTGCAGTAATTGAAGAACCTGGAGTCGTTGAAGAACCTGGAGTCCTCTCAGCTTTGTCCTGGTTGGGGCTTCTGGATTCAGCTCTGGTCATGCAGCTAGGGATGCAAAATATTAGACAATACTAAAGCATAAAGCCTACTCTTGGACCAAGAAATGAAGCAACCGCTCTAACCTCTCTGTCCTTTGCATTTGGCTGTTGAGCAATGACTGTTCCTCAAACCACATATGGTCTTGGAAAGAGCTTTTGCAAGCAATTGGTGGAAGCGAGTAGGTATCTGGCCTGACAGCCTCTGTTAGAACATCGGTAAGGTCAGCATCCACATCCCATGGTTCGAAACCATTCCCTGTAAAATCATCCAAGTTGGCACTTTGCAGTATATGTTCCCAACTTTCAGGAGCTGCATTGAAGGAAGTGCTCTTATTTGCCTGCAGATTGTTCTGCGAGTTTGAAATTCCCACCAGCTGTTGTTCTACTTTATCTTTCCACGAAATCAATTCCTTAACCATGCCCTGCAACAAAAAAAAAGTTGAGATATGGTAAACAAAAGATCTATTAGGTTAACATCATCCCTGGGCAAGAAACTTCAAACAAATACTTTCTACTTGTTTTTAGTCTTGACCTGTGTTGAAGTCAAGGAATTTGAGATCTCCGCAATTTGCTTATCAGTCTTTACCCTCCAACTCATGAATTCCTTGAATAGTTGCTGAAGAGAAATGCAATCAGAATTTTTTTCGAGTCTCTCTTATTATGATAATCTTAACACATTCCTTGAGCAGACAAAAAATGAACTCAAAAGTCACCTCAGTTGCATCAGCAGGATCAGGTAACTTTTCCTTGGATACAAGTTTTTTAATATCACTGCAAACCGCAAAGAAAATGAGATTTCAAGTGCAACTCGACTTCAAACAAAGCAAATACTGAAGCTCAGAATATTACAAACATATTACCTCTTCATTTTATCAACTTCTTCCCTAAGCTTTGAGGAGGAAGCAGATGACTGATGCGAGGCACTCTTAGTCTTCCATTGAGCTAGGGGAATCAAGTCAGGATCAGGAATTCCAGGTTCACTTTTGATTTTGACCAAATCAGATACAAGTTCTTGGATATCACTGCATACCTCAAAGAAAACGAGATTTCAAGCGCATATCAAAACCTCAAACAAAGCAAATAATGAAGCACAGAATATTGCAAACCTCTTCATTTTATCAATCTCTTCCCTAAGCTTTGAGGGGACCGCAGATGATTCACTCTGAAACTTCCACCAAGATGGAGGAACCCAATTAGGATCAGGAATCCCAGATTCACGTTTGATTTTGATCAAATCAGCACTCTCAAGCCAGTACTGCATGGTTCCTTCAGTATTGTGACACCTCCTAAAACGATCAGCACCACCGGGGGTTACATTTCCATCGACGTGCTTCAGCAAATGGTCCAAGAGCCCGGTATCACCGATTTTCTTTCGAGCTATGTTTCTTAACTCGGCCCGTGAAATAGGTGTCTCAATAGAAGCACCTTTCTCCTTCAATACATCCTCTAATGTTTGCTCCGCAGAATCAATCCTGTATAAAAAAAATAAAAAAATAAAAGTATGCTCTACTTCATACAAAGATGAAATCAAAAAGGGTAAAGCGTGATATTAACAAAGGCTTGGACTTTTCTACCTTGTAGTATTCCATCGAGTCGTTAATCCTGAGTGCCTAGATTTCTTATTCTCTGAGCTGTTTTCACTCTGCGCTGCAAATCTTCTAGATTTTTCAACTAAAAGCCGACCTCCTCGAGAGAGTCGTTTTCTTTTATGGAATCCACTCGTTACAAGAAGCCCAGCTTCTTCCTTCTCTACCTTGACTTTGACCATGCTTTTCCCGGAGCTGTTGTCTTCTCCCTGAGCATCTGAAGAGACGAGCTTGTTGATCGGCGAGTCATCCAAATCAGAGTGATCCTCCTTGATCCGACAAATCCTCCTGGAAGACATCTCATATGGCCTCTCGCGATTTCTGTAACATTGTTTTCACGCGACAACAAAAGAGAGATAGAGTCAAGTTTTAAGTGAAGCAAAATCACCCGAAACCTAAATGATGCAGAGGAAACCCTAAACAACCCAGAAAGCAAAACAGCAAACCCCAGCAGAGATAATGTCGAAACTAGGGTTTTTTCGATTTTTTTACAGCCAAGAACAGCGAGACGGCGTAACACTGTCAACGCATTAAAATCAACGCCATAGAAAAATCGCGATTTTGAAATTCATAACAGAGAAAGCTAAAAGACAGAGAATTTGGGATCAGAGCGGCACCGTAGGATGGAGGGAGAGACGAAGAAGACAAGACAAGACAGAGCAGAGGAAATGAAAGAGCCGTCAAAATGGAGTGTCGAGAGCCCTAAAACCGCCAAAATCCCTAAAAACTTCTCTTCTTCCCCCTTTTCAATATTTGCCGTTATTAGTGTATTTTATTTTTCTTTATTTTTAAAGTTGTTTTAATGTAAGAGAATAATAATATAGTCTCGCTAGAACCAGACCGTATAAGCAGCAACCAGTGATATAGTGAACGCGTGGTTAATCTCTTTCAATATACCGTAAAGTATTATTTACCACCCTTGCTAAAAGCAAAGATGGAATCTATTTTGTTTTGTCGTCATTTGTTTTTTGTAGAATATATACGCGTTAGCCCTATGTATATAATATTAAGATCAAAATTCTTGATAATCTTCTTAAAGGTCTAAAATCTGATTGTAGTGTTTTTGTAACTAAATATACATGTATATTTTCAGATATCTTAACTGAAGTGAAACGAAAGAAACAAAGAAACAAATTGTAGAGAGTATAGTAAACCCTTCAGATTTAGGTCAAAAGGAAATGACAACATTATAAAGTGAGCTGTGAAACCGAAACAAAATGTCTAACCACAGAGAGACCTATGAAAAATGCTCATGTCTTAGAAGCTTCCGCAAAACAAGATCCCAAAACCGAACATCCATCTTTCGAGTTAAAAATGTCTGGATTGATGATATGATTACCTGAACCTAACCTGTTTGGCTCTTCTTATACCTTCTTCTTCTTCTCCAGATTTGCAGTGACACTTCTTTGCTTATGCTTCCAAGAAGGTATCTTGCCGGGAAATGCCCACCTAAGCAACCGCTCCCACGAGTAGCAGATGATGAACATAAGTAAAGCCCAGAGGAGAAGCTTATCCCTCATACCTTCGGGTAAAGGAACCAGCTTCAGCGAATCGTTCAGGTCCCTGAACAGATCAGAGGCGATGACGGTGAAGAACCCTGCTCCAGCAATGAGCGCGTAGAAGAACGGTTTGTTTTCCCTGATACTCTGGTTAAATGGATGTCCCATGTAGTTCACAGCAAAAGTTGCAACCTGAAGCATCATGCTCACCATGTAAGACACCGTGTTCACCAGATTTGGATGGAATGTTGCTTCTGGTTCGATACATTCCTCTGGCATGTGTTTCTCAGCTTCCTTCACCGAGTAGATCAAGAAGGTTATGTGAACAGTAAACTGTCCAAGCAGAGAGAGGAAGAGATACAAGGAGAAGACACTCGGGTGTGGTCGCTCTGCAGAGAGGGTTTGAAGCGGTCGAGCATGAGAAATGAAGAGTAAAAACGCAGCTGTTAATACGCCGCTGATTGTAGCCTGGACATCCCCGAGCTTCACACCATCTAGGTACATAACACTTAGCACATAAGCTGTGGCGAGACAGTTCAGACCAAGAATTTTGAACATCTGAAGAGTCGTCACAAGTGTACTACGACCCTGTCGGATTATGTCTGTCACTGGAGCAACCGAGGCATGTTTAGCTGTGAAGGGAGATGCCATTGATGCATCCCCAAGTTTAACTAGGGGAGCTGACCTGCCATCACCATCGTCACTGTTTAGTTCATCCATCATCTTCTTCAACTTTTGTCTCTGCAATTCCGCAGCAGTTAAGTGGCGGTTTTGGGGTGCGATCTTTCCCTTTGATGATCCTTCCCCATTCTGGATTGCGGTTTTGCTAGCTGGTTCTGATGGCATTTTGGACTTCTTTGACTTTGACTTGGAATCATCTTTTTTAGATGATTCCGAGGGAGGTATAGTATTCAGCAAGGCAACTCCAACATGGGCCTTGAAAAGTGAACAACAAAAATCGAATCAAAAGAAAGAAAATGAAGCATAGCATCATTTGTTTGGCCTCCTGATATGCTAAAGCTCAATCTTCCCAATGAAATTCCTATTATATGCGTTACCTGCTTCAATGCTCCGACATCATTTGTCCCGTCCCCACACATCAGAGTCCCTCTTCCTACCGCTTTGAAGGTGGTTAAGATTAGCTCCTTCTGCTGTGGAGCAACTCTTGCAAAAACCTGAAAAGAAAAATGATTTAAGGGTCAGACATTATTATTTTATTTATAGGTATTAAGAAATATTAAACCAAGTGATAAAGATTACAAGATGTATTTACCTTAACAAACGGAATGACTCGCAAAGTAGCAGATGTAGCCTGTAGCATTTCAATGCTGTCACCTCCAATGCACAAATCATGGGTCTCTGCAAGGGTTTCGATCTCTTTGTCACTGAAAACAGAAACAAAGTCATCCTTTCTCAGTCAGAAGCAGGAGAACGACATTGAAAGAAACCATCTTAGTGTCAGATCATAGCAGAGCAAAATATTTCAAAGGCAGAACACCAAGGCGCACACACACTTTAATGACAGAAAGAAAAAAAAAAGGCAGCATGGAGACTACTGTGACAGCATATACTGCTGAAATCATGTGACAAATTAAGATTGTACAAGATGAGGATACGAATTTGCTTTAATTCTACAGTTACTGTGATTAAAATTTCACTGCACCTGTAGGGTATGATATCCTTCTCATCAGGTGACACCCACTTGTATTCGTCACCAGTCCTTGATTGACCAAGAATTAAAACTGGGTTTGATACAATATGCACTTGGCTTGCAACATGACAAGCAGTCAAAGCTTGATCACCTGTTATCATCACCTGGACTCATGAAAGTAGGATAGGACGTGAACACTGAGAAACGGAAATAAAAGAACCAAAATCTTTTTTTGGGCAAAAAATAAACAAAATCTATAATCTAAACTCAATTATATTTCTTAATTGAGTAATTAGATAGCTGCGTTGTAATTTGTACTGAGTGGGAAAGGAATTCGAATGAACCACTGCTAGTAATAAGAGGTCCACAAATATATGAGTGTGTGTGCATTATAAGATACACAGACTAAATTACCAAATCATGAGATGAATTCTTCAACTCCAAGAGAACGGTGGCTGAATCTGATCTAATGGGGCAGTTGAAGACCTGTGATACATAATTGAGCCATTATGAACCAACGTCGATACCCGACATCCTATACAATTCAAATATATGGAGAAAGTAAAGCTGCATAAGAACATTATGCCATTACCGCAAACCCAGCGAAAGTAAGGTCACTCTCAACAGCATCTCTCTCCATGTCTCTAGCTTCACTGGCCTGGTTATCATTATTACACATGTAAGGTCAAATATAAAGCATGTGCGCAGAAGCTTGCATAATCCAGAACAAAGCGATGCAGGCTGTTTTTATTAACTATGAAAAGAACAAATCAAAAGGCATGACAAGTGCATGACCACAGATAACTAACTATTCCACCAAAAACCTAAGAATATTGATATTAGACATAAATTTAGGTTTTACATTAAAGATTCACACGCAAACCTCAATGCAGTGAAATTCTATTGTCTACGTCTGTACGGGGTATTACTGACACGACTTTCTAGGTAAAATGACATGCATGAATTTTTTTCAAGAAGCCAATATGTTCATGAGTGAGAACATGGGTAACTACCATCATATCAGGAAGTGGTTTATATGCCAGGGCTAGAACTCGAGACCCTTGGCGTGTGTATCTCTTATATGTTTCGATATATGATGCTGGCACATCCACAAGCCTATCTTGGATGGTCTCTGGTGCACCCTGACAAAGAAGTTAAATATAAGCATCCAACATTTGGATTTGTATTAACTGATATAAACTTCGTCTAAGAGAATAATGTATTAAGCATACCTTCACAAACACAAAATATTCCTGCTGAATACAAACGATAACTGACATTCTCTTCAGATGCGAAGCAAAATGGTATCTCTGCATAATCTGCACCGAGTTGCCATTTCCTCTGCAGCGATATTACAATGTGAAAAAACTTCATAATATAAAAGATTACCAACATTCAAGGCTTGGCTCATGCAAGCACATTTTCCAAGACTAAATAGCCACCATAGGCAAAGAATCAAAACAATAGAATAAGAGATTAATAAAAGTGTCAAATGTCAATAATTACCTTCTAGGCAGGGCCTTTTCATCAGATTTGTAACTCCAGTCAATTCCTTTAAGTGCAGCCTTCTCAAGAGGATCACCAACCTGTAAATATTGAAATACAGAGTAAAACATGACAGAATTTTGAAATGATGAATAATGGTTCAAAAGCAAAGCACAAGCAGTTTCAGAAAGATGACCATAAGTAAATGTATCACATGCGTACTCGTACACTAGCATTCATTTCAAACTTTCTAAATTAAAAAGTATACTACATGGAATCCAAATGTCGAATTTAATAAAAAC
>JAHZTW010000005.1:19620855-19744772 GCA_020283515.1 Alliaria petiolata | reverse complement strand
TCTGTTGTTTTTCACGCTGGATTCTAAGAAGATCATCAAACAGCTTTCGGGCTTTTTCGTCTTTGAGAACCTCGTAAGAATCCTTGAGCCTCTGGAATTTCTCATGAGCATCGGGATCATCTGGGCGTTTATCAGGATGCAAGTCCAAAGCTTTCAACTTGTATGCTTTTGCAATCTCCTTCTCGCTAAGCTTCAGAGCTTCCTCTCCATAGGGTAAACCTAGAACTATATAGTGATCCACAAAACCCGCCATATCTTTCTTTCTTTCTTATTCTTCTTCTTCTATGCCAGACCACCCTGCTTCACATAACCCACAAAGGAGTTAGTTCAAGTGACACGCAAACTCTATTTTAGGATTCAGAACATTATTAGAATGTACAAGTAAAATACATAAAACGCAATTTCAGGGTCTTTCTTGCTCTCAACCCTGAATTTTATGCAGGAGGAAAAAGCAGATAATATGCATAACTCAGAATGATCTCTAAAACGCAATTCAGAAAGAGAAAACTAGTGGATATAAACCCCTAGGATATAGCAAAGACACCTTGATATTTTGATCAAAAAAAAGTATTTCTTTTTAGGTTCCTAAACCCGTCAAGCGTAAGAGACATCAGTCCAAGTTCTTAAGGCTACTATGGAGTCGGAAATCTCAGTGGATATTATATAAGAACTTGGACTGTTCTTTACTTCCGAATCAATTATCAGTCTCAGGGATCACAAATATAAATCTCATTATTCGAAATCGCACCTTTCGATTCCTACCTGCTAAACTCTTGAAAGCCTAGACTATAGCCTAACACCCTCAAATTCTATCGGCTCGAAGCAAACAAATCCGGTCGCAATTTTCTCGGATTAAAGTGAAGTCCCTACGAACCAAAGCAGAACCCTAGAACTGGAAGTTTCCTCCTCTTGGAATTATCGAGCAAAGAACAATCGGAGATAAATAGAGAAAGTAATAGAGTTACCTGTGATGGAATTGGTATTAAAGAGGACGAAGAAGAATCAATTGATCGCGTGATTCGTCGTGGATCGAAGAAAATGGGCGCTTGGATTAAGATTTTGAGTTAGGGCTTTGCCAACCTGAATTATTGTATCTTTTCTGCAAAATTATCAAGAAGAGTTCGTTTTTGGAAAAAAAACACATAAAAAAGACAATTTTACAAATGTGTATAAACCAGAAGAAGGAAAAAGAGAGTGAATTTCGGTTTTCGGTTTCTATTCGGTTTGGAGCTATAAACCGATCGGCGACATTTATAAAATGTTTACGCTTTTTGGTTCGGTTTGGTTCGGTCGGTTCTTCGGATTATGGGAAAACCTGGATTCCTTCTTCTTCCTCTCTCATTTTTCTCAGTTTCAGTGTTCCACCATCGTTAACATTGTCTCGTCGAATTGTGTGATTCAGGAAGGGTTCGTCTTTGTCGTGCATCTGTTTAACTCTCACTCTATGATTTTATGTTTTTATGGAAACTTAATATTTTTGAAGGATTTTAAGCTGCCTACCATCGTCGTCAGCGAATACAAAAGGGATATGATCTACTTTGATTAATTAGCAAATAATAATAATCCAAACTTAAGTTAATCAGATAGCAAAGATGATGATGAGACCTTAAAACAGGGAGAAATAATAATGAAAACGGACTCAAAAGCTTGGTTGTTTAATAAGAGTCATCAGAGAGAATGTACAGCAACCACTACGTCTCTACCTTCAATTTCACTATGATGTAGAGGATCACTTACTACTACCTGTTCCTAAACTTTCCAGATGCCTACTGATGATCTCTACTCTCTTTCTTCTTCTTTTTTCCTTTGTTCAGTTTTTAGCCAGAAACCCTATACAAGTCTCTAAGGGATTCTATGTAGGTGTGAATCGATCACTGTGCCCAGTGTGTTTCTCTCTTCACGGGTAAAGCCAGTTAGGTTGACTCTATCCCTGAAGAGCACGGACAGCGTCTGACATTTCCGTTAGCTGCTGCTCCGCTTTCGCTTTCCAAGTCACCAACTCTTTCAATGTTTCCTGTAAACACATTAATAATTCTCCTTAAAATCATGCATGTAAAGGAGGTAAAAGGAACCACTGGCAAAATTGCATGCAAGCTGTCCCGATAACCTAGATGCATAACAAAAGATGCAACGTGTGATAGTGAATAAAAAACGGGCTGTGAGAAGATGGGAGGGTCGTAAAGTGACATCTACACAAAGACGACAAGAAGGGTCTAGAGGCTAGAAGATTTTCCAAAATTCATCATCCAGTTCAACTGAAACACCTGACCAATGCTTCTAATTGTTTGACTACCTCACCTGAGAAAGAATATTTGGGTCGTCAATCTCTGATCTTGGACCTGCAGTCATTGAAGAACCTGGGGTCACTGAAGAACCTGGGGTCACTGAAGAACCTGGAGTCCTCTCAGCTTTGTCCTGGTTGGGGCTTCTGGATTCAGCTCTGGTCATGCAGCTAGGGATGCAAAATATTAGACAATACTAAAGCATAAAGCCTACTCTTGGACCAAGAAATGAAGCAACCGCTCTAACCTCTCTGTCCTTTGCATTTGGCTGTTGAGCAATGACTGTTCCTCAAACCACATATGGTCTTGGAAAGAGCTTTTGCAAGCAATTGGTGGAAGCGAGTAGGTATCTGGCCTGACAGCCTCTGTTAGAACATCGGTAAGGTCAGCATCTACATCCCATGGTTCGAAACCATTCCCTGTAAAATCATCCAAGTTGGCATTTTGCATTATATGTTCCCAACTTTCAGGAGCTGCATTGAAGGAAGTGCTCTTATTTGCCTGCAGATTGTTCTGCGAGTTTGAAATTCCCACCAGCTGTTGTTCTACTTTATCTTTCCACGAAATCAATTCCTTAACCATGCCCTGCAAAAAAAAAGAAGTGAGATATGGTAACCAGAAGATCTATTAGGTTAAAATCATGATCCCTGGGCAAGAAACTTCAAACAAATACTTTCTACTTGTTTTTAGTCTTGACCTGTGTTGAGGTCAAGGAATTTGAGATCTCCGCAATTTGCTTATCAGTCTTTACCCTCCAACTCATGAATTCCTTGAATAGTTGCTGAAGAGAAATGCAAACAGAAATTTTGTTAGAGTCTCTTTAATTATGATAATCTTAACACATTCCTTGAGCAGACAAAAAATGAAATAAAAGTCACCTCAGTTGCATCAGCAGGATCAGGTAACTTTTCCTTGGATACAAGTTTTTTAATATCACTGCATACCGCAAAGAAAATGAGATTTCAAGTGCAACTCGACTTCAAAGAAAGCAAATACTGAAGCTCGGAATATTACAAACATATTACCTCTTCATTTTATCAATTTCTCCCCTAAGCTTTGAGGAGGAAGCAGATGATTGATGCGATGCACTCTTAGTCTTCCATTGAGACAGGGGAATCAAGTCAGGATCAGGAATTCCAGGTTCACTTTTGATTTTGACCAAATCAGATACAAGTTCTTGGATATCACTGCATACCTCAAAGAAAACGAGATTTCAAGCGCATATCAAAACCTCAAACAAAGCAAATAATGAAGCACAGAATATTGCAAACCTCTTCATTTTATCAATCTCTTCCCTAAGCTTTGAGGGGACCGCAGATGATTCACTCTGAAACTTCCACCAAGATGGAGGAACCCAATTAGGATCAGGAATCCCAGATTCACGTTTGATTTTGATCAAATCAGCACTCTCAAGCCAGTACTGCATGGTTCCTTCAGTATTGTGACACCTCCTAAAACGATCAGCACCACCGGGGGTTACATTTCCATCGACGTGCTTCAGCAAATGGTCCAAGAGCCCGGTATCACCGATTTTCTTTCGAGCTATGTTTCTTAACTCGGCCCGTGAAATAGGTGTCTCAATAGAAGCACCTTTCTCCTTCAATACATCCTCTAATGTTTGCTCCGCAGAATCAATCCTGTATAAAAAAAATAAAAAAATAAAAGTATGCTCTACTTCATACAAAGATGAAATCAAAAAGGGTAAAGCGTGATATTAACAAAGGCTTGGACTTTTCTACCTTGTAGTATTCCATCGAGTCGTTAATCCTGAGTGCCTAGATTTCTTATTCTCTGAGCTGTTTTCACTCTGCGCTGCAAATCTTCTAGATTTTTCAACTAAAAGCCGACCTCCTCGAGAGAGTCGTTTTCTTTTATGGAATCCACTCGTTACAAGAAGCCCAGCTTCTTCCTTCTCTACCTTGACTTTGACCATGCTTTTCCCGGAGCTGTTGTCTTCTCCCTGAGCATCTGAAGAGACGAGCTTGTTGATCGGCGAGTCATCCAAATCAGAGTGATCCTCCTTGATCCGACAAATCCTCCTGGAAGACATCTCATATGGCCTCTCGCGATTTCTGTAACATTGTTTTCACGCGACAACAAAAGAGAGATAGAGTCAAGTTTTAAGTGAAGCAAAATCACCCGAAACCTAAATGATGCAGAGGAAACCCTAAACAACCCAGAAAGCAAAACAGCAAACCCCAGCAGAGATAATGTCGAAACTAGGGTTTTTTCGATTTTTTTACAGCCAAGAACAGCGAGACGGCGTAACACTGTCAACGCATTAAAATCAACGCCATAGAAAAATCGCGATTTTGAAATTCATAACAGAGAAAGCTAAAAGACAGAGAATTTGGGATCAGAGCGGCACCGTAGGATGGAGGAAGGGACGAAGAAGACAAGACAAGACAGAGCAGAGGAAACGAAAGAGCCGTCAAAATGGAGTGTCGAGAGCCCTAAAACCGCCAAAATCCCTAAAAACTTCTCTTCTTCCCCCTTTTCAATATTTGCCGTTATTAGTGTATTTTATTTTTCTTTATTTTTAAAGTTGTTTTAATGTAAGAGAATAATAATATAGTCTCGCTAGAACCAGACCGTATAAGCAGCAACCAGTGATATAGTGAACGCGTGGTTAATCTCTTTCAATATACCGTAAAGTATTATTTACCACCCTTGCTAAAAGCAAAGATGGAATCTATTTTGTTTTGTCGTCATTTGTTTTTTGTAGAATATATACGCGTTAGCCCTATGTATATAATATTAAGATCAAAATTCTTGATAATCTTCTTAAAGGTCTAAAATCTGATTGTAGTGTTTTTGTAACTAAATATACATGTATATTTTCAGATATCTTAACTGAAGTGAAACGAAAGAAACAAAGAAACAAATTGTAGAGAGTATAGTAAACCCTTCAGATTTAGGTCAAAAGGAAATGACAACATTATAAAGTGAGCTGTGAAACCGAAACAAAATGTCTAACCACAGAGAGACCTATGAAAAATGCTCATGTCTTAGAAGCTTCCGCAAAACAAGATCCCAAAACCGAACATCCATCTTTCGAGTTAAAAATGTCTGGATTGATGATATGATTACCTGAACCTAACCTGTTTGGCTCTTCTTATACCTTCTTCTTCTTCTCCAGATTTGCAGTGACACTTCTTTGCTTATGCTTCCAAGAAGGTATCTTGCCGGGAAATGCCCACCTAAGCAACCGCTCCCACGAGTAGCAGATGATGAACATAAGTAAAGCCCAGAGGAGAAGCTTATCCCTCATACCTTCAGGTAAAGGAACCAGCTTCAGCGAATCGTTCAGGTCCCTGAACAGATCAGAGGCGATGACGGTGAAGAACCCTGCTCCAGCAATGAGCGCGTAGAAGAACGGTTTGTTTTCCCTGATACTCTGGTTAAATGGATGTCCCATGTAGTTCACAGCAAAAGTTGCAACCTGAAGCATCATGCTCACCATGTAAGACACCGTGTTCACCAGATTTGGATGGAATGTTGCTTCTGGTTCGATACATTCCTCTGGCATGTGTTTCTCAGCTTCCTTCACCGAGTAGATCAAGAAGGTTATGTGAACAGCAAACTGTCCAAGCAGAGAGAGGAAGAGATACAAGGAGAAGACACTCGGGTGTGGTCGCTCTGCAGAGAGGGTTTGAAGCGGTCGAGCATGAGAAATGAAGAGGAAAAACGCAGCTGTTAATACGCCGCTGATTGTAGCCTGGACATCCCCGAGCTTCACACCATCTAGGTACATAACACTTAGCACATAAGCTGTGGCGAGACAGTTCAGACCAAGAATTTTGAACATCTGAAGAGTCGTCACAAGTGTACTACGACCCTGTCGGATTATGTCTGTCACTGGGGCAACCGAGGCATGTTTAGCTGTGAAGGGAGATGCCATTGATGCATCCCCAAGTTTGACTAGGGGAGCTGACCGGCCATCACCATCATCACTGTTTAGTTCATCCATCATCTTCTTCAACTTTTGTCTCTGCAATTCCGCAGCAGTTAAGTGGCGGTTTTGGTGTGTGATCTTTCCCTTTGATGATCCTTCCCCATTCTGGATTGCGGTTTTGCTAGCTGGTTCTGATGGCAGTTTGGACTTTTTTGACTTTGACTTGGATTCATCTTTCGATGATTCCGAGGGAGGTATAGTATTCAGCAAGGCAACTCCAACATGGGCCTTGAAAAGTGAACAACAAAAATCGAATCAAAAGAAAGAAAATAAAGCATAGCATCATTTGCTTGGCCTCTGATATGCTAAAGCTCAATCTTCCCAATGAAATTCCTATTGTATGCGTTACCTGCTTCAATGCTCCGACATCATTTGTCCCGTCCCCACACATCAGAGTCCCTCTTCCTACCGCTTTGAAGGTGGTTAAGATTAGCTCCTTCTGCTGTGGAGCAACTCTTGCAAAAACCTGAAAAGAAAAATGATTCAAGGGTCAGACACTATTATTTATAGGTATTAAGAAATATTAAACCAAGTGACAAAGATTACAAGGTGTATTTACCTTAACAAACGGAATGACTCGCAAAGTAGCAGATGTAGCCTGTAGCATTTCAATGCTGTCACCTCCAATGCATAAATCGTGGGTCTCTGCAAGGGTTTCGATCTCTTTGTCACTGAAAACAGAAACAAAGTCATCCTTTCTCAGTCAGAAGCAGGAGAACGACATTGAAAGAAACCATCTTAGTGTCAGATCATAGCAGAGCAAAATACTTCAAAGGCAGAACACCAAGGCGCACACACACTTTAATGACAGAAGAAAAAAAAAGGCAGCATGGAGACTACCGTGACAGCATATACTGCTGAAATCATGTGACAATTTAAGATTGTACAAGACGAGGATACGAATTTGCTTTAATTCTACAGTAACTGTGATTAAAATTTCACTGCACCTGTAGGGTATGATATCCTTCTCATCAGGTGACACCCACTTGTAATCGTCACCAGTCCTTGATTGACCAAGAATTAAAACTGGGTTTGATACAATATGCACTTGGCTTGCAACATGACAAGCAGTCAAAGCTTGATCACCTGTTATCATCACCTGGACTCATGAAAGTAGGATAGGACGTGAACACTGAGAAACGGAAATAAAAGAGCCAAAATCTTTTTTTGGGGCAAACAATAACCAAAATCTATAATCTAAACTCAATTATATTTCTTAATTGAGTAATTAGATAGCTGCTTTGCAAGTAATTTGTACTGAGTGGGAAAGGAACTTGAATGAACTACTGGTAGTGATAAGAGGTCCACAAGTATTTGCATTATAAGATACACAGTCTAAATTACCAAATCATGAGATGAATTCTTTAACTCCAAGAGAACGGTGGCTGAATCTGATCTAATGGGGCAGTTGAAGACCTGTGATACATAAATGAGCCATTATGAACCAACGTCGACACCCGACATCGTATACAATTCAAACATATGGAGAAAGTAAAGCTGCAGAGGGACATTATGCCATTACCGCAAACCCAGCGAAAGTAAGGTCACTCTCAACAGCATCTCTCTCCATGTCTCTAGCTTCACTGGCCTGGTTATCATTATTACACATGTAAGGTTAAATATAAAGCATGTGCGCAGAAGCTTGCATAATCCAGAACAAAGCGATGCAGGCTGTTTTTATTAACTATGAAAAGAACAAATCAAAAGGCATGACAAGTGCATAACCACAGATAACTAACTATTCCACCAACAGACCTAAGAATATTGATATTAGACATAAATTTAGGTTTTACATTAAAGATTCACACGCAAATCTCAATAGATGAGCAGTGAAATTCTATTGTCTACGTCTGTACGGGGTATTACTGACACGACTTTCTAGGTAAATTGACATGCATGAATTCTTTTCAAGAAGCCAATATGTTCATGAGTGAGAGCATGGGTAACTACCATCATATCAGGAAGTCGTTTAAATGCAAGGGCTAGAACTCGAGACCCTTGGCGTGTGTATCTCTTATATGTTTCGATATATGATGCTGGCACATCCACAAGCCTATCTTGGATGGTCTCTGGTGCACCCTGACAAAGAAGTTAAATATAAGCTTCCAACATTTGTATTTGTATTAACTGATATAAACTTCGTCTATGAGAATAATGTATTAAGCATACCTTCACAAACACAAAATATTCCTGCTGAATACAAACGATAACTGACATTCTCTTCAGATGCGAAGCAAAATGGTATCTCTGCATAATCTGCACCGAGTTGCCATTTCCTCTGCAGCGATATTACAATGTGAAAAAGCTTCATAATATAAAAGATTACCAACATTCAAGGCTTGGCTCATGCAAGCACATTTTCCAAGACTAAATAGCCACCATAGGCAAAGAATCAAAACAATAGAATAAGAGATTAATAAAAGTGTCAAATGTCAATAATTACCTTCTAGGCAGGGCCTTTTCATCAGATTTGTAACTCCAGTCAATTCCTTTAAGTGCAGCCTTCTCAAGAGGATCACCAACCTGTAAATATTGAAATACAGAGTAAAACATGACAGAATTTTGAAATGATGAATAATGGTTCAAAAGCAAAGCACAAGCAGTTTCAGAAAGATGACCATAAGTAAATGTATCACATGCGTACTCGTACACTAGCATTCATTTCAAACTTTCTAAATTAAAAAGTATACTACATGGAATCCAAATGTCGAATTTAATAAAAACATGTGTGCATGGATCAAAAGAGTCTGGAGCATCGAAAATCCAAAACTTCCACAAAAATGAAATTTCTCACAGGCCAAAACGGGAACAACAGCAAGACTGATACCAGGAAATTGAGTTTATCTAGGCCAAAAAAAAAAAATGAGTTGCTCATACCAGCTTGTTGTCTACAAAGACCAAGGCATGACAAGAAGCCAAAATCTCCAATGTGCGTACAGGCACCTTGCTCATATCAGTCTCTGCTTCTTGGCAATCAGACAAGCCCCCAACTCCTCGAAACTCCTACGTAGCAGCAATGAAAATGAATTTACCATAAACAAAATCAAGCAAGCATATACACAGAACCTTACTTGACCTTACCATGTCATCTGACGTGAGTGTACCAGTCTTATCGAAACAACACAAATCAACCTGTCAAAGAGAAAGTGTGACACTAATAAGAATCAAGAATGGATACTAATTCCTCGAAGAGTGCCGAAGGCTCAACATAAAGAGTTCTTAAGACCAAAAAAATTGCCAAATGAGGCACAACAGATACTACCTTCCCGGCAAAAGGGATCCTAAAAGGCTCTGTGCAAAATATCCCACGACGTGAAAGAGCAAGTAATGAAGTATTCACAGCAATAGATAATTCCATAGGCAATTCGGGTGGGATCACTGAGGTGATGATAATTGAACAGCCTAACAAGAGCTTATATTTGCTCCTTGTAGGATCCTCGAGACCCTGCAAAGAAGTTTCCTCGTCACCAGTATATATAGACATATTTATTTGAATAAGAGCCTGAAACAAATATTACTTTACCTTTACAAGAACATAGCCCGCAGCTATCACGGCAAATACAACTAGAAATAATATGAAGAGACCACTCTCCCAGCTGTTTGCAGTAACCTAATTTTTTACCAAAAGGATCAGAACTAACAAAAAAATTAACATGCTGACAATGAAACAACAAATAAAGGAAAGATCTCTAACCCTCTCCGTAGAAAATAAAATTGTCCTCATTAATTTTCCTTGGCTTGTCTCAAATCCAGTTCGGAGAACAACAGCTAGACAGCCACCATCAGGGGTTTTCAGAGGGAAAGACTGAACCCAAATATTAATTAGTATGAAACAAAGGTTAGGAAAAAGCACAGAAGAGGAAATGGTTGATAATTGATATTGTTGAGATGGAAATACCTTGTCAGGTGAATGTTGTAAGATCTTGGTCCCGCCAAATAAAACATGATTTTTATCCCTTTTGATCGATAACTTTTTATCAGATCCTTCGCCAGCAACTGGAACCTATAATAGCCATCATACCATCTCAGTGAAACCTAGGTAGTGCAAGGGTCTAAGAAATGTTTCTATAAAGAAGTAAGTATTGCTCACTAGTTAATAATGACGATTCATATTTTCAAACAAATACACTAGAACCTATTAGACATATTGTGAGAGAAGCTTCTGATGCAATAATCAGAATGACGAGCAATATGAACCAAATTTAATAAATATGCAATGTTACAATCCTAAAATTTTCAAACCCCAAAGTCAGGAGAGGATGAATTTGGAAAACAAGCCAACAAACAAAGATGAAGTTAAGGAAAGAGAGTACCTTCCATTGGGGAGTTGACTCGCCTGTCAAAATGGCTTCATTTACAATAGCACTTCCTACCAGTAAAAGCATGTCTGCTGGTACTGTCTTATCCTCTCCTCCCGTCTGAGTTGAAGGTCTCCCAATGGACACAACATCTCCTGGCAGCAGATCTGTACCTAAGAGCTTCGCCCACCTAAAATCTGACTTATTCAGACACAGCAGTAATACCGAAAAGATCTTTTAAGGTAAACTTGGGTGTTATTCAATTACATACCTCCCGCATCGATACACCATCACAGTCTGACTGTCCACCCTTACACGTCTTAGTTCGGTTAATGTCTTCAAGCGGCTTTTCGCCATTGTTGACTCGAACATCAAAAGCATGAATAGTGTGAACACACTGTAATACCAGAATTCATCCAAGCACCAAAGACCCACACAGAAAACCTGAAAAAAGAGGAAAAAACACAGTACTTAGAGCAACAATAGCCATGGAAAAAAAAAGGAACTCTAAGATACATCCATTATCAAGTGAGCAGTACCTGAAATACAAAAAATGGTTCCGTGCAGTTTTCTTTCATTAGCTTCTGGAATGTAGGTTGCGGATAATCAAATCTGCAAGATGCAGAAACAAAGTATCAAACCGGATAAAAGAACAACCACACTTTGGATAAATTCAGAAGGAGAAATGTTTAAAGAAGTGGTTGGTTAGACACATTATAAGAAAAACTGAACGCAAACATTTAGAAACAATCAAAAAAGAATTTCTAATCAAAAGCATCAACTATCGACCTTACAGTGAACTTGTGATAGATACATGAAGAGAAAAATTACAAGTCGACTTACACGTTCCTACCCCACTTCTCAGTGGCAGTTGCAACTTTAGCTTCCGTACCATGACCAGTACATTTTAGGTAATAGCCAAATGTCTCCTTTGTGGGGTAAGGAAGCTTTGAAAAGGCTCCCAACTCTTTTGAGAATATAAAACGCTGCTTTCTGAAGTCAAAGAAAATTTCCTCCACGTCTCCTGAGGATGCCGAACCAGTCATCTGCAAACAGCAAAAGAATTAAACTGTTAGAGAAGTAGGAGTACTAAAAAATCAACCATTTTAAGGCCAAAGAAGGACTCAAATAGTATAGGGTTTAAATTCATTAAAGTTTACGCAGAGAGAAACAGTAGACATATAGTATTGGTTCGTTGAGGGGGAAAACACTGAACTTTACATATATAACGCGAACCAACTAGAAACACACAAAAAAATAGAAAGCTAGTCGCATAAAAGCAGTCTAAATCCACTGTAAGAGCCAAACCATTCATGGAGACTTTTTTAGACTTTCAGTGACAACTTAACAATTGAACCTAAACTCTTGAATGAACTTACTAGGTTACGAAAATGAAGAGGCACAACTTCTTTAGAACCAGAAAACTTGGCTGGGGTAACTTTACATGCATCTGCCTGGTTGATACTGTTAACCTGCGAATCGAATACACAGACACATAGCCAATATAAACCTTCAGCTCAAGTAACAAAATTTAGAAGGGGGGAAAAAACGGTGTTAAGAGCCATAAGACTGCGGGGTACCTTGCTAAAATGGACAAAACACTTGAAATCAACGGACCACGCAGTGAAAAGCAAGACTAGGATGTGAGAAGCCAGAAGAGCACCAAACGCGATGGTAGCATCTGCGAAGTCTATGCTGGGAACGATTGTAGTCAACCAAGTAGCATAAAGAATCGCAAATGGCCAAACATCCAAGCGCCATGCCCAGTGTTTCTTCCTACATAAATCGACCTTGTCCACTACCTTTCCTCCCACACGGAAGCTCGACATCACAAACCAAAAACCTAATTCGCCGTCAATCGTCTGAAGTTCCTAGGGTTCTGCACAGCGTTACAGTCGCAAACTAGTAATCGTATCCCGCAAACAAACAAACAAAAAAAAGTACACAAAACTCGATTGGTATTGAGAAAACAGTACACTGAAACAGAAATCTAGAAGAAAATCCCAGGTTTCGACCATTCAAACATCGAAATCGAGCATTCGAACAATAAAGTTTCCAAGAAAAAACCTAAACCCAATCGAGAAAGTCGATTCTGAAGCAGATCTAAGAAGAAGGGAAAGAGACGAACCTTGAGATTGGATTTAGCTTGAATATGAAGATCTAAACTAGAGTTTTCCAATCACTAAGATCGAATCACAAACAGCGTAACCAAAAGGAATCTCTTTTTCGTTCGTCTCCCTCACACCTTCACAACTCACGATTGAGGTGTTTCCCCAAAGATGCCCGATTGACCATGAATCGTTTTTATTTTTTTTACTAATGTAGACGGCTCCAGTTTCCGTTCTATTTTTTCTCAACTTCTAATTTATTTTTATTTTAACATCTATTTTATTTATATTTAATATCCAAAATTACATTAAAAAAAATACAAATTTTTTGATAACATAATAATAAAAAAATCCAACGATACTTTCAGAAAAAATGTTTTACTCGTTTTAATATTTGCATTCGATTTGATGTGATTTTCATCTTTCGTTATACATATATAACTCATTTAAACATCATTTTTTGTTGTTTTACATTGGCAAATTCCTAATTTAGATTTATAAATATTTTTCGGTTAAAATCTAATTTATTGATTTTTTCGATAGAAATAAATTGCTAACTTTTAATAATTGAACGAATATTGGCATACAACAAATAAGATGTATTTTCGATTCTAAAACATCGTTTCCATAAATTTAGTTTCCAGAATTTCATATCTACCGATCAAATCTGCATAACATATTCTGAACTTCTATATTTTATCGTATGTAATCTTCATTTTCCTTTTTTCCTAGAAAGTGAATATAATGGTAGCTTAATTTTTCATCTTTTTTTTATATAAAAACCAAAAAGTATATTTAACCCCAAAAAACAACTAAAAAGTCTTGATATGAAATATTCAAAATATCCAAAACATAGAAAGTAGTTTAAAACAAAAGAGGAATTATTAATTGTCCCTTAAACATTTTAAACAATAAAACAAGCACAAAAAACACAAAGGCTTGAGACCTATCGATCTAACGAGAACTAGGGTAGATATGCCATGTTGTAGGGAACTGAACCCATGTTGAACGGTGCACTGGGAACGAAGGAGTAAGGTATTGGATGATGTTGAACTCCGTAAGCCAGGCAAGGTGGAGCCAAGCGGTTCATGTCGCTTCCGAAAGGTAAAAGCATCGGTACAACCGTTGGTTGGCCTATGCCATACATAGGAATATTTACCGATGGTTGCGAAGCGGCTTGCATGTTCCACATGGCGGGTGCCCCATATACAGGAAGTTCTAGAGATGGTTGCGGAGTGGCTGGTGTCTTCCATGTGGTCGGTGTGCTTGGACGATGGTCTAGTGATGGTTGCGAAGTGGCTGGTGTCTTCCATGTGGTTGGTGTGCTAGGACGATGGTCTAGTGATGGTTGCGAAGTGGCTCCAGTGTTTTGCCCTGTCGTTGTTGGTCTTTGCATTGTTGAGATATCTCTGCTTTCGTCTGCAACGTTGTCGTCATGAATGCTGAGCCTCCTTTTGTTTTTGTTCTTAGAGTTGAGACGCGCGAAGTATTTCTGAGCATGACTTGCAACTTGAGTCGGTGTTCTTGTCATTACAAAGTTACGAGAAATGCTACGCCAATCACCTTTCCCATATTTATCCAAACCGAGAAGAAATTGTCTGTTCCGTCCAGAAAAGAAAAACAAAATCGCAAGATTCGAAATCTTAGAAAAATACTAATTAAATCATAACTACTCAATAAAATACAAAATACTAACCCAAAACATACATAAGTTTTGCTATCGTAACAACTAACAACATAACCAAAAAAAAAAAAAAAATTGAATAGTAGTATAACCTGTGTTCGTTCGCTGTCCAAGCAATCCCCTTTCGTCGTTGTTGCTTTGGTTGTGGTGTAGCTTCTTGCTTATACTCACATTTGCAATTGATACCACATTCCCCGATGCTTTTTTCTTTATCATTTGTTTCTTCTGAAATATCATAATCAGGAAGAGGTACACAGCCAGATTCAATCATCATAACATCTTGAAGTAAAATCTCGTAATGTTCGCTAATTTGTGCTAAAGTTTTTCCAGGAACAACTGCAGCAATTTTCCCCCAACGATTATCAGTTTCGTCGGTATAAATTGCAAGAGCTCTCTCGAAAGCAATATCATCATCCCTGCTCCACGATGAACCACCACCACTAATTTTCTCTCCTAAGATCATTTCTCCAAGCAAATCTATTACAAATTCAAATATTTTAAACCAAAAATACTCTAGAAACGGTATATACTATTGACCTGAAGTCGTAAATTTTGTTTTAATAACCCCACCAACTAGCATTGATAAAACCCAAACTTTGTTTATTCTAAAGAACCCCAAAACTGAGATACTCCAAGAAAGATTGAACCCACACGGAGAAGGAACAAAACAGAGAAAATATGAAACAAAGCAATGTTAATGATAAGTGCCCTATGCATAGATAGCTATAATAACTTTTATAGACAAAACTTTCTATTTGTTTTTTTTTTCTTTTCCCTTTTTTATATTGTTTCCTATTTTTTCTATTCCTAACCATATATGTTACACAATACACTGTATCATCATTGTTACAGCTGGTTTACAATATCAGGTTGACTTAAATATTTTCTTCTGCAATGTAGTATATTGGAAATAAATCTATATTTCAAATTTTATTTTCATTTTTTTAGCAATAAACAAAAGTGTGGTTAGACCTTAATACCTTGTTATGTTCGTTGAGGTGTCAACAACAATTGTACAAGTCTTGACACTTTTGTCATTATGAGGCAAAAGTTAATTTACTAAAAAGTGTCAACGCGTGGTTTGCTTATATAATAAGATGATTTCATGCGTTTCATTACTAATAAATTTGAATATGCACAATATCTTATAAAATTGAATATATAAATTTTATCTTATTTACTAACACAAAAAGTAGGATGTATAACCTTCCAACGGGAAAATAAGAAATATTCATATCCAACAGATAATTTAGTTACACTAATAATTAAAAGAAGAAGAGAGAAATTAACTCAGGAAAATGTAATTCCCGAGAGAACTAATCCTCGACTTCGCACAATTGATAAACACACACAGTACAATACGACGCCGTAACGGGGGTACACGTGGATGATGATGATGATGGGTAGGAATATCAAGATAGAGTACAAAGTCAACAGTTGCAAATGGTAGTCAAATAGGTTTTTTTTTTTTTTAACATGCTGCAGTGGAGTGCGTGCCGTTACTAACTCCCTGACCATTTTCAGTTTCAGCCTTCCGATCGTTACAGGTACACGTGTTTACCAATCGTACGACTGTGATCGCTGCTGGTTCAGGAGATGCCAGTGTGCCTAGCTTCAGCATATCGATGCTCACCTCTGGCAATTTAGCGGCTTCGATTTCTTTCTCCACCAAATCCGACGGCGTTTTGCAGTATTTGAAAACCACGTAAAGTATCATTTGAAGTGCACCGAGAACAAACCCAATCACGTTCGGGAACTGCGAAAATCGACAGAAAAATTTAAAGATGAAAACATCACTTATTTAGTGCTCAGAGCAATATATATATATATAACTACTTTTATTTTTATATGTGAACTTTACGCTTTATAGATCCATATCAATTTATAGTATGGTTACGTGCAGTATACAATTCTATGTATTATATAAAGGATATAGAGATAGAACTCTTTTTTGTAAAAGATAAAATCTTTAAGGTTTTTCTTTTAAAATACAAAAAAAAAAGAGAATGTCTTTTAGTGTTTTGTGGGATATATAAATATAAAACGACATTAATACCGAACAAAAGGGTTATGCTTTTGTGGATCCACTTATCTCTTTATCTATCTATGATTATAGCTTCATAGGCTCAGGTACAAAGAAACAAAAGCAACCACTTTCATGCAAATAATGATGATTATGATAATGATTATGATGACTTACAGCAACATAGATATCCTTAAGAGCAAGTCCATAAAGGAGCCAGACGACCGCACTGAGGGTAAGTGTCAAGGATAAGCTAAACGGCATGTACTCCACACTTTTTGTCTTTATCACCGTTCTCTGTTTTCAATACAAAATCAATTAATCAACTCATCATATTTTTCATTTAATATGTGATATATCTATGTATATCTATATATGTAACACACTAGACTACTTACGATAATGCTAAGCGGCGCAGCGAAAACGCAGACAGAGAATCCGACACAAATTCCTCCGATGATCTTCGCACGCGTGGTTCCTTTTGCCAAGAATTGGCAGAGGAGGAGAATCAAACAGAATCCTCCAAAGTTCATTAGCAACAAGAGCTTCACCGTCAACATCTGCACCAAACACACCAATACATGATCGTTAAAAGAAACCACGTAATTAAATTTTACAGATACTACATATATGTTGGTTACGAACATACTCGAGCTTTCTTGGGGGCGAATGCAACAAATATGGAGATGTAGATGGTTTCGATGAAGCAACCAAAGGAGTTGATGGTGACGAGAAGAAAGACATCTTTCTTCTGTGTGGCGTAGTAGAGCCACAACGTTGCGCTGAAGAGCGCCACCACGTAGGGAAGTGATTGAAATCCTTCTGTGGTTTTCTTCTTCCAAATCCTATAGAACGTTGGCCTGTATCCACATCGAATCAATCTAACTCTTAATTTTTAATTTCTCAATTGGTTTGTATCATATGCTCATTATAGTTCTAGCTAGCTATAGATATAGTTACATAAACATATACGTGTGCTGACATATTTATATATTACTCATGTTTTCGACTGACGAAGAAACAAGAACATAGTGAGGTAAAGATGTAAATACTTACACGGGAGAGAGGAAAACAGTAAATGAAATGAGGTTTCCTGAAAATTCACGATTCAAATGAAAGTAGTGTTAATAGATATACCGGTTTTGATAAAATCTGGATATAGGTTACGATGATATCACATTTGATATAAAAGGGAGATAAATTCAGACCGAGCAAGCCGAAGACAAAGGCCCATGTGTTATGAGTGTTGAAGATAGCCATGAATGCCGGTCTTCTGATTATAACTTGGTTCTTTTTTGGGGTAAGAAACCTAATTTAGGTTTTTTGTTTAGGAGGGAGAAGAAGAATTTTCGAAGTAAGAAAGATCTTAGCTTTGTAAGTGTTTTTCTTAAATCAAAAGCTAATTGCACGACCTTAGCCTTTTGGGGACTTCAAGTATATATAGAGGGAGAGGTCTTCAGAAAAAATGGGAATGTGTATGGAAAATAAAATAAGGATAACTGTTTTGTGCGAGTCATACTAATTTTCATAAAAAGTATATATAATATCCTAAAAGTATCACTCTTGTCTTTGTAGGTGCACTGCAAAAATAAATGTCCATAGAAAATTATTCACAGAAACCAATTCATCAACAAAAATAACTTTTTCACAAATAATGCATGTCGATTTCGGTTTCGGCCAACTCTTTCTTTTAAGGGCTTTATGTCTAGATTCTACCTATTTCACATATATTTATATCTATATATATTATAAATTTATATTTGTATATATATATATATATATTTTATAACGAATGGGTGATCTGGATTTTTATCATTCGGCTAATTTTTCAGGATAAGTGTAACTGTCGAGTAGCCCACTCATCGTATTTTTTAATGGATTTAAATCATGACACTATTTCAACTGATCAAGCTGGAGTAGATAGATAATTATACATTTGAACGGAATCGATTTCTCGTCTAAACCAACGTGCCGATTTTTTTCAATTAAAAATCCCTATCCCACCACTTAGTTTATAGTACTATATATGTGAATACGTTGTCATATTAAAGTAATATTTTCTATGGTTAATATCCTCATTTATTTAGGATAAAAATTACGAGGCTCTTGCTTAAATTACGTTTCCAAGAAAATTAGTTCACGTGACATTGTATGGAAGTATACATTTGCCGTTTTCACTTTTAGCCACTTTCCATGCTAAATTCACGTTTCTCGGTTCTATATTGCCGTTTCTCAGTTATAAATTGCCGTTTCTCAGTCACTAATTAACATTATTTCTCTGTACGTACCCCGAGTTTCATAAAAAATATTCGTCAACTCACCCCGAGTTTAATAATTTAACAAACCAACATTTTTTTATTTTCTTCTTCAATCAATTAGTTAATGTATTCTATTCCAGTTTTACTTGAATTCACATTTGTTTCATTTATCATATTCACGTTTTTTTTTACTTTAAAGAGGAAGATAATTAGAGCGAAAGAGATATAGACCCCTAAGGAAAAAAAACAAAGAAAGAGAGATAGACCGCTTAACTAAAATTTGAAACTTGGTGAAGAATAATATACAATTTTTAATTCTTAATTAAATACTAACTGAATGAAGGCGCATAGTTTATATGCTCTAATCTTTTTCCAAAGATGTATGAGTTTCGATTTAAAATTCTTTTTATTATAAAAACGAAGGCATATAATGAAGCGTTTTTTATTTAACTGTTGGTTAACAATTTGATTATTTTTTTTACATTGAATGAAAGTTTTTTTTTTGTTTTTTGTCAACAATCTCTATTATGCAGATTTTGAAGTCGGGTAATGATGCAGTGACAACATTAACGTAAATCACTAGAATACATGTTCTATGTTCTGGTCACATTGGATGAAGTTTAACTTCAAAATATATGCTTTAGACAAAAATGTTCTGGTCACATGAAATAGACAAAATTTGATAATGAACACACGTAAGAGAAGGTTAGGACATCGAAGATGCTCATTAGGGGCACAAGTAACTTTAAAAATTCTTCAGTGTGCTATAAAATGTAATAGGATGAGGGGTTTTCAAATCATTTTTTTCCCCTGGAGATTTACTATTATAATAATCAATGGCTATATTAAAATGTTCATATACGGTTTTGACAGTAGGTTGAACCGTCTTTCTTTCGTGATTCCACGAGTTACGTATTAAAACTTCTATTCAAAAATAGAAAGATGTATTCGTTGTCAAGAGTAGATCATTGTTTATAAAAAAAAATGAGAATGTAGTAGGTGAAAATAAATAAAAAGCTTGAGTTATTTTAAACAACAATATTGGTGGATTGATTTGAGAAGAACCTAACTCCAATAATTCATAACTAATAGGACAAAAGAACAATAGCATGAACTTCATTTGTGAATCTGTAATCTAGATCAGACTTTTATGGTTATTTGAACGTAACAATTTAGGTTAATTATAACTTATTATGCTGATATATTCACATGGTTTTCATTTTTCAAAGAGTTCATTCTTTTAGGGTGGTTTCTTTTCATAGTAAAAGTTGTATATGAAAAAGACATTGATTCAGATATAATATTATTTCAAGTACATGATCACATTATTTAGAAAAATTCATACATATCTGAACAACGGACTAAGACCATCTCCAACGCTCAGATAAGTAAAGAGAGTCTCTTACCAATTAAATATTGTTATTTAAATATAATTTATTAAAATAATTAATTTTTAATTTTAAAAAGAAAGATAAACCACTCATGAAATGACAAGTATCATAAGAGTATGAGATACCTTTTTTTAAATTCCTTTTTTTAGAACCGGTTCTCAATCTTTCTCTTGCTTTTTTTTTTTTTTTTTTTATTCTCTAGATATCCTTTAAAATTTTTGTGTTGGAGCTGCTCTAACAATTTTCTTAGACATAACTCTGAGTGATGATTAGATCTAGAAATATAAGAATGATCAGTACGAGTAAATGATAAGTAGATATGTGGTTAAGAAAATATTATATCATCACAATTTTAATTATATGATTTCTCATGTCTAATTTAACACTAGTTTTAGAAACAGAGAGGAACGTCAAAAATTTTAAATTAGTATGTTGCTATCAAAAATAATTATATACAGAGAGCACGATAATTGATGATTCTTTGTATTACAAAACAATTAGATTTGAACTAAACGAATAAAAAACTTTTTTTGAACTAAACGAATAAAAATCATAATATGTAATTTTTAAGAGAGTTTTGGTTGAACGGTATGTTGGTCCTCTAAATACATAAATATGTGTAATTTCCACTTGGAACTATATTTATGTTTTGCTCCTCTAAATACTCTGTCGAGCTAGGTTTCAAACAAAAAAATAAAACTCTGTCGAGCTATAAAATTTGGAGTACGCTAGATTGTAATTACCAATCGTCTCTGAAACACGCTAAACCTCTTTTGACCTGATTTAGAGATTTACATGATGATTTCTGACATTCGTCACGAGCCTAGTCTAAGGTTGTTGCCTAAGTTTCTTCATTGGCCGCCTTTTTTTTTTTTTTTTTTTGAACTTTTAATTGGCCCCCTTATTCCAACATTATATTTTGGGTTAGAAATTATTTTATTTTTGGAACTTTATAGCGCACGTATTGCACTTCAAAAGACCAAAATTTGATATTTAGACTATGTGTAATTTCCACAAACCGGCAATTGGTGCACACAAAAAAAAAAAGACTATGTGTAATTTTTTATTGTTTTTTCTTTGGATCTCATATCGTTCATTCTATTTATTTATATGTCGCAGGTTTGTTATAACTCGAAGAAATATCCAAAAAAGGTTTAAAATAATTAGAACTAAAGTAAATAAATGTTTCTGGTGCTTTAAAGATATTAATTAAAGTGGTCGGTAGGACTATGGGGTATCAAAAAAATATGTAAATCGACTAGAGATTTCCGCTTTTTATAGTTCTTATTAGATCGAGAAGTTGATAAAATTGGTCTCTGATCCACAATGTTTGTTGTTGGGATCCAAACTTAAATCTAATAATGACCACTCGTTTGTGTAAATTTTGTTTTGTTGTTGTTTTAACGTAAAATTATGCTTTTTTTTTTAACATACGTTAAATAACGTTAGATTATGTTTATCCAAAAGAAATACTTCTGTACAGAGCAATGTTTGGTAGGACCGAAATTAAGGAAAATATTACTCGTGAGCTTTTAAGAAAGATAGATTAAATAAAGAAGATGATTTCCCAAGCGGCTACGGGCTTGAGCGGATGCTGAGGCTTGCTTTGATCTGTATCTGAGGTTTGTCAGATTGTTAGATGCGTGTAGCAAAACATTTATTTTTCCAAATAAAAAGTATACTCAGTCAGTATCTTATTAGAAATATATATGTCTACAAGGACATGAATCCTATTTTTCTTTCCCCTCTTTAACTCGAGGAATCTCGTATTGTATAAATCTGTCCAATCATATGTCAAATGAAATACTAACTTTTGACGATCAAAAATCATATCTACAGCAAAAGTAATTAATCAAATGTTTGTTATATATATAATGCGCTTCGAAATTCAATAATCCACCACTTTTTTTGGGGGTACTGCTTAAGATTTTAAACCCTATACACAAATGTCAGATTGATGAAAGCACCTAATTATTTCCTATATAATACACAGGGCAATTCTAAAATAAAGGTAAATTTTTCTCTACAGTATTTTTCTATTTTTTGCCCTAAAAAAGAATCTTCTAAGAATATTCCCTTTTTTTATTATAACACTTTTTATTCAAAAAATACAATTTAACCCCATTATTTCAGTTTTATAAAAAAACCATAATTATTAATATTATTAAAAACTAAACATTTATTATATAAAGAAAATTATATTATAAATTAAAATAGACATGAAAGCGAATGATTTTTTTTTTTTGGAACTGAAACAAATCGTTTAGTTTAACGAAACAATCATGAATATATAAAGTGAATACGTTAAAACGTCATATTTCTCTACGCTCGTCCGGCGGCAGTTGGTGTTTAATCTTCAATTCCGAATCCATGAGAAAGTGTAAGTCTATTCACTAGACGAAAGAATTATGCATGCTTTATAATTGTTTTTGAACTAGTGTATTTTATAATTGTTACTACGTACTTAATCAAGAGTGAGAAAAAATATACGTGATTGGACGAATAAAACGATGACAAATTGACAATAACAATGTACTTAATTCTAGTTAAAAGATTCCAGATATATAAAAAAACTCAACATTCGAACATATTAAAGCTTTGTCAAGCTCATTCGATTCCGTTTTTTACTGATTAAAAAAAACAATATGTCATATATCATATGTGGATACACCCATGACGAAAACGAAATTAGGCACGTTGCATAAGATTAGTCACGTAGGCTGAAGAAGAACTCGAATGGTAGAAGAAAATCGGAGAAGAATATTAATAAATAAAAAGACAAGAGGTGAGCAAACAACAAAGCAAAGCAGAAACACGAAATGAAATGTGGTTCTGCTGATGTATCAAGTTGCTCTCAGTCTTTTCTATCCAGTCATCTTTTCTCTACGTTTTTTTTTTGGTCTCCCCTGTTTCTTCGTTTATCTTTCCTTTATATTTTCCCTTTACATCAAATATTATGTTTTGATTACTTGAAATATATTGCGTTATGATCTGTTCATATACTACAATGTTCTGTCCATATTTTTTTTTTTTTTAACTAAATATCTTCTATGAATTGTAAGCACAATGCAACAAAAAAATGTAAATAATGTTTAATAACTTATTTCGATTTGAAAATTTAATAACATATAAATGCAATTCTGCGTTCGCAATCTTGCATATCATACTGAATCTATGCTCTAGGGGACCTTAAGAACATCCACAACAGACATAAGGGTCTGTGGTATATTTTAATATAAAATATAATATTAAAAAATATTCATGAAGATAGAAGATAGAAGAGAGAAGAGAGAAGAGAGAAGAGAGAAGAGAGAGGGTGTCTTTAAATGTTTTTAGGTGTCTTTGTATCTTCATACAGACACGTATCTTTACTGTTTGCTATTTTTTAAATATTTTTTAAAGGCAAGACACTCTTGATAGTTATCTGATGGAGGTGGTCTACGTATGCAAATATCTATTTCCAAATATTATTAAAGATCTATATTTGTACATACTAAAGTCATCCCCGTCCATTATAACCCATAAAAATTTCTCAAAGAAAATAAATTATTATTTTGATATAATTATAATTTATAAAAAATAAAATAAAAAAGATATGAACTAATCTATACTAATTGTCTTATGGAGGTCTCAACAATTTCTCAAAGGTTCACTCTCTCTCTCTCTCTTTTTTTTTTTAATGAAATACCCTCGTGAAAACCCCAATATAAATGCTCCGACACTAAAATAAATTTTTATACCTATCGCAATAGATATAATTATGAACAAGAAAAATATTCTGTTGTTATTGTTATGAGAGTGATTCAAACTTTGTTCCTCTTAATCCGCCTTCTTGACATGAAGACCATCCAATTCGAACAATTCAGCCCAAAGAAACCTTAAAATTCATTGGCCAAAGACAATAACATTTTTATTTTCTTTTCTTTCCACGTCCAGCAGTTCCTTTGAAGATTTTTCAGTTATTTACATTCACATCAAAATTCAGTAATAGTTTTTTTATGTGACCAATAGAATGCAAAAGAGAGAGAGAGAGAGGAGGTGCAAGTAGGAGAAATCCCCATCGGATTGATAAGATGACGTCACGGGTAATTGAATCCTTCATATTCCAAACTTTTTTGGCAAATCATCATGGCTTAACCATGTCCATCGTGAATCGTGACGTGGGATTATGTTTCATGCAGTTATTAAATATTTATAAGATACGAGAAAACAAAAATAAATAAATGAAACATGCATGACGATAACGAGCACGTCGGCTTTATCTAGAGGCCCCTATATAAAAAGTGCAGGATGTAAAGATAGATTCAAGAGGACATGATATGATTGGCCGAATTTGTTATTGCCACTAGATAACTATCACAACTTTACAGAAATAATGTAAATTTCACGTATATGAAAAAGTTTTGATGTTTATATATAAGTTCTTGTTTTTCTTCTGAAATATGAATTTGAACGTATTAATTCCCTATTTCCCTTTTTTTTTTGTTGTTGATACTTGATAAAGACCCTAATTCCCATTCTTTTTATGGTTATAAATCGTATTCCAAATTTTGATGTTCATGAGAACATTCTAAATGGAAAAGAGATGGTGGAGTAGATATCCTCTTAATTATAGTCTTATATATAGACGCTTAACTTATGAAAGAAATTGAATTTTAGTAACAACCGTTGGTCAATCAATACATAGGCCAAACACTGCCAATAATATACAAATCGAATGAAAGATCAATTGTATTGTGTTCTTTCTAGGATACTACTATGATGTATGATGGAAAAAGAATGTAAGTGATGAAGACACGGCGAAATTAAAGTCTTAATGTTGCACTCTAAGAAGTAAATAATTAAGAAAAGGTAATGGACATACATATAGTAACTGCCAGGAAAAAGGCCAAACTTTTGGGAGACAGAGATAATAAATATAATAAGGTTAAATACTAAATATCATCTTCTTCCACCAAAAGTAAAAATAAAATAAAAACATTCTAAAAGCTATAATCACATCGAATCATTCATCGCCAGTACATATGAAACTTTATGCTACTGTAACTAAAGTCATGTAGCAGATTCATATAATCATATACCATATTATTTGCACTAAAAAGGTTGTGCTCGTACATACTATACATAATCAAGACTCAGGAGGATCTGAAATTGATTTCTACCCAACACTGTAAATTCTTAATGTTGTACAAAATTTATTGGCATCTCTAAATTCGACACAAAGAGATCCTGATTAGTGATTACCAATAAATAAAAGTATACACCAGATGTAATCTTTTTGTCTAACTTACAAAACACATTTCAAGAACAAAAGTAAATCGATCACCAGTTAAAGAATCTTGTCTCTCTCGGTTATACTTTTTCTCTTGCTCTCTGAATATGCTCTGTAAAAATTTATAAATCCTCCCTCTATACAGTTTTTTTTTTTTTTTTTTTGTTAAAAAATCTCACCTAGTACTAACCAGAATAAAAGAAACCAATATTTCTCCACGAAAAAAAGCTTGAGGAAAAAGCAATATACAAAGCAAATTAAAAATGAATATAGGCCCATTTTGTTTAGATTATGTGACAAAAACAAATTATTTTTATTTTTCTTTTTCTTTCATAAAAATGTTTCGTTAGGCCGAATGATTTTTTTTAAAAATAAAAAAATGTAAAATCAATTACTATAATGAGAAAATAGATACAGTTAAAGAAAAATCAATGTTCTAATTAGATCGAACTAAATTTCTGCACCCTATATAAGATGTTTTTTTCTATCAAAGTAATTACTAGAATTAGAAAGAAAAAAAAAACGTTTTAATAAAAAAAAGAGATAAGGTTTACATGTATAGTACCAAATTGGATTTTTTTTTTCTCTTTTGTGTGGAATGATATTTCTAATTATTGAAGGCTTTATTGGACATTATATGAGTGATGATTCCACTCCCATGTAAAGAAGAACGGGATAATATCAACACTTT
The DNA here is from genome assembly GCA_020283515.1 of Alliaria petiolata. Taxonomy (NCBI): domain Eukaryota; kingdom Viridiplantae; phylum Streptophyta; class Magnoliopsida; order Brassicales; family Brassicaceae; genus Alliaria; species Alliaria petiolata. Next base: position 19,718,810 of record JAHZTW010000005.1, on the reverse strand, counting down.
GTGTTTTTTTTTTTGTTCTTCCTTTTTTTCTCTTTTTCTTTCACTTTATTTTTATAAATAATTTGTTTCTCTTTTTTTTTTTTCTTTCTAACAATGATGCTTGTCTTCCCTAAAACCTGATAGAGCACTTGGCAACTTGTGTAGTTGTATTATGAGTGTGAGAGTGCGTGTTATATATCCCATTATCATCTTGCCGATGAGAAAACATGAATTAAATATGAAGATTATCTTCATCCATTATAAGGAAACGTTTGAATAAAGGTTTCATCATTTGGCTTTATAATACTGTTAGTTTTATTAAGACGGTTTTGTACATACTTACAAATGGTTGCTTAATCAGCGTAATCTTGCCAAAAAAACAAAAAAAAACAAGATTGGGCCTAACGATACAACATTAAAATATTTTTAAGCTCGTATATACTTACATTTACATATATACATATCAAACTATATAATAAATTAAATATATATACACCGGTTTTTGATACTAACAAACTAATGGAATGTACTAGCTAGGTCATGCATGTATGTTAAAATGTTTTACGAAAGCACTCTTTTCATTTTCTAGGACGTGAGAGGAGGGGAAATTCGGAAAAAAATACTGAAACACGGATTCACTTTCAACGAAAGCACTCTTATGCCTCTATATTCCTTTCATCAACTTAATTTTATAGTATGTAACTTATTTATTAATGAACAGAAAAAATTGAGTCTATTTTAGTTGTTGCCAAACAAAAGAAAAAACAAGCAATGAAATTCAATTTGGTTTCATGTTTTTTTTTTTTTTTTTTTTTTTTAATGCGGATCAGAAGTTGGAGACCATATTTAAAAAAAATTAATCGTGCAATTAATTTTTGGTAACTTAAACTAAACTGTTTTTTTCTCGGTTTATACTATAGCAATCTTCATTATTCAAGATGGAAAATATCGAATTAATACAGACAAACAAATTAAAGTTATATTGATTAAATATAAAAGAAACAAAGTTATATTGAATATCAAAATTAAAATTATATTGAATTTTAGTTACGATATCGAAATGTCAGAAGGAGGAATTGGTTTTCCTTTTCTATTCTCTTTGGATGGTTCATGCACGATGAAAACATTGTTATTTCTCAAAAACCGACTTGACATTGTATTTATTTGAGTAATGTGATTATATATGCAAGCCTCTTTTGATAAAAGAGAGACTCTTTTGGTGTTAACAATGACATATCCTAATAAATCTAAATTCTTATTTGGCAGCTATTGAGGAAAATAATCTTTGGTTTTTTCAACGGCCATTCTCCCATCTACTCCTAGGTGCAATATTCACATGGAAAACAGTTGATGAGAGGGATGTAAGGGAGAATTTCTAAAACTAAATGCCTAAAATCGAAGTATCTATAGAATTTAAGGCTTAGAATTTAAATTCAGTTTAGACCAACTATTTCTTCATCACTAATTTTTCTTCTTTCTAAAATATACTATTATGTTAACTTTTTTTTTGGGGTCAAATTACTATTATGTTAACTATCTCCCTCTTTTGACAAAAAAAAAATCTCCCTATCTTTAGATTTATTTACTATCTCAAATTTGTTTTTTTATGACTATTATGCTACAGATTATTTTTCACAAAGCTGCAAAATTAAGGTTTCCATTGGTGACCGTTTAATATGAACCATAGAAATGAACAAAAAAAAAATTGAGTAAATGAAAAAAAGAACAAAATAGGAACGAAGAGGAAAATATTTCTCATTTGTTGCTCATGATCAAATTTATGGAGGAAAATATTTGTTAATTGATTCCTCAATTCATAATGAAAAGAGTGTGAGACCCACATATCAAAAACTTGACAAATAATTCCTCTTAACTAGTATACGATTTGATGAGCAAAGCATTCATCTTCGTTATATGCGTGTATCTCTCTGTTTTGAATATGCATGTTTACATTAATAGATACGATTATTTTAACGTAGAAAGCATCTGGTTCTATGGTGTAGTGGTTAGCACTCTGGACTTTGAATCCAGCGACCTGGGTTCGACTCCCGGTAGGACCTACTTTTTATGCTTTTAAGTTTTAACAAAGTTGTTAACAATATCTATTACGTTTGGGCCTTGGTTTTATTATTCTGGTCCAATAACTTCAATCACCCAAAGCTGATCCGACCCATTTATTGAATTTGGTTAAATTAGTCGACTCCAAGCTACCTAAAAAAGCACCACTATCAATTTAATCCAAGACGAGCAACAACTAGCTTTTTTGCAGCAGTTCTCACATACTACAGATGTTTTTCTATAGCTCGCAGATTTTACAGTTTGTAGAATCGCCATGTGTTTGATCTTTGTTTGTTGCGACGATTATCGGATCAATAAAAAGATTATACGTTACTTTCAACGAACCGAATATGATCAAAATCGTTGAGAACAAAGGAACTAAACAAACATAGCAATGCTACGGCCGAAACTTGGAAACCATCATGACAAATGAATATAAGCAAAACAATCAATCTTTGAGCAATAGAGAAAGCTTCGACTGTATTTGGTTTTTAGATTTTTTTTTTCCTTCAAAAACATCAATCTGATAATAATAATGTTAGTCCGAGTTCGTATACAAAACAAAAAAGACCTGAAAAGAAATGTTTTTTTTTAGTTTTATGATCCGATCCCTTCTCTATCTCGCGGAAGGGAAGAGATTCCAGTTCAAATCTCTCTCCGTCTTTCTGAAAATTCTCCAGATCTCTTCGCTAAATTCGTTTCTGATTCGGTCTCGAGACAGAGAGAGAGGGGGCAGTTGATTGATTGGGGGGGGGGGGGGGGGGGGGGGGGGGGGGGGGGAAGAAGACGAAGGCGGCGACTTTGAAAAAAATGATTACGATCCCTTATCTAACCGCTGTATCCACCTACTTCAGCTACGGGTTGCTCTTTGATCCTAATCGCAGGGCATGAGTGCGATAAGGCTCCGGTGCGTTGATCCTAATCGCAGGGCATGAGTGAATGGCAAAGCGATTGAACTGAGACGTGGTTCGTCTGCTTTTTGCCAACGATTATCACCTCAAGTTTTACTCTGATCTAAATCGCGGCACAACTGATCCTAATAGCACCGATTAGAGTACGGTAAGTTGGCTTTCTATATATTTACCTTTATACCCTTTTCTTTTGTTTTGCTTATCAATCGACATGTTTGAGATCTCTCAATATTTTTTTTCTTTCTCACGGTTTCTCTCTCGATTCTCATTGCTAATCATCAGCATCATCATTTCCGGCATAATCACTAGCATCACCGCCATCAACGGCGGCCCATCTCCAAGAATCGCCATTTCCATCACCATTCACCATGTTTTCATCGCCATCATCAACGACGGCCGATCATCTAACATTTTTTTGAGGTATGTTTGTTTCTTCTGCTATATTTACTGAACCCGAGTAAGATCGTGAGGAATTGATAGGTGATATAATTAGATGATATAATAATTTGTGGGTGCGATTTTTGTGTTTTTGTCAAAACCTGATGAAATGTATAATGCATAAGAAGTGTTTGATAAAATGCTTCAGTTAACATTTTAAGAGATTGAAGATATGCCAAAGAGACGAAGACTTTCATCTCCTGATCAGTTAACTACAGAGGTATGTATTTATAGATTGTCTTTAACATTCTTAGGAATTGATATTTTCTTAAGCAATTTATTTCTACATTTTAGGACTTGACAAATTGGTATTATGGACATTCTCGTCTAATGCTCCGGCTTTTTGTTGAGAGTCATAGACCTGATCCGACATGTGATAGAGAGCTAATGAGACTTGATCGTGGTCGTGGATGGCGTCACACTATGCAACTAATTAGGGGCTCCAATCAAGAATGTTATGAGACCATTCGCATGAATCAAGAAACTTTTCGTAGATTATGCAACACATTAAGAGATCATTATAGACTGAAAGGGACACGTGAATGTGCACTAGAAGAGGCAGTAGCTATGTGTCTTGAAATCCTTGGGCATGGTCAAGACCAAAGAATTGTTGCTGCTCATTTTCAACGTGCACAAGAGACGGTGAAACGAAAGTTTCATGAGGTGTTGGATGCTCTTTTGAGGCTTGCTGATGATATTGTAAAGCCAAAAGATAATGACATGATCGAGGTAAGCCCTCATCTATCTTCTAACAGTAGGTACTATCCCTTCTTTAAAGATTGTGTTGGAGCTCTTGATGGTACGCATGTGAGAGTGAATATTAGAAGTGATCAAAAGAATAGGTTTTGGAATGCTAGGAAGCAATATCCTTCTATGAACGTGCTTGCCATATGCAATTTCGATATGATTCAGGTCATTTATACATCAAACCCTTTTCTTTTCTTCGGCTATGTTAAAAAAAAAAAACTGAATTTGATTGAGTTTACTGCTTGATGCATAATGTTTCTTTTTCTCCGTGAAGGATTGTTTTGAACGACCCATATCGAGTGCACCTGATGCCTGGTTTGATGTGGTCGAGCGATACTCTAACGATAACAACAAGACGCTAAAGTGAGTCCTTCTTCCTGAGCTTTTCTATCAACAGTTGCAGTTTTTTCGGGAAAGCTTTTGGATTTCACATTAAGTATGTATTCCGAGAGAGTTGCTGAGCAAACCTTCGGTGTCAACTCTGTGCAGGCGAACAACAAACACTAGCAGGTGCCTCAATTTGGGTTCCTACAATTATCTTGGGTTTGGTTCTTTTGATGAATATTGCACGCCTCGTGTTATTGAGTCCTTGAAGAGATTTTCGGCAAGTACATGCAGCTCCCGTGTTGATGCAGGTACAGTGTCTTTGCCCTATTAGAGTCTAGGAACAATTTTTGGATCTGTTTCCTGACAACATTGTTTTCTGCCATCAGGAACTACATCTGTGCATGCAGAACTTGAGGAATGTGTTACTAGGTTTGTGGGAAAGCCTGCTGCTGTTGTTTTTGGCATGGGCTATGCAACAAACTCGGCTATCATTCCAGTCTTGATTGGAAAAGTATGCAATTGTGTACCCTTTATGATGCAGGACTATATTCTTGTGTTTCAGGTTCGTTCCAAATGATTGGATGGCTTACATGTTTATTCTATTGCTTTTGTTCCTTAGCACCTTCACATTTGGAACGTGTTTTGAGGGAACAAATTGCAGAAGGACAACCCAGGACACATCGACCATGGAAGAAAATTATTGTTGTTGTTGAAGGCATTTACAGCATGGAAGGGGAGATTTGTCAACTGCCCGAGATTGTTGCGATATGCAAGAAGTATAAGGTGAGGCAACTTTCCAGAATTACTGGTTGTGAGTTTCGGTTGACAACTGAAACCATTTTGTCTGTGTGTGCAACGACGCCCTAAAAAAGTAACTTGGTTCACTATCTGCCACATTTAACGTTGGCGACAGATTCAGGAACTCCGTTGGCCAAATTATCTTTTGCAACATCAGACCCATTTTGAGATTTTGGATTCATGAATGAAAATTACTCTTCAACTTGTTTCCTATCCTTGTTTCCAGGCATATGTTTACTTGGATGAAGCTCACAGCATTGGGGCAATTGGTAAAACAGGAAAGGGTATTTGTGAACTCCTTGGAGTTGACACAGCTGATGTGGATGTAATGATGGGAACCTTCACCAAATCTTTTGGGTCTTGTGGTGGCTATATTGCTGGATCTAAGGTTAGCAAGTGTTTACATTTGTTTTCACACAATGGTCTTGTATTTGCAAATCTTCTGGGGTCTAGCTTGTTTTGGTAAATCAAGATTCTGTCCTTTTAGCTAAGTCTAAAAAGAAATAAGATAGCCGTAACCTTCACTCAAAAGTCAAAACAAACTCTGAACCTGTTGAACGATAAATATGAGTATATAGCTGACACAGCAAGGCCTTTGGTATCTATACCACATACCATGTGATGCTTGGGTGAGTTGTACACTTCTCAAATTAAACAAAAGACTAATCAATTTATTATTATTTTATGTTCAACTTCTATAGGAGCTAATCCAATATTTAAAGCACCAATGTCCAGCTCACCTTTACGCTACATCCATACCAACTCCTTCGGCACAACAAATCATATCTGCCATTAAAGTTATTCTTGGAGAGGACGGTTCAAACCGAGGTACTCTTAAGTTTATTGATAGACCTTTCTCTGGTCTCTGAGCACAATCTTTTTATTCGGTTTGTGTCTCATAACCCAAAAAACTCCCATTCATCTCAAATACTGGACAGGGTCACAAAAGCTAGCAAGAATACGTGAGAACAGCAACTTTTTCCGTGCTGAGCTACAGAAGATGGGATTTGAGGTACTCGGAGACAAAGATTCCCCAGTCATGCCGATAATGCTTTACAACCCAGCAAAAATCCCATCTTTCTCAAGGGAATGTCTGCGACAAAACGTAAGTCGTATTTATTCAGTTCCAATTATCATTTGACAAAAAAAAAAAAAATGATTTAACTTGTGGGTCCAATGGAACCTTGAAACTCTGAACAGGTGGCAGTGGTGGTTGTTGGTTTCCCAGCTACACCTTTACTGCTGGCTAGGGCACGTATTTGCATATCCGCATCTCATTCAAGAGAAGATCTTATAAGAGCCCTCAAGGTATAAATCTTGGATTCTACTCACAAAAGCTAAGAAAAGATCTATGCTTTCATAGAGCTAGGGTTTCGATGCAAGAAACTGTAATTGGTATGATTCTATCATCTTTGTGTTGCACAGGTTATAAGCAAAGTAGGTGACCTTAGTGGAATCAAATATTTCCCGGCCGAGCCGAAGAAGATAGAAGAGACGAAAAATGACATCAAGCTGGAATGAAGCAATGAAATGAGAGAGAGATGCATCCAAGGAAAAACGCAAGCAAATGCAGCGTTGTCAAGTGTTAACTTTTCTCCATATCTCTCTCATTTGAGGCTTTACACACAAATCTGATTTCTCAGAGCTCAAGCCACTTCCTCTCTTGGTAAAATCCAACACAGAGTTCGCCCACACAGTAGTACTGCATCTATGCGACTCTTGTTGATGTTTTTTTGGGGATTTGTCGAGAGTTTAATTGTATAGTATAATCTTATTGAAAAATGTCGAGAGTTCTTTTGTTACTCCGAACAAAAACTCATTGTATGTTTTTGATGTTTCACATTTGTATTAAAGGGTTTGGATTAATGGTCAATAAGTTCCGAACCACAAGACACCAAAAAAAAACAGAAGGTACAATCACAATGAGCAAATCTTGCTTCTTCTTCCTCTAATACTACAACTACTAACACTAATATGGCTAATGCTACATTCAAACAAAAACATCAAAAGATACAAAAGAGAAAGAAAGCTTCAGATATTGCAGCTTGCATTGACATGGCTGTCACAAAAACAAAACAAAACAAAACTCTGCTCTTCACGAGAACTCTCTCCCGAGCTTCTGTATTGCACAATACATCTTCCTTCTGGATCCAACAGCATTGATCCCCATATCCTTGAGATCCTCCAGTGTCAACAATGGCAACACTTCCTCATCAACTTCATGCATCTCAAACATTGGCCAATATCTCCCTAAACCTAACTCCTGCAGCCATATCTTCACTCCTTCCCTTCCTCTTCCTCCACTCTGCCAATCTCCAGACATCTCAACCTCTCTGATCCCACTGCTATTCTCGTACCTTCTCCTATTCTCAAACACTTCCCTCTCGTTCCGATTCTCATGCGTCTGTTCTTTCATCGGGCTCTCTGAGTCTTCTCTGCTGAAATCGCGAAACCCCTCTTCCTCATCTTCTTCTTCTCCTTCTCCTCCGCTGAATTTCTCATCTCCCTGCTCTAATCCGTCTCTGGGCTCTTCGATTTTCGTCGCCCAATTGGACCTGACTCGCTTCGCCGATGCTGTCGTCGTTGTCGTCTCCCCACCCGACGATTTGACCCATTTGTTGACCCGCCAAGTGCCGACTGCAATCGGATCTTCATCTAGGGTTCCGGTGTTCTCGTACCCGGAGCTCAAATTCGTTAGGGCTCGGGTCCTCGATGAAGGCTTGCCGCTCTGATTCGACTCCTTTCTGTTTCCCGCCGGCCTCCATTTCGGCCGCCGCACGTGGGAATCGTACGCCACGTGTTGGTACTGGTCGCCGCCGATATCTCCTAACCGAACGCTCGGTCTTCTCAATCGTTTCGATCCGACGGATACGCCGGCTGAAACGGCGGCGGATGTTTCCGGCGCTTCGGCGAGGTTTATCGCCGGCGGGATAAAACCACCGTTAGTCTGGTGGCCTTCCACTAACTGCTGCAACTCGGCCATGGCTAGTGAGGCAGAGAACTGAAGGAGGGAAGTTCGTCTCACTTCCTCACTCTGGAACCATATCCTACAAACATGCGCGGATTGAAGAAGAAGAAGGGGGAGATTCGTTGTCCTTTTTATTAGGTTTATCTAGAGAAATTGGAAGTGTGAGAGAATCGTCCTCAAAAGGAAAGACGGAGAGAGCAAGAGAGCAAGAGAGCAATAGAGAAAGAGATGTTCGATAGTGGACACGTGTTTGTCGAGATACGACGAGCTCTTTGTAATATACTGTATTTTATACAGCCAAATCAACGCCTACATGTTCTTAAATACGTTGGTAACAAACAAACAAAAGTATTCATAAACTCTCTTTTTTTCCTCAAAGTCCTAAACTTTAAATTTGTAATTCTTTGATAGCTAAGCGAATTATGTATCTAAATACCTTTCTCGAATTTTTGTTGTTGCTGTTGTTGTTAAGTATGGGTTACCCTTTTCGGAAATAAAGATGAGAGTATACTCAAATGGAAAAATACCAATCCGGAAAATGCAAGAGCCTCATCGATTGATCGGACTGCCCCGTAGTTACTGTTTTAAAGTTTGAAACGGCAAACGGTTTTCTTATCACCTAGAGGTACCACGAACGGCAAGATGTTCTAAGGAATAACGTGAAAACGGCAATACTTTCAAGTTGCGGGTGGCGCGTGGTATCGGCCTAAAACCTCCTCCGGCCTCATCCTCAGAATGTAGAACCCTAATAACTTCTCTGCTAGTACCACCAATCAAGTAAAACAACTGGCCAAAGCTTGAAACCCATGATGAAATGGTGAATCTTCTCAGCTACCATGGCGATTTCCAGTGTGGGTTTCGCTTGCCGATCCTATTTTCCCGTTCGTACCCTCCACTATCACTGCTCACGGAAGGTGACGACTCTCTTAGCTATTTATATGAACAAATTCAACAATTATGCACTCGATTCTGCTAAATGTTTTCTTTCTTAACCGGTTGTTTCCTTCTCAGATTCGGTTCAACACTGTAATTGAGGCAGTGGATGAGCCAAATGGTTCCGCCAAGGACGGTGATCGTCAAGACAAGGTTGCTGATGGGACAAGTAAGTTACGTCCATGATTTTTACGGATTGAGTCATAATTCAGTTATTATGTCAAACATTTGGGTAGATACTATTGCTACTCTTTTGTGTGAAGTCAGTCTGATAATTAAATTTTTAATTTTACTTGAAGTTAATGTTTGCTCAAGTCAACGCTCCAACTACTTCGATCTGTTTCTTATCGTTTCGCTTGTTTTGACTGATTTGGCAAATGAAGGGGATCGTGAGTGGAAGCAACTGAATTCGAAAGACCTTGGAATAAGCAGTTCAATGATTTCAAAGCCTACAAGACAAGTGCTTAATGGCCTCAAGAGAAAAGGTTGATTCTTTTATGTCTTTAGTCCTTAGATTTCTCCAACTTTCAAAACTTCATTCAACTATATATCTCGTAATATTTTTGATAATTTTTTTCACTTGTTTCTGTAGGACATGATGTTTACCTTGTTGGAGGCTGTGTAAGGGATCTGATTTTGAAGCGGACACCAAGAGACTTCGATATACTCACTTCTGCAGAACTTAGAGAGGTTGGTTCTTTTTTTGGTTTTTTTCTCACTGTTTACATTGTCATTATCGCAGCCTGATTTCAAATAATATTTTGGCATTGATGTTTAGGTGGTTCGCACTTTCTCAAGATGTGAAATTGTTGGAAGAAGGTTTCCTATATGTCACGTACATGTTGGCGATGATATAGTAGAGGTTTGTTTTTTAACTTCTTTTGAGTACAATATAGGCATAGCAAAAACAGAAGCTCCACGTTCTTAACTTCTCTTTGTTTTTGCTTTTTTTTTTCTCCTTCCAATGTCTATATTCTGAGTAGGTTTCAAGTTTTAGTACCTCTGCACATAATTCTCCCAGGAACATGAGAACTGAATTCAAAGAATCCAGTGGCTCAGACGGCGACGAGGATTGTATCCGTTTGAATAACTGTTTGCAGCGTGATTTCACAATTAATGGGTACTCTTGTTAATACTTCAGTGATTTTTCCTTTTTTTCCGTTGCATCCCAAATTCATCAGTGCTTTGGAGATTCTTACAGTTTCTCCTTGCTCATGTCTCTTTGTGTGTTTACATTGTTATTCATATCTCAGGTTGATGTTTGATCCATATGCCAAAGTCGTATATGACTATATGGGAGGAATAGAAGATATTAGAAAAGCTAAAGTGTGAATGTATTCTACTTTAAATTGCCTTCAGATGTATTTCAGACCATTTCTTTTTGCCTTTTGCGATATAAACACTTCTTCTCAACGTGGCTCTACGATCACAGGTTCGAACAGTGATTCACGCTGGCACATCTTTTCAACAGGATTGTGGTAAGTTTGTCAATGGAAAAAAAAAAAAAATCTTCTATCTTAACCCCTTTAGACTCGATGTAGTGAAAGCTTATCATCTTCATTTATGATATTTCCAGCTCGGATTCTTCGTGCAATAAGAATTGCTGCACGTTTAGGTTTCAGAATATCCAAAGAAACAGCTCATTTTATTAAGAACCTTTCTTTCCTAGTACAAAGACTTGACAAGGTACACTTACGTTACTGCATCTATCCTTCAAAGAAATATATATGCTTGACATATTATGTTAGCGTATATCGTGTTGATGAATGGTTCTGCCTTAAATGTTCAGGGAAGGATCTTGATGGAAATGAATTACTTTGATTTCACACGCCGCATATCTTGCACGCAATGGTTTCAAGAGACGTGACAAAAGGACTAACATGCTCCTGGTCAGAAATAAAGCCTATCTTAGATAGTTGTAGATGTGTTTCTTGCTTAGAACATCGATTCAGAGAACTGAAAATGAATAATTTAAATTATGCAGTCTCTCTTTGCTAATTTGGATAAATTGTTAGCGCCTGATCGACCTTGTCACAGCAGCTTATGGTAAAACTGATCCTCATCTAAGTTCATATCTCATCTTATTCATTGAACATTTTTTGTTTTTCCTTTTCTTGTGTCGTATGGTTATTGTAACATCTGGATATTTAACAGGATAGCCATCTTGGCGTTTCACAAAGCACTTTCTGATCAACCTCGAAGTCCTTTAGTGGTAGCCGCGTTTAGCCTAGCTGTTCACAATGGTGGAGATATTCTTGAAGCTGCGAAAATCACAAAGAAGATCACTAGGCCACACGATAGGAGCTTCTTCGAGCTACTAGAGCCCGAGGAGAATCTCAACTTTCAAACCCTAATGGACGAGGTCATGGATCTTGATGCATCTATCAAAGATGCCTTAAATCAGATGACTGATGCGTTTATTATCTCTAAAGCTATGGCAGCTTACCCTCAAGCACCGTATTCAGATTTGGTAACAAGCCCTCAAAAAATCTTAACAAATGTCACGATAAAGGCGGTGAAATTGATTGATGTCCTAACTAAATTTTTTTTTCTTTCGGAATCTGTTAATATTGTTTTCAGGTGTTTATTCCGTTGCAATTGTACCTTAAAGCAGGCAGAATCTTCCAGTGTGTGAAAGAAGAGACGCAAATGGGATCTGAGGCAAAGCAAGGAAGCAAGATTGAGTATGCTGCGTTATATTCAGGGGATATTCAGGAAATTCGGCACGTATTTGCGAGAGTTGTCTTCGACACTGTTTTCCCGTTAAACCTAGTTGAAGAATTGTAAAATCTTTAGGTCTTCAAGTCCTTAAAGCTTGGGACACAAGGTTTCTTTAGAATTGTAAATTGTGTGTTGGGTTGGGAAGGTGGTGGATAGCAAGTACAATCCGGCTGGAGTTAACAAGGAATCTTGACTTGGAATCTTCTCTTTTGCGCGTGCGCGGAGTTCGTTAGTTCGTTGGATTTTAAATATGAAATGACATATGTAGCCCTATGATCTGCGTTTGTTTACTACCATTTGGCGTACGGTAATAGAACTGTGGGGGATTGTAAAAGCAAAAAGTTGTCAACTCTCACTCAATACAAGGGTTGAAATGGTAGTAAAGTAACTTGACGAAAAATACTTTTTGTAATAAAAACATGGTTAAATTAATAACCATTAAAACGGCATTATCTCTTACGGTCTCTTTTAAATTAATAACCATTAAAAGAGATTATCAATCAAATTCATAATTGCCTTATATCTTTCGATTGTTTTTTTTTTAAAAATAATAAATCAGGGGGACATCAGTATTTCCTAATTTGCGTAAAATAAAGAGTTTTCAAAAAACGAAAGAGATTTTCCAATTATAGATCTTTCTTGACTGTGTTAGTCAACAATTTTTATTTATTTTTAAATTGATTTGTCTTTGAGTATAAATTATAGAAATATAATAAATCCACGTCAAAAAACAATAAAAATCCATATGCAGTTGACTTATTGGGTCCCATATTTTCCTCCGGTGAATCTCCTTCCCCCCCCAATCGCATGACGCATGTGTTCTTCTCCGCAATAAACGCCGTCGTTTTCAAAGTCTTCACACTTTTTAAACTGCTTGCCAAAATCTTCACAGAAATTTACTTTCTTTCTGTATTTTTTTTCTCGAGAAAATCTTCTCTCCTCTATTCACTCTCCTCCTGTGAATGCTTTGATCCGGTTGATAATCTACTGATGGATCTCAGGAGAGCGAGGAGCCCAGTGTACGGGGGCCAATGGAGCCGATCATCTAACGATACGGAATCGAGGTCGCCGTCGATGTCTCCCGCTCACCGGAAGCAGCTCGGTGGTTTTGGTGCTTTCACGACCGTCAAGCGGACCCAGAACGTAGCCACTAAGGCGGCGGCTCAACGGCTGGCGAAGGTTATGGCCTTACAGAAACAGAACGGTGACAATGAGGAAGACGACGACGACGACGAGGATCACGAATTCGAATTCGCTCCTACTTCCTCTGCCATCAACGGCTCCAGAAACTATTCCTTCGCTCGCCGCAATCGATCGCAGTCACCTGCGGTAATTTACTTTCATTTGATTATGAGATTGAGGTTTGCCTTGTGCGCTTTCTCATTTTTTAATTGATTTAATTTTAGATAGGAAGAAACACCACCGAGCAAGTGAGTTCAGTGCGTTCTTTGTCGGCGGGAAGGCCATCAACGTTTGGTAGATCCAAAGCTCCGAATGCTTCTCCGAATTGGCTGCCGTCATTGAAACCTCCACTTGATCTTCCCTTTAAGGACAGAGATAACAGGTGAAGATAGATTATCAATTTGCTTAGTGGAATTTGTCAAAACCAGTTTTTTTTGTTTTTTTTGTTTGACTAAGTCATCAGTCTTCAACTCCTAAGATGTTGTGCTGCTTTTCGTAATCTCATAAAGTTTTAACGTTTTCAGGTATTATGGTGACGTACCGTTGGTAAATTCGAGAGATAAGGGGTATCAGCGCGAAGCTTCGGCTCTTCGTGATGAAGTACGTTGGACATTTCATCATCTTTTCAATTTTACATTGTATATCCAGAGTGAAGTTAAATTTAAAAGAAATGTGTATGTTATATATTTTTTTTGACTTGAGGCTGACGCTATATGTTAATTGCAGCTGGAGATGCTACAAGAGGATAATGAGATTATATTGGACAAGGTTCGACTTCTTGTCACTAAGGATTCTGTTTTCATAAATAATAAGCTATTCTCCTCTCTGTTATTTTATTAACAACTGTTTTGGATTACAGCTACACTGTGCAGAAGAAAAACGCGAGGCAGCAGAAGCCAGGGCTAGGGAGCTGGAGAAACAGGTTTTTTTTAATCTACTTGTCATTATCAGTTCATCTTTGTTGAATCTCTCTTCTTTCTTTGTCTAGGACAACATTCCAGAAATTTTACTTGGAATGACATGAATATGTTAGGTGTAGTTATCTCTTGTCAGATTAATTCGTTTGTTGTTTTCTTTTCCCAAAAAGGTTGCCTCTCTTGGAGAAGGAGTGTCTCTGGAGGCCAAATTGTTAAGTAGGTGAGCGAGCCTGTGAACTCTTCTTCTTTCTCTTATTCAGAAGAGAGATACGGCAGTAGTTTGTAGTTAAGGCTCATGATGAATTGTGTTTTTTTTTTATTCTTCTTCAGGAAGGAAGCGGCATTGCGCCAAAGAGAGGTTAGTGTGTAGACGAATAAATTATTTATTCTCTCTTTTCTTTGGCCGAGCTCATATTTTCTACTGTTCTGATGCCACATTAAGTCAAAGATAGACATTTTTTGTGAAGCCAAACAATTTAGACTGAATGGCTGTCATAATGGTACTTGCTACAGGCTGCTCTTAAGGCTGCTAACGAGAAAAAAGATGGGAAAAAGGAGGAAGTTGTCTCCCTCCGTTCAGAACTTCAGGTAAGGCATATTGTTACTCTGATTTCGTAATATGTGTGCTATTCTCATCTCTTTATGTTCAGATCCTGAAGGATGAGGCTGCAACAGTTGCGGAACAGCTTCAAGAAGCAAAGTCTGAAGCAAAGGCTCTTCGTACAATGACTCAAAGAATGGTTTTAACACATGACGAAATGGTATGTTTGGAAAGCCCAAGTCTCATTATCATTCACGTTTTAAGATATCTGATTGTGTGAGAAAAAAAAAAACGATCATCTAGGAGGAAGTAGCCTTGAAGAGATGCTGGCTTGCCCGGTATTGGGGTTTGGCAGTGCAGCATGGTAAGTGATGCATCCATTTTGTAGCAGCATAATTATCGACGTCAACTTTCTGAACTTATAGTTGTGGTGAGGTAGTTTATTCATTAGATTTTCATTTTCACGTGGCTTCCGTAGGCATATGTGCTGATATAGCACCATCCAGACATGAAAAATGGTCGGCTCTGGCTCCTCTTCCATTTGATCTGGTCATATCTGCAGCACAAAAGGCCAAAGAGTTGTCTCGGGATCAAGGCTAGTCTATAATATTTGTTATGTACTTCAAAAATGGCCGAGGTTTCTCTGATGCTGTTGCTTGCATCATCTTTATTTACCAATCTTTGGAATTGATCAGGTGGGAGTGATGAGGGCAAAATTGATAGATTTTTAAGTGATCTAACTGGAGAAGGAAATATCGAAAGTATGCTTTCAGTTGAGATGGGTTTGAGAGAACTAGCCTCCTTAAAGGTTAGGTGATGTCAGTGAGATCTCGCTTACTTCGTATATAATCATGAGGTTCCCCTTCCGATTCCAAGTACATTTTTGAAAGTTCTTATATCACAATGAAATTTAGGTTGAGGATGCCGTTATGCTTGCATTCGCTCAAAAGAGAACACCGAGTTTGGTTCGTCAAGGTATGTATATATTAGCAGCCTATAGTACACAGTGTGACAAAATATAGTCTCTTTTTTTTTACTAGAATGTCTAACGATTAATAGTCATTCTTCTCTCTGTTGAGATACACTCTTTAACTTTAAGTTGTTTCCTGCTCTTATAAACGTGCCACATTGAATGATATAAATATTTTTTTGCCTGTTTCTGTTTTTGTTTATGAAATGATCTGTTCGTTTCCTGATTTGTGCAATAAAGTTTTTTTGTTTTCTCCCATCTTACAGATTCCAAAGGGAGTGGAGTATTCGGACTTGTAGAGGCATACGGTAAGAAAATGTCTTCCTAATCTATACGATACAATGGCCTTGTGGGTTGTTCAAGGTTTTATCATCCCACCTAAAAACTTTTCTGGGTTTTGTGTCTGTTTGACACGGTACATCTTGATGATATTCATTAGTGATTGATTAAAAAATAAAAGAACCCGAGAAACTCTTGGCCGGTTCCTATCTGATGGTGTTTAGGCACAATCATGAACTTCTTACCCATGCTATCACATTTCTCAAATGCAGAATTAAAAGAAGGGGAACAAGAAGATGTTGCCTTTAAGCAGGTAGTTTCTTTATGCCCCATATAATTCATGTCTACATTTTGTTTTTTTTGTTTTTTGTCTTTAGCAGAGACTCAAACACCAAGAATAACAAACTGTGAAAGATTGTATTGATGCGTCTCTCTATATAAATGTATTGGAGTCCTCTCTAATCAATCATCATATACAAACCACTATGGTTTGGTTAAACTCTTACGGTTATATGTGCAGGCATGGCTGATGTACTTCTGGGGTAGAGCCAAGTTGCACGGAGTGGAAGAAGACATTGCTGATGAACGTCTCCAGTTTTGGATCAGCCGTAGTGGAGGAAAATCTCCAACTTCTCATGATGCCGTTGATGGTATAAAACTACTCTAATTTCATTTTCCTTTGTCCTAATTCCGATTCTAATATCACCACATTAAGTCTTAAACCTTTTTTTTTTTTTTTTTCACAGTGGAGCGAGGCTTGTTAGAGCTAAGGAAACTAGGAATAGAGCAACAATTATGGGAAGCTTGTCGCAAAGAGACCGATTAGCTTTTTCCATCTTCTTCTCCTACCTCTACTCTCACAGATCAAAACAACCTGGACCCCTAAGTTATAGATTATCAATAGCATTCTGTTTTGTATAACATAATTTTGGGAGAAACAAAACATCTTAAAAAGTATTGAAACATCATCTCAAGTCTGAAAATCTAGACTTAAAGCAGCTAAAAGTCTAACCACTTCTGGAAATAAACACACGTTGTCGGGGAGATAACCCCGTCAGGGGTACAAAGCCCTATATGTGGACATGCCCCACAAGGGACGGAAGCAAAAGCTCCAGCTCTTGCTTCGCCGCTACCGGAGTTTTTACCGGTCAGTTTGTAGCAAACTTCTCCGATTCTCGTAGCTGAATACTCATTCAGCCCATTGCTCTTGACCTCCATGATGACATTATCCAGAACCAAGTTGTTGAGTATCTCCTTGGTCTGCTCTCTGGTCAAATCGCTGGCCTTTTCGAAATACGTGCATATAACATCGGAGGTAACGACCCTGTGCTTGTGCTTCTGCAGTATCTTGACACAGACTTGTTTAAGCTCTTCGATTTTGGTGACGTCAAGAGTTCCGTCGATGTACCAATCCCCACCTGTAACCTCCTTAGAAGGCTCGAACTCCACTCCCAGAAAATGTTTGTTCCCTTTGTTGTTCATGGTTGGAAGCTCTTTGATGAGATTCTTCTTCTTGAGGGAAGTCATTGATCGAGTTATGATAATTGGTAGGATACTTGTCGCTTTGGTCATCTCGGTTGTAGTTGCCCCCATGCCTTGCTTGCTCCGTATCAGACTCAGCAGCTTCTTCTCGTGTTCGTTTAACCCACCCGCCGATGATTTCGGCTCCGGACGTTTTCGTTTACTCATATCCCCTAATCACACTGGAAAAAAAAACACAAACTTGATCTGATTTATATCCAAATTCAAGATGATTTAGGGGGATTTCCAAGAAGAAGGCGAGACTCTCAGATACAAGCGTTTGGGGAAGATCAGATTCAATTTACCTCGAGATTAGTTTTCTTCCGAGACGACAGGTTCTTTGGAGATGAAAAACGAATATCACTCGGGCGAATTCAGAGGCTGAATCTGAGGGCTTTAGGAGAGAGGAGCACAGAGAACGGAGAAGCACACAAGGGCAAACTTGTAAGCGAGAAGAAAACCCTAGCTTTCTTATTGGCTAATAATTATGGTTATTACTAATTTCCAGAAATAAGTTAGACAAGAAATCAAATTTCTATCAATATAATTCACTGAAATTGTCAAATTAAACACTGAGCTTTAGCTAAATTGTTCGTTTAGACCTTAATTATATTTATACTATTATTCTAAGCACTATTTTTATTCTAGTATAAAAGATCAGGAGGGTCTTACTAACAATTGTAATATTTAAATATCCTCCGTCTTCTTTCTTCTTCCGAGAGGGTGGTAGTATAATAATAATAATACCTTGCGACTTCCTCTCTCAAAGGCAAAGCTTGACATTTGAAGAAAAATACATTTTCCAAGAATTAAAAAGAAACTTTCAGAAGCTTTTTTCCTTCCAATGGCGGAACCTGAGAAGAGGCGAGATCAATTATTTTCTCAGGTAATTTCCCCGAAATTTATCCATTTCGTACCTCGAATTTAATAATCTACCATCATCATCACCCCCACCTTTTCGACCATCATTACACCCACATTTCTCTTTAGCTCTCTCGATTCTGATTTTCTCTTTTCTCCGAATTTGGGATCTGATATTATGGTGCTAACACAGGAGAAAGACGACGAGAAATATCTCGACGTTTGCCACGACGAGCACGAGTCTCCTCTTCCTCTCACCGTCACTTCTCGTGTAAATTGCTCCGATCCTTGATTCGTAGGTTCAGGGCCTCGTTGCCTAGTAGCTTCTCGCTTAAATTTTGTAAATTTTGCAGGTTTTGTACATGTTAGGAGACATAGCAGCTGGTCCAGCTTATCGGTTTACCCAATGGTTGGATTTAGTTCGTAAACGGAGTGCTACGTACGGATCCTCTGGCTTCCCTCACCGCCTTCACCGGATCGATGATATGGTTACAAGGTTAAGACACTTTATACCATTCCACATTTTTTTGTCCTTGTGCGGATCAGATAAGCTTTCCAAATTAGGACATAAGTCCCATGAGAAGGAGGTTTTTGTGCTCTTGTGGTTTTCAATTTCGAAACTACCCTGTGTAAGGGAAAGCTCGGTGTTTTGATGAAGATTATTAACAGAAGTATTATGCAGTGCAGGAGAGAGGAATGCTGCTGATCCAAAAAGCCCGCCAAGCAAGCAGACTTCAGAAATTAGTTTGTGGGAAAGGCTTGGCAAAGCCTCTATTGTGGATATCGAATCGTGCTCTTTTTCATGGAACATGCTGTCTTCGCTTCACCATACTGAACATAGTAGTAGCACTGATCATTCTGAAGAGGACCAGAGTAAACCGCTTGAGGTATATCTATCATTAATATGATCTTGCAAATTGGTAGATTGAAAAATGCTTCCATCAACCAGCTCTTCTTCGTCTCTACCTAAATCAAAGAAATATATTTTGAACTTTGTTTGTTTTCTGAGCTCTTTGCATTACATGTGGAATGAATTTCTTATGTTTGCTCTGCCTCTTTGTCTTGTTTCATACACAGGTTACTGTGAATTCTGGGGGAGTTGTTTTCTTTGCCCTGTTCAATCATTCCAGCCCTGAAGATGCTTCTCGAAACAACGAAGAAGCAGCAGCAGTTATAAAATTTTCATCATCAAGGATGGCCACGCAATCAGAACGCCTAGGTTATGAGTTTGCCAAGTGGCTAGGGGTGCAGATCCCGCAGGTGCTTCTTTTTCTTTGCTGCGCTTCAAAACTTAATAGTACTGGCTCGCTCGTTTCGCGTACTTTAGATAATGAGTAATCATCATGCGACAGGCCAGAGTAATTCATAGCTGTAATCCTGAGTGGACACTGATCAAAGAAGCAACTGAAAAAGCACAAGCTAAAGCGACTTCGGAGGGGGACGAGGTTGGTGAAGTGACTTGTTCCGAACTTCTGGAAGCCCTTGAGCTCAGTCGTTGTCTTCTCCTAATGAGGTGAAAGCACAAGATTCATCTTTATTCTTTTTAACTTTCTCCATGTTGGACTTCGACCAGCAACATCTATGACAGTAGCGATTGTAAAATTAAGAAATTATATATTCTGAACATTTAATATAAGTAGTTTTAGGAAAAAATATCTCAGTTTTATGATAAAATAACAAATATGTAAAATAATATCATGAGGTGGAATCATTTTATTGGACAGAAGTTAAAAGACAATAGTTGAACGGATGTATAGTTGGCCTAAGAAGACAATAGTTGAAATTTTTAATCTTAGTAGTTGTTGACCAGACATTTGTCTTTGCCTAAATGGATAATAAATGCATTGACCTTATCCCACACTTACAAATGTACAATTGTTGATATGTGATGTTTGTATGAAATCCCTCTTCTAAGCTCTCTGCATTCCCAATTTGTGATGGCAGCTATGTTCATGGATGTCCATTGCTGGAGAGCATGAGTAGTTTCGAAACTGAAGAAAAGGCAGAGAGAGCTGCTNTCGCAGGAGAAAGACGACGAGAAATATCTCGACGTTTGCCACGACGAGCACGAGTCTCCTCTTCCTCTCACCGTCACTTCTCGTGTAAATTGCTCCGATCCTTGATTCGTAGGTTTAGGGTCTTGTTGCCTAGTAGCTTTTCGCTTAATTTTTTTTTTGAAAAATTTGCAGGTTTTGTACATGTTAGGAGACATAGCAGCTGGTCCAGCTTATCGGTTTACCCAATGGTTGGATTTAGTTCGTAAACGGAGTGCTACTTACGGATCCTCTGGCTTCCCTCACCGCCTTCACCGGATCGATGATATGGTTACAAGGTTAAGACACTTTATACCATTCCACATTTTTTTTCCCTCTGCGGATCAGATA
The DNA here is from genome assembly GCA_020283515.1 of Alliaria petiolata. Lineage (NCBI taxonomy): Eukaryota > Viridiplantae > Streptophyta > Magnoliopsida > Brassicales > Brassicaceae > Alliaria > Alliaria petiolata. Next base: position 19,698,275 of record JAHZTW010000005.1, on the reverse strand, counting down.
AGCTTTCCAAATTAGGACATAAGTCCCATGGGTAGAGGATTTCGAAACGACCCTGTGTAAGGGAAAGCTCGGGTGTTATTAACAGAAGTATTATGCAGTGCAGGAGAGAGGAATGCTGCTGACCCAAAAAGCCCACCAAGCAAGCAGGCTTCGGAAATTAGTTTGTGGGAAAGGCTTGGCAAAGCCTCTATTGTGGATATCGAATCGTGCTCTTTTTCATGGAACATGCTGTCTTCACTTCACCATACTGAGCATAGTAGTAGCACTGATCATTCTGAAGAGGACCAGAGTAAACCGCTTGAGGTATAGCCTATCATTAATGTGATCTTGGATTGGTAGATTGAAAAATGCTTCCATCAACCACCTCTTCTTCGTCTCTACCTAAATCAAAGAAATATATTTTGAAGCTTGTTTGTTTTCTTAGCTCTTTGCATCATATGTGGAATGAATTTCTTATGCATGCTCTGCTTACTTTATCTTGTTTCATACACAGGTTACTGTGAATTCTGGGGGAGTTGTTTTCTTTGCCCTGTTCAATCATTCCAGCCCTGAAGATGCTTCTCGAAACAACGAAGAAGCAGCAGCAGTTATAAAATTTTCATCATCAAGGATGGCCACGCAATCAGAACGCCTAGGTTATGAGTTTGCCAAGTGGCTAGGGGTGCAGATCCCGCAGGTGATTCTTTTTCTTTGCTGCACTTCAAAACTTAATAGCATTGGCTCGCTCATTTCGCTTACTTTTAAATAATGAGTAATCATCGTGCGACAGGCTAGAGTAATTCATAGCTGTAATCCAGAGTGGACACTGATCAAAGAAGCAACTGAAAAAGCACAAGCTAAAGCGACTTCGGAGGGGGACGAGGTTGGTGAAGTGACGTGTTCCGAACTTCTGGAAGCCCTTGAGCTCAGTCGTTGTCTTCTCCTAATGAGGTGAAAGCACAAGATTCATCTTTATTCTTTTTTAACTTTCTCCATTTTGGACTTCGACCAGCAACATCTATGACAGTAGCGATTGTAAAATTAAGAAATTATAAATTCTGACATTTAATATAGTATTTTTAGGAAAAAATATCAAAGTTTTATGATAAAATAACAAATATGTAAAATAATATCATGAGGTGGAATCATTTTATTGGACAGAAGTTAAAGACAATAGTTGAACGGATGACAATAGTTGAAATTTAATCTTAGTATAGAGATATAGTTGAACAGACATTTGTCTTTGCCTAAATGGATAATATATGCATTGACCTTATCCCATACTTACAAATGTACATTTGTTGATATGTGATGTTTGTATGAAATCCCTCTTCTAAGCTTTGCTTTCCCAATTTGTGATGGCAGCTATGTTCATGGATGTCCATTGCTGGATAGCATGAGTAGTTTCGAAACTGAAGAAAAGGCAGAGAGAGCTGCTGCAGCGTTAGGGAGAATCTTGGTGTTAGATCTTGTAATAAGGAACGAAGACAGATTACCTTGTCGCCAGCTGAGATGGCGTGGCAACCCGGGAAATCTGTTATTAACCGACAGAATTTTGTCGTCAACAAAATACCTAGAATGCTCATTTGAAGAAGCTTTTGATTCCGCCATCAAACGGTACCATCCAAGAGACTACAGATCCATTCAGAAGGAAAGAAGAGCTTCTTCAGTAGATAGCAGATCTAGATTGAGTGTCAGTGATCAAAGGTTGGTCTCACAGTCGTCTGACTTTTCTGATATAACGGAATCGCCTAGATCCTATGACACTGGTTTCATGAGTCCAATGTCTGATAGATCAGTAGCTCCTGATTTTCACATTGTTACCATAGACTCGGGTGTTCCACGGCGTCCCCCTGCTGGAAAACGGGCTAGCGACCAAGAAATTTATCCAATATTAGTTGAGCTGCTCCTCAATAGTAGCCAATATTCTTCCAACTTGTTACATGAGATAACAGAAGGTAGTTTTGGATATCCCCAGGCAGAAGTTGGTGAAGAAACATCTAATGTTCGATCGAATGTAGTGACCCCAGTTGTACGTGAGTTTCGAAATGGTTTTCGCGCCGGTCTCAGGGATTTGCAAGAGTTCCACATATTCCTCGTCACGCTTCATCAGAAGTTAGATGGGTTGCTACGGGCATTTTTTAGTATGATGGACAAAACAATGTGTGCAGATTTTGACAGAGAAGACTTTGCTGTTCCTGAATCATTATGCATCTCCCTCAAAAGATCGGGTGCCTAGTGATAACTGCTCTGACCACAGTGAGTCAGATATGCACAAATCGGTTCTTAGGACACCAAATTCTGAAAACAAAGAAGGCTCAGATGTCTCTTCGCCTAAGTCACGGGAAAGTTGGCACGGGAGATACAACAGAGGTGGAGAATCTCTTAGCAGTCAGCGTTTGGCAGCAAAGCTCCGCGACTTCCATAAATTTGCTAAGGTTTGTCGCTTCAGGCTTTGATCACTTTGTTCTAATACAAAAGCTTGCATTCTTGGATGGGAATCTTAAGCCATTTTATCTTTCCTTCAATCTGATTCTTTTCATGGTGCGTCTAGATTGATGCCGAGTCTAATAAAGAACTAGACCAGTGGAATGAAACACTGCGGAATGAAGTTATGAAACTCTGTCAAGAGAACGGTTTCAACACTGGATTTTTTTAGGGCAGTGATAATAACAGTTGCATCGATGCTTACGAGTTAAAGGTATTTTGAGTTTTTTCTTTCCCCTTTCTTTGGCAACTGAACCCAAACATTCTCTCTTGCTTACATTCTCCACCATAACAGGTTAGACTTGAGCATATTCTTGAGAGGATATCATTGATTTGCAAAGCTGCTAATACAGAGAAACCATCAATGATACAAGATAATCTTTTTATCGGAGGAAGTTTGGCTGCAAGGTCCGTTTACACTCTTCAGCATCTAGGTGTAACTCATATTCTATGTTTGTGCGCAAATGAAATCGGGCAATCTGATACGCAATACCCCGTTCTCTTCAAGTACAAAAATTTCTCAGTAAGTGTGAACCTTTCTTATTTGTCTCTTGATTATTATTATTTGTTACCAAAGGCGTTGTTAAAAGGAATTGGTAAAAAAGTGCATTTATAAAGATGAGAGTTCTCTTGTTGTGTCTTCCATTCGACCAGATAACCGATGATGAAGACTCAAAGATCGAGAACATCTTTCAAGAAGCTCTCGATTTCATCAACCATGGGGAAGAAACAGGCGGCAAGATTCTAGTTCATTGCTTTGAAGGTCGGAGTAGAAGCGCAACTGTAGTGCTCGCTTACCTAATGCTCCGAAAGTAAGTTCTTGGGGACAATTAAAATTGTTGAAAACACTATTAGAAGATCTGAGAAAAAAAACTCCAATTCTTCTTCTTCTCATAAGTTGACTGGTGGGATCAATAAACAGGAACCTCACACTTTTAGAAGCATGGAGCAAACTGAGAAAAGTTCATAGACGAGCTCAACCGAACGACGGATTTGCCCGGATCTTACTTAACCTCGACAAGAAATGTCACGGGAAGGTGTCAATGGAGTGGAGACAGAGGAAACCGACAATGAAAGTGTGTCCGGTTTGTGGTAAGAACGCAGGTCTAAGCAGCAGTTCCCTGAAGCTTCATCTCCAGAAATCTCACAAGAAACTGTCTTCGGGAAGCGTTGACAGTGCAATGAACATGGAGATTCAAAAGGCTTTGGAGGCTCTTAAGCTCAGCACTGGTCGTGGCTCAAGTGTTAGCTCCAATTCTTTTCAGTCTCATTCTGGTTAGAGAGTCCGGTTTAGTTTCTATCAGTGGTTCGTCCCGGTTAAAGTCTCTAATGTTGTTATACCTTTTCAGTTTCAGAAAAAAAAACTGATTTGTTTTTTATCAATTATATTTTGTTCATAAATGATGCTTTGTGTGTCGTTGAATGGAATTTAAATTACCGAATAAATTTACTCGTAGATGAATTGAAATAAGAGAAAATTTGGTGAATAACCAAAGAAAAAAATTATAATCTACAAACTAAACATTTTTTCTCCTTATTTCTCTTTAACAATTTGGTTAGTTTTTAAATTTAGTTTTTTTCTGGTTATTCAACAAAATCACCCTTGAAATAATAGGAAAAAAAATTAAAAATAAATAGTAGGGCAGGGCGAAATTTTAAAACTGAATTATCTGAGCCCGAAACCAACCATAATTATAAAATAATATGAATAGAATAAAAAATAAATGAAATTAACCGAATTAACCAAAATTAAATAATAAAATTAATATTTTATTAAATATATAAAAATACATTAAAATATACTAAAGGTCTATAGTATTATATAAAATTAGTTACTTATTTTATTTTTGTTATAGTTTCTTGTCAAAAACCAAACTTTAAAACCAAACTGAATCGATATAAAATTTTATTTCAAATGAAATCTATTTTTTGAAACCTGAAAAAAGAAAAATCCAAACCCAACCGAACCTTGTTTGCTTCTCTCGACCAAAGCTTTTGTCAGATTATGGAACATGAATAAACCAATAAATTTTCGTTTTTAATATTTTGTTTGGTTTTTGATTTTTTACCGTATTTTAGTTTAACAAAAAAAATTTGGTTTGTAACAAAAATTGGTCAGTTCAACTCTTTAATCTTCAAATTTTTAATATGTCCATTCCAATGAAGTTTATTCTCTTTTTTGAACCGCAATTTCTAGTAATAATAATTTTTTTTTAACACGAGTTTATTATTCTTATTATATGAAAATTATTACATCGACAATTTTATAACGAACAATTTTATTGGTTTATGAGGGTTCACGACTGAGGACGGCTCTATATACATCATGTTTAAAGATTTCATGTAAACTTATCTCAATTAATCTGCATAATTCATAATTTTTTGGAATTCGAACCTCAAATCTCTAGCTATAAAATTTTTAATGAATTATTGATTAACCACCGAGACAAAAGGGTTTCCAGTAATAGTAGTCTTGTTCTCCAATTTTTCAAGATAAGAGCCAAGATAAAAAGATAGAAATAGTTATAATAATAGATGAAAATATTTTGTGGATGTATCAATCTAATTTAAATGTTTAAAATAATACATGAAAGAAATTATTTTTTTTCTACAAGTAATTTTGTTTTTTAACAGTTTTGATTTCATAAAATAAAAAAATATTGATTATAACTAATCGAGCATGTTGACCAAAATGAAAACATATAAAACTAATTAGAAACTATATGAAGGACACGAGCCGTCGTATGGATTAGAGGGAGAAAATATCAACATTTAACGTTCTCATATTTTTGAAATTAAAGATTTTTTCTCCTTAAGAAGCTTGGTTGTAAGGACAGCTTAATTTTTAATGAAGTATGTGTTGAAGAAAAAAAAAGAAGATTTAATTTTTAATGAAGTATGTGTTGAACAAAAAAAAGAAGATTTTTTCCCCTAGATTTCATATATAAAAAGTTTAAAGTCAAAACAAAAATACGTATGTTTTTAGGTAATAAATTGAAAATCATTCATTCAAAATTAATATATGTTGCTATTTAATTAATTTAAAAATTTTAGACGCGTAAATTACTATTGACAACTACTGTTATTTTGGCGCGTTATTTAATTTTGAAGTAAAATAAAAACATATAAAAATTGATAAGAAAGTATATGAATATGAAGCTAGTTTGTTGACTTGATTGAAATTTGGTAATAGAATCATAACAAAAGAGGTATTGAAATAAGACCAAATGCTCTTCTTCCATTTCTATATAAACCAGAAACTAACGTTCCTTCTTACAACCATTCCACCAAGGTTCTTCCTCCTCTCCTCGTTTCGTTTCTGAGTATGCTTTCTTACACCTTTTAATTTCCTTCTTATGGATTGCGATTTTTTAGGCTTTATATTTGTAAGGTTTTATGGTCGCATTAGTGTAGAAAATTAGGAGAAATCGATCACGAGGATTCCAAATTAATTGTGCTCTTAAACGAAATTGGCTTTAGTTTTGTCTCTCCATGGAGTCTACCGCTCTGTTTGATGTCAATGGATATCTCTTCGTGTATAGATTTTTGTGAGTCAGTTTACGGTTTGAGTCTGTGATTCGTTTTATGTGCCGTTCGAATCAATATAGCAATTAAACATTATTATTGGGAATGCTTTTGTAATCATGATTTTCATATGCCTGCCTTTTGTTGATGTTCTCAAGAGATTATATCTTTTCTGAATACGATTTTAGAGCTTTTGGTATCTCCTGTAAACTTTATGCCTTGTGAAGACTGCTTTCCTTCTTTCTTTTTTTTCTTTTTTTATAACGGAGAATTGTTTTAATATATTTGATATGAAACCTCCTGAAATTGTTGATTTTCATCAGTCCATTCATATTTTAATGTTAGAGCAGCTCTCTCAACAAAATTCTTTTTTCTTGAAGCTTTCTACGATGGCTGAAGACCGTGTAAATGTAGTCAATGGATGGGAGAAGCCGGACATTGACATCTTAGTGAGGCTTTTCAAGAAGTATTTTAGCCTCCAAGAATTGACGACCTCTGGAGCAGCTCATGTCTGCAGAGGATGGCGTGCGGCTTGCTGCGATCCCATTCTGTGGAACATGCTCGATCTATCTCACATAAAATCTAATTTCATCAAAATCCCATGTAAGCCATTTGTGTACGTGGAGAGCCGTTCTGATGAGAACCTGACTCGGCTCTTGAAACTCTCCATGAGTCTTAGCAAGGGAAACACAAGGAACTTGATCGTCCATTTCAACTTGTTTCTGAGTGATGACATGATTACTTACATCGCACAAAGGTAATATTCACTTCTCACTATGATCTCATCTTCAAACAAACACTTTCATTGCCATTTTCTTATATATATTGAAACATTATTGTGCCAAAAATCACCGTTTAAGCAATCAATCTTTCTACTCAATATTGTTGCAGGTGTCCAGACTTGAGACGCTTAGTGCTACCCGCTTGGAACAGAATAAAGAAGAAGGGTTTATCCAATGCCATACAATGCTGGAAGAGCCTAGAATCGCTAACGATGCCAAGCATCCCACACCCGATTTTTCTCTTTTCATTGATAGCCGTGAACTGCAAGAATTTCAGAGAGCTCAAGGTAATGGGTCCAATAGATCTCTCCTTCGTCCAGGTGCTCGTGCAGCTCCTCCCAAATCTCAAAGTCGTCAGCCTCAGATGCACTTCCATATACCGAGATGCCCTCATTACAATCTTGGATAAACTGAAAAGCCTCGAAGTTCTCAACATTTCTCATTCTTACCTCCTGGTGCAGCGCTATGAACCGCGACAGGAGAAGATCATTGTTGGGGAGCTTGACAAGACGATAATGGAGAAGGCCTCGAAACTGAAGCGATTCATGACTTGTATGGAGCATGATACTTGTGTGATGTGTCAGAGGACAGAGAAGGACGAAGGGATCATGAGGTGGTATAAGTATGAAGAAGGGCTATGGAAAGCAGATGAAGGGCTATCTAAAGTTGTACTCTTTTGTATGTCTTTTTGCAATTATTTTCATGTTCCTTGCTTTGGAAGGTACCTTATTTTTAGTTTTTTTTGTTTGTACTGTTGTGATTGAGTCTGTTGTGGGTGGCTTTGTTATATGCGTAATGTTGTCTTCATCTCTAAAGTTGTACTCTTTTGTATGTCTTTTTGCAATTATTTTCATGTTTCTTGCTTTGCAAGGTACCTTATTTTTAGTTATTTTTTTGTATTGTTGTGATTTCTAGTCTGTTGTGGGTGGCTTTGTTGTATGTGTAATGTAGGCATGCAGATACAGATATTTGATTACAAAATTTGATTCTGCTGTATTTTGTCTCTCTCAATTTAGGAAGATGAATAAACAGATTAAAAAATCCATTGTTGCAACATTTTTTGGGTTTAAATGTTATAATATTATTAAACAATATTCATATTTTTGTTATATAATATATAATATATAATGTAAACTTGATAGTTTCTTTTGACCCGACTAGTCTTTGAATATTTCTTTGTCACATCATCATTTCCGAACGAGAATCAAAAATCTTGTGATAAATAATACGTATTCTCACACAGGATGATAATTCTGATTTTAAGAACCGGATGACATGGGACAGGACAAGCAATTTTATTCAATTTGTGTCCATCTTTTCAAAATGATTTGTTCTCCCAAATATGTATCTCCTTCTTTTTCATCCATACTCATAATAATTATGTATCTTAAAAATTATGTATAAAAGTTAGCCAATTATTGATTTTTTTTTTTAATTAAATAATTATATATGATTGAAATATGTGCGTGTATATGATCTAACTAATTTAAATCATTTTCACTTAGCTACACGGATATAAATTTTTGCTTTCGGCTCATTTGAATACCCGGAGAGAGGGTCTATCCATGGGCTTCGCCTTTCCCAGATATTAGTCTCGACATTTACATAGGTTTGAGATTCCTTGAATTGTCAAAAAAAAAAAAAAAAAAATAATACAGAAAATAAAAATTGTTTTTCAGCTGTTTTGATTTCAAAGAAACAAATATTGAAGTAATCGAAAACGAAAACATATAAAATTTGAATAGAAACTAGATGAACATGTTGATAAGATAAAATAAAATAAAAATTATTTACTTGATTTCTATTGGTAACAGAATCAAAGGAAAATCATATCAGACCAATGCCCTTCTTTCTTCCATTTTTATATAAAAAAAAAAATGTAACGTTCCTTCTTACAAGAAATGTAAATGTCCTTAATATTTGAATCTGCTTATTATTCACTTGTAGCTACTGAAGTTTTCATCTTGATGATTCCTTGATTTCCCACAAAGATGCCTTCTTTAGTCGTAAAAAAAGATGTGCTTTTCTTGCTCGGCTAAATTTTTCTGCTTGTACAGAGCAAGAATCTTTCTCTTGAAAGCTTTCTTGCAATGGATGAAAACCGTGAAAATATATTCAAGGGATGGGAGAAGTTGGACATTGACATCTTAGTGAGGATTTTTTTTAACTATTTTAGCCTCTGTGAGCTGACGACCTCTGGAATAACATCATGGAAATCCCATGTAAGCCATTTGTGTACGTGGATAGCCGCTCTGATGAGGACCTGACTCAGATCTTGAATCTCTCCATGAGTCTTAGCAAGGGAAACACAGGAACCTTGATCTTCCATTTCAACTTGTTTCTGAATGATGACATGATTACTTACACCACAAGAAGGTAGATTTAATCCCTTAAAATAAATCAATCGCAGATTTGGAAAAGGGTTGAATCGTCTCGAAGATTAAGAATTGGAACTTTATTGTGCCTTATGCCAAAAATCACCTTTTAACCGATCAATCTTTTGCTCTTCTCAATTGTTGCAAGTGTACAAACCTCAGACGTTTAGTGCTACCATCTTGGAATAGGGTAAATGAGAAAAGTATATGCAATGCCTTAATTAGCTTATTTAAGAGACTATAATCGCTAACAATGCCAAGCATGCAAAAACAAAACCCTCATTTTGTCTCCAAGTCTGATCCGGGAAAACTGCAAGAAATTCAGAGAGCTCAAGCTAATGGGTCACATCGAGGTCTTCTTCATCCAGAACTTCGTCACCCTCCTCCCGAAGCTGAAAGTCCTCAGTCTCAGATGCACCTGTCATATATACACCAAGATGCGCTCATAAAAATCTTGACTCTTACATTGTGGTAAGGGATCCGGAGATTGCCTGGAGCACGATAGTGGAATAAGCCTCGAAGCTGAAGCGGTTTATGACTTGTATAAAGCACGAGACTTTGTGTGATGTGTCAGAGTTAGGTGAAAGATGAAGGAATCATGAGGTGATATGAGTATGAGAAAGGGCTATGGAAAGCAGACGAAGTAACCTCCCTTCATCTCTAAAATTCTACTCTCTTTTTTTAATGTCTTTTGGGAATTGTTTACATGTTTCTTGTTGTGGAAGGTGCTTTATTTTTAAGGTTTTTTTGTGTGTTTCTAGCCTGGTGTGGGTGGCTTCGTCTGCTACAAAAAATTGTTTTTATGTTGTTTCTCTCAATTAAAGCCCTCTCACCAGATTTAGGAACATGAATAAACAAATCAAAAAATTTCATTTGATCAATATATTGTTTGGTATTTTTATTCTTTATTCTTTTTTTTATGGGGTTGTGAATTTCCCTTTACTTACATTTTATACAAACCTATATACTGATTAAAGAAGTTAATGGGATTGCCCACATGAAAAATTGGAGAATGAGAAATAATTAAAAGATTAGAGATTTGTGAAACAGCTTGACTGAAAATTGGGGCCTGAGACTCTGACCAGTTACCAGATACACACCATTGCTTTCTGTCTCTCTCTCTCTCTCTCTCTCTCTGGACCTTCCTCATGTCACTTCAACTTTGGGAGACGCTGAAGGAAGCCATTACGGCTTACACTACCCTTTCAACGCGGGTTCAGCTCGGTCTACGACGGTTTCTGATTTGAGGAAGCTCCTTCTCGTGGCGATTAAGGGTCAGATCTATGATGTTTCTCAAAGCATGGGGCTTGAGAGAATCTTCACTCTTAAATCTAAATTATCATAAGCCAGATTCCGGAATTGGAATCTAATATGGAGATTGGGGATTGGTTAGTTAGTTAATCATATGTTGAAATTAAATGTGATTGTAGCTGAGGTAATGATGATTATTTCTAAACTGTTCTCTAGAGCTCAAATTCTCAAAGATAATTTAGTTTAGTGGTTGATGACCTGATTACGGATGGAAATTTCAGTTATTTGTAACACCAATGAATTATGACTAGTGTTAGCTTGTGCTAGTGTGGATCGTGTGTATATGGATCTTAGCAATCTAATTAGGCTTATAGACTATGGTTTTCTTGATCGTTCTTTGTACCATCCAGAAGAAGGATGTTGTGGTGACAGATGAAGAAAGCAACGCAGAGGAATGTCCTTCCGCTTCTACAGAGTTTTATAATTTAGCTCATGAACTTGTATGCTACAGAGGAAAGTCCAATTAATTCTCTTTTTTTTTCCATAAAGTTTGTATGTTTCGTATTCATAAAAAAAAAAAAAAGGTGTACGCTTTTTTAACGGGCGTTTAGATTGTCTTTCCACTTTAGTTGGTGATATATATATTTATTATGGGTAGCTATCCCATTTAAATAAAATGCTTTAGGAGTTGTCAAAAAAGAAAAAAAATGCTTTAGGAGAAATATTAATTTGTGGCATTTAAAATCGAAATCGAAATCGAATCCATTCCTTGAAACAGAGTGGGTCCAGGAATGTAGCTCAAGTGTTTTGAAGACGTGAGGCTGAGAAGTCATGAAGAGACATAAAAGGAAGGACATGACCAAAGTTGGTACATAACACACGTATGACTCCTCCTCACTTTTCTGTCCACGAATTTTTATTTTTATTTTCTTTCGCACCCAAAATTAAAACCATACCACCATTTTTTCTCCTTTTTCTCTTTTTAAAATTTCCCCGGCTATTCTTTATCGACGCCTCCTCCTAGTACGTACGTCGATTTATGCTAAAGATAGTACCGTGTCTTGTATTTTTAAACCCCATGATCTATGCTAAAATAATATATAAGTTCTATAATTTGCGATTGATGATTCCGTCACAGAATAAAAACCTTCCACAGTTTTACGTCAGATTTATGTATTTAAATATAATATTTATGTATTTAGAAATCAAGAAACTTGACAAAAAACCGATGGAGGAGTTTCTTGATTTAAAAATATGACGATGATATTAAATAAAAACATAAGCGCAGCGTATGAAAATATTGTATATCTATTTACAGTTTTAAAAACAAAAATTGTATAAGTGCTGTAAAGTAAAATATTGTATAAATGCAATAAAGGATACACCAACAACAAAAATGTTACGTCTTTTTCAATCACACACCTTCAAAAAGTTGTGAATTTTTTAACAACAAAAGAAAAACGTGATGGCCTACCATTGTAAACCAACCGGACATTAAAAGAATCAAAACTGGAACCCTTGATAACAAAACTCTCTGCTTTCTAAGTTTCTTCCCCACACTACATATTATTTTATCTTAGCTTTGGTGTAGCAAAAGAAAAAAAAATACTCATAATTATTTCACTATATATCCCTATTTTGAATGTTAGCTCAGTCATCAATGTAATTTATGAACAATGTCAATGTAATAGACAAAGAAGTCTGATTAACGTTCCTCGCCTACTACGAAACCATCAATTTTAATAGAACTTCCATGTTTGGCTATATAAGTAGCCACGCCAACTAATTTCACATTTCCTCCTTACCTGAAATAGATGTAAACGGGACCCTTCTCTGACATAACATACGAATGGATAAAATCAAAATCATACGTGGATTGGTAAATATGCCATATTTTACTGGCAAAAAAAACCATATATTATTATAATGTATTAAAAATTTATTTGAATGGGATTGGTTTTCGATTGGTCCGAATCCCCAGAAGCAACAGTCCGTTCTCTGTTTTCATTCATATGAACACTCTTCATCCTCAGAAGCAGGATGAAGAAGAAGAAGAAGCTATATACGAATGGGATTTTTCTCTGTCCACCGTCGTCTCTTCCTCCTCCTCCTCCGCTTCCGACGTTATCGGAGCCATTGAGTTCGACCCAGCTGATAACATCCTCGCTACCGCCGGGATTTCTAGAAAGATTCGTTTTTACGGGCTCCCTTCTCTGTTACGGTCCAACGCCGGAATCTCCGGAGGAGGAGGAGTTTCTTTCGTCGATCAAGCCACCGCCTGCGAGTACTACATCTGCACGCCGGCGAAGCTCAGTAGTCTCCGGTGGAGACCCGGGTCGGGCGACCGGGTCATCGGGTCGGGGGATTACGACGGCGTCGTGACGGAGTACGATCTCGAGAAGAGAACGCCGGTTTTCGAGCGGGATGAGCACGGAGGCCGCCGCGTCTGGAGCATGGATTACACCCGACACGGTGGGTCCGCCGCTGTGGGAGCGTCGGGATCGGATGACGGGACTATGCAAGTGTGGGATCCGAGGTGTCCGCCGGAGGAAACTGTCTGCGTCGTCCGACCGGCGGGACTTTGTCGGAGCGCCGTTTGCTGCGTCGAGTTCGATCCCTCCGGCGGACCCGCGGTGGCCGTCGGATGCGCGGATCGGAGAGGGTACGTGTACGATATGAGGAATCTCGTTGACCCGACGTTGACTTTACAAGGTCACATTAAAACGGTGTCGTATGTGAGGTTCCTCGACGGTGGTACGGTGGTGACGGCAGGCACGGACGGGTGTTTGAAGCTGTGGAGCGTGGAGGACGGGCGCGTGATTCGCACGTACGAAGGGCACGTGAACAATCGTAACTTCGTGGGGTTATCTGTGTGGAGAAACGGCGCGCTGTTTGGTTGCGGATCGGAGAACAACAGGGTGTTCGTGTACGATAGGAGGTGGGGGAAGCCGGTTTGGGTAGACGGATTTGAACCGGTTGTTATGTCTTCTGGTTCGGATAAGCGGTTCGTGAGTAGCGTTTGCTGGAGGCAATCAGGTGTGGACCAGTGCACGCTAGTGGCTGGGGGATCTGATGGAGTTTTGCAGGTTTACGTGGGCAAAAGAAAGCCATAGTATTATCCTTTGTTAATTTATCTTTACTATCTTTTATATGAATCATATGATGCTCCTTCTTAATTTTTTTTTTTTTTTTTTCAAATTTAATTTTTTACATGAGATTGATTTTTGCTGCAGTTGTGAGAGAGTTCGAACTGTCTTGTTTTTATTATCAAGGTTTTTTTTTCTTTCATGTTTTACTTTTTCTTGTAATCTTTGTGATACATAGATTTTTCATTCTCTTATACGATATTTCCATGTTCGAGAAAAAAGTTTCTTTGTGATTTGATTACGATTACAAAAGTAGACTGTCGAAAACAAAAACCGAGCTACTAATGATTTGTTGGCAGACATATAATAAATTTATATTGCCTGCGTCTACCAACTTGAAATATCAATGCGCCTTACGAATTTTGGTAGCCGTGATACGGTATCTACCTTATCTATCTAGAATCTAGAATCACGAGACAGTGTATTTGATAATTGATTAAATGAGAAAATCCTGTAAAGCCGGGAGTCATCAGAGTTTGACTATTATTTTCTTAAGTCTGATCGTTTGATTCTTGTTTAGTCCTGTCCTATTTATCATATAACTTGGAGTAATCATAATTTCGACTCGATAAGAGGTAAAAGCATTTTAAAACTTAAATTTATAACAGCATAATCTGTACACTACATTTCTTTGAAAGCTAGCTGATCGGTAATTATGTAGTGATTTCAAAGAAACATATATTGAGTCATGTTTCTTTTCAATACGGTGGATGCTTCATATCTCGCCATAATGTAGTGATTTCTTCATGTTATTGTGTTAACAATTTGGCGATAAATCTATGAGCCGTGACGTCGGAACAAACAATAGCAGGCGATATTTAAATAAGCAATGCCAAATCGGATAAACAAATGTGATTAGTGGAAGACAGATAGAGTAATAGCTGTCAAAGAGTGACTTACAAGAATACAGTTACCATTTGATCAAAGCTTCAGAATTAGTGTTGTGTAATTTTCTTTGGTTATAAGATCTATATTTATAGGGAATTCATGTCTTAAACCAACTATAAATTATATACACATAGATATCTTCAAGTAGATCACCGTTCGAGTTTGGTCGGAGGTAGAATCGTTTGATTACGAGTAGATCACCGTTCAAGTTAGGTAAGTCCAAGAAAAAAGGGAAGAGAAGAAGGATTTTTTTGTATTTTCGTGCGTCGTTGTTATAATAAAAATCTAATATAAGAGCTTGGGAAATAATCTGGTGTACTCTATCATCGCACACTCACACACACACATGGGATGATGATAGAGTCTTAATAATATAGTTTTGTGTTGTCTCAACCGCGATAATCATTCATTAATTCTGGTTTAAAGAAGAACAAATCTGGTTTAGTTGCTAGGATGCTACATCGAGAAAGAAGATACAAGGTTGACTTACCAATCCATTGCCCAACAAAGAGCCTTGATTGACGACGAAATCTCTTTTTTCTTAGGGAGTTACTTAGTATAACAACAAAAGTATGTTCCAAAATGTGGTCCTTGATTCAAAAGGGGATTAAAATGCTTAAGCATAAAAAAAACGATGCAAATTTAAGTGTAAACGATAAGCAAATGGAACCAACTAGTCTTATCGCAAGGAAGTAGACAAAGTAGAGTTGATTTCTAGAGACTAGAGTTACGAAAGACAAAATAGTTGAGCATTCTAATTTCAGTTCGACGAAAGCAGGTAGATTTCTATTTAGTCTGTGGTAATCATCAAAGTCTCCAACAAAAGGGATCACCAAACAAAACATTTCAAAACCAAAATCAAACAAGAGAAAATCTCCATTCTTCAAAACATCTTACATTCCAGTGAATGCTTTCTTTCCAAAGGCAGATGCGCCTGCTGGAATCACCTTCAGGACATTAAACCTCACTGTCTTTGACAACGGCCTGTGATAACATCACAAACAATCAGATTCACAAACAATCAGATCGGTCTCATATCTAATGAAAACCATATACAAAAAGGATAAAGCTCAATATTTACCTGCATTGGCCAATGATGACATGATCACCTTCTTTGACACGGAAGCACGGCGAGACATGGGCAGGGATGTTGGAATGTCTCTTCTCATATCTGATGAAAAAATTTAAGGAGATAAGGTTTTTATTAACATTGATGATAACTAAGTCTATCAAGAACAGAGGTTTCACTTCACGCTCGTACCTTTGATACTTCTTCACAAAGTGGAGGTAGTTCCTGCGGACAATGATGGTTCTCTGCATCTTGGCACTGTGGCAAGTACCAGCTAAGATACGGCCTCTTACAGACACAGTTCCAGTAAAAGGGCATTTCCTGTCAATGTAACTTCCTGTTCCACAGGGAAAACAAGGCATACCATTTACAAAACATGTCTTGAATGTTTCTCATCTCAAATCTCATCAAAGCAAGCACTCAACGGATATTCTACTCCACACCAACCAATAAAACCCATATCAGATTATCACACATCATTTGTGAAGAGAGAGAGAGATGCAGAAAACCTAGATTATGCTAGGGAAATCATCTGTTTATCGCCTAGCTAATTACACTGCATCGAACTTAAAATGGTAATCAGGACCTAAAAATCTATCGAATCCAAAAATCAAACCTTCAATGGCTTCACGGGGGGTCTTGAAACCCAAACCAATGTTCTTCCAGAAACGGTTTCCACCTTTCCCAGGCCTCTTTCCTTTCCCAGATTTCTTCGAGCTGAAACACACATAAAAACCGTAATCGTAAGAACCAATTCGGAAAGAATATGAGACAAGTAGCACAGAATCAATGAAATCCAGTGACGATAAGATTCAATTTTATTCATGTGAGTTACCTTAGGAAAACCTTGGGTTGCTTAAGAAAAGCCTTCTCAGTCTGCAAGAGAAAGAAGAGAATGAGAATCCGTAGAGTGTATCAGAGTCGAAGATAAGTAAAGACGTAGAGAGCAACGAAAACGAACCTGCTCAGCCATGGCTACTGGTTGCTGCTGCTCTCCGCTGAAGAACTGAGGCAAAGGATGTAAGAGATGCGAGAGGCAAAGCAGCAGCGACTGAAAAATGAAGCAATGAATACTCCGGACAAAACCCTAATTTCGAACCATCTCTCTTTAACCGGGTATGGGCCTTCTAGTTTATGGGCCGTGACTTTTATCAATAATAAAGTCTATTCGAGCTTTAAACCCATATTTTTTGTTCGGGTTAGGGACTTTGAAAATTTCTCTTTATTAGAAATACACTGAAATGTGAACAACCACACTCAGAGGAAACTATTAACCATAATTTCTTTCTTTGTTCATCTTTCGACCAATTATTATCCTAAAATTGTAGTTGAGTGGTCGGTGGCCATGGTCGTTATTCCCGTTAACCACAAATCTTAATGTTGTCAAGTAGTGGCTAAAGCCTAAATGACCATTATATGTGACCACGATTATAATCACCACTAAGCCACTGATCTCAACTAATTGTGGTCACGTGGTGGTGACCTGTGGCTAATTATCATAGCCACATACCTTCCGCCGTAGCTAAAGTACTAATCATTTACAATTATGTTTTGTTAGAGACGGTTCTCAGATATATATTCATATATATAGGATAATAATCATCTTAATTAGAGATAAAGATAAAATTTAGTCCGAGTTTATCTATTGTAAACGTCTATATAAGGCATTTGCCCACAATCAATGTAAAACAAATTCTCCCAAATATATTTCTAATATATATAGGACATTAAAGTATTTTTTTTAAAGATATGATGTTTTGCTTGAGACGTGATCTCCCCTGTTGTTGTTTAGTTTGAGACGTGATCTCAATTATTTTGGTTCTACAAAGTTTTGTAGTTACCTCGGTTGAAAACAAGGTGTGCATTTTCCATGTTTTACGTCGAGTTCAGTTCAAAAATTTAATGTCCAAGTTGAATGTTCATAATCTTTATCCTCCAAATTGAGGGGGGAGAATTAGAGTATGTTGTCATAGTATGCAATATGCTGCTCAAGATCGTCTTATCACCACAAGACACAACCTTGGTGGACGTGTTAAACCAAAATTTTGGAAAATATAAATTTAATGATTTATCATCCAAGTTGAACGTTACACAGTTCAACTTGAAGGTGAATGTTAGAGAAGGTTCTAGAGATTTCTACAACCGTCAGATATATATTCATATATATAGGATAATGATCATCTTAATTAGAGATAAAGATAGAATTTAGTCCGAGTTTATCTATATATTGTAAACGTCTATATAAGACATTTGCCCACAATCAATGTAAAACAAATTCTCCCAAATATATTTCTATTGCTTTACATGTTTTGTAATATTTTTGTTTCGTATTATCTATTCCATATAACTCTGCAAGCATCCGAAACTAAGCAATAAAAATAATATGAATGCACTATGGGACCCTCTCCTTATTTTACAAACCGGACCACTTGCTTCCGCTTTTACGATAAGGATGCGATCATAATGAAACAAAATATATCATTGCACTTACCAATTCATAAAACTGAAGGAAAAGCCTTTCAGTGAAAAGCTGTACAAAATACCAAATTAACAAACGCAGCACAAATCAATATAAGATGTTTCCATATATATGGTCTCACAACTTTCTATGTTGCAAATTAAACCCACATTAAGCAAACTAAAAACGTATAAATGAAACCCCTTTTTGTGTTTATCTTCCAAATTAAATAATAAATGAAAACCATTACCGCAACACCAGATTTATATTTTACCATCGATATGATTAATTTCACATGCATCCAAATAGCTTTTTGGGAGCAGTTCCAGTGGCACGATACTTGGCAGCTAATTCCTCGGCTTTGAGAACCTCTTCTCCACGTCTAGCTTCGATCATCGCTCTCTTCTCTTCTGCCTGCTTGTGAATTTGAGCTATTTTGTTCTTCATTAGCTCCACATACTCTGCCTTCTTCTTCTCCAATTGTTCCTGCTTTCACAATTTTATTATAAAAAATGAGGCTACAATCAGAAATGTCTGAAAATCTTGATTTCACATAAATAAAAAAAATTCTGAAGAAAAAGTAAAATATACCTCCATTTTCTTGAGCTCAGCTTCCACAGCTGCTTTCTTGTTGTTCTCCCATGACCCAATTGAAGAAAGCTTCTTTTCAGCTCTGAAACAAACATTTTCTTCATCTCTCACAACTCAATTCTCAAGACTTTAACGATAATCTTCTAGTTTAATTGCAAGAATATATATTACGAGTGATTTGATTGTTTCTAATTCGGTTTTGAGCGACCCGGCTATATATATATCAAAGATAAATGTGAAGTTTAGTAATGAAAATAACAAAAAAAAACTTACTTGTTCTCCACTCTGCATTTCTCAGCCTCTTCCCAAGCTTTGATAAGTGACATTCTCTTCTCTGTCTCAACTCTAGACAGAACAGCATCTTCACTCCCAAATATTTTAAGCAAACACAATGATTAAATCAGTATGTAGGAAAATAAGAGACACTGATAAACCACGCGCGTCCATATACAACCTTTAAACCAGCTGTCTGGTTTTATATACACAAACACACAACCACGATAAAACGGGAACAAAACCACCTAATTAGTAATTAATAAATTCCTGCAAACCTTCTAGTTTTGACTAGTGTCTCCAGGTTGATGATATTTACATACCTGATTTTGTTATTATTATCCTTTCATTTTCAGGTTATATTAGTATAAAATCACGAATCTTGAAGACAAAAAAATCATGAATCTATTTCGTTGAGTAAAAAAAAAATTCCTTAATTACCTCGATTAACTGACCCTTCTTTCTTCTCTTCTTCTGCTTCTTCTGCCACACCAAATAGTCTAAAAATTACTCTTCTCTCCAATAAAATAAAAAAGGGAGAATAACAACAAAAGAACAACATCAACACATAAGAGAATATCTATAATCTTTGAGTTCTTCTTGTTCCAAACTTATAAGTTTGACACAAATACAGAATTTTGAATTTTTTAAACGAAAAAAAAAATTGTTAATAATTTATTTGTTTTTATTGAACATCTATAACTGATTTTATTTGTTTTGTTCTTAATCTTGAATCTTGAAATAAATAAAAAAAGTTCGAAACTTCACCAGTATATTTGACTGTGATCAATATATAAATAGAAAATATATTATATTTTGGCAGAGCAGAAGTTGTTTCTTTTCTTCAGCAAACTTGTTAATAATTTTTATATAGAAATATATATAGATTTACTTGCGACGATGGGAACAAGAGCCTTTGAGTCCTCTAGCTTCTCCTCCGCAGGCGCTGGAGATGGAAGAACTGGAGGTGGAGCCACAGGCTTCTCCTGGGGAGCAACGTCCGCCGCAGCAACAGCTTTCTCTGCTGGAGGTGGAGGTGATGGAGCTGGTTCCGAGACGGTCTCCGTCACCTTCTTCGGTTCCTCTTCGGCCATGTCGTGTGTATGACGTCAGGTTACAACAACTAAAGATTACAAGAGAACAAAGAATCTGAAGAGAACCAGAACGATCCAGAAGTCTGGTTATTTAAGGGGAGATTAAAGAGAGGAGAGAGAAGACAAAAAATATTTTGAGAGATTAACTGTCGATTTTCTAGATACTGAGCTGGAATTGTTTGGTAGCGATGTTCTGTTCCTCGTTGTCATAAGATGACTCGCCTTCTTTTTATTTTCTTTTAAAAAAAATTTCTCTTCTAAATTTAGTATCATTGATGCACGATCGTTAGTGTTTAGATAAATTACAAATACATCCACATTTTTTTATTCCTCACAATTCAACCTTCAATTAATCTTATGTTTCTTCTTTACTCAAAATTATATTGAACCACGTTAGGGATTTAGAATGGTTACTTAATGGTGATAGCGTTACAGGCTTACAGCTAGCATTGATCGTTTGATTCGCATCGATAGCTGTCATTAGTAAATAAACGTTGTGTGGGATTCTACATGGTTTCTTACAAATTTCGGCACTCAAATTATAATACTTTTAAAGTATGGGATTAAACAGCAAATCAATGTCTTTAGAATGATAGGAGTGGGGCCCATAAGATATTGAACCCAGGTTTTAAAGTTGACCATAGAAACGCCGAACCGTAATTAGAGAGAGTAGAACCGGTTCGCTACTCCGAACAAAATGTCATCAAACCGATGTAAAATTTTCAAAAATAGGTAAAGAGGTTTCGTTTTGTTTTGTTTTCTTTTGGTTTATACATACACTTCACAGGAGACAAACGAATCAGTAATCACCAACTCCCACGGTTGACGTCGTATGACGTTAATTAAAAGGTTAGAGAAATACTGAGAAATAAAGATTAGGATATTTACGTTACGTTACTTATGTAGGCCCAAATTAAAAGAGACTCTTTATAACTTGTAACATTTCTTTAAGCGAATTTTGTTTCTTATCGAAACCGTGAATGTTTCGTTTATGTAAAATTGTAAAGTTAATAAATACATTTTGATCATAAAATATGCTAAATCTGGAATATCACTAACAATTGCTATTGCTCTATTGCTTTTTACAGTAAAAGAAAAGTAAGTAGTAGTAACCGATATTATATCATCCATTATTCCATTGATGTAACTCTCTGTATGAACTAACCCAAAAAAAAAAAAAAAAACATATCTCGTTATGATTTATAGGATTGCGTTACTAGTTAAATCTTGTATTTTAAAGTACCCTTATATCGTCAAAATTATAATTCCCTTTATGCGGAATAGGTTATATTTTTATAATCAAAAGGTTTGAGAAAATAAATTGATTATTTAGTTTCGTGTTTCCTACGTAACGTGGTAGTTGGCTACCAAGTCACTCAACATCGTTGTTTCTAATTTGAATATAAACGTATTCTTGATTTGATAGGTTCTTTTGTCGTTAATTGATTTTTTACAAAGAAATTCTTATATTTTCTAACCTTATCTTAACTTTATTCCACATATAAAATGAAATATACAATTAATCTATGAAGTGCACAAGTACAACTAATCTAATCTGCATGACAACGGACCCCAGGGCGGCTCGTATGGTGGGCGCGCGGGAGGTGCGATGGCCCCCCGAATGATCTAGTTAAAGAACAAAAAAAAAACAATTTAGACAAATCTTCTAGCATTACATGTATAAATTACTGTTTACGACCTAATCCGACCGCCTAATCTCTGGGAAGCTAAGGCCCACATTATAAAAACTTCGGGTCACTCAATCGGCAAAAACTATTTGCAACCGACATTCGTCGAGCCTACGTTGCTCATCAGCACGTCTTGAGTTAGCTTAGATTCGTAGTTTAGTAGTCGAGTCCGATAAATTTGCATCTTGCAACATAGTTAAGGTAGAGATACACAATTTACAATATCATTATGTGACCAAATGTTTGTAGTGCAAATCTACCGGCTAATAAATACATTTTTTAACGTATTCGATTCGATTTAGGTTGGTTGTTCCCTTATAATGTTCAACCCTTAGTTTCATTACAATATATACTGAACAATTAATTTCACATCTTAAATTATTTGATAAAATGTAGGTTTTAATTATGAAATCAAGATGACAAAAAATTTAGGGTTATAATATCGTTCGAGATGCTTATTTCTTAGGCTCTTCTGCTTTCTTCTCTTCCTTCTTCTCCTCCTTCTTCTCTTCCTTCTTCTCTTCCTTCTTCTCTTCTTTCTTCTCCTCTTTTGCTGGCCCGACAGATATCAAATCGACTTTACCGACCTTCTTCAATTTCTTGACCACCGCGACCGCATCCATCAGACCGATCACCGTTAATTTTTGCTCTTTCATATCCGCTGCTATCGAATCAACTCCTGTTTTAACACAAGAACCAAGTCATCCACCACTTTGCAGAACTATATTGTATCATCTTTCTTTGGCAAACACTCATTGTTTTCAATCCAAGTGAACAATCATCAGCTTTGCTATCTCACACTATCCCATTCTCTATAATTTTCCATAACGCAAAGTCGCAAATCACATTCACACATCCATTACTTGACATTCACACATCAAATTACTGAGTTTCCATAATACGTTTTCGTCTAGGCCCATAATATTTTTATGGGCCTTTAAAATTGCAAGTGCCCCCTTACTATTTGTTCTTCGCCGTTCAAAGAATATCAACTAACTCGTTGACAATATGTCAAAACTGAGAAGGTGGTCAAATAACCCAAGTTCTCAAATTCTGACGCAATTATACAATCAAAGTATCAAACCAAATTTATGACGTACTTTTAGCTTAAGGTGGCAATTTATTGACTGACAAAACCCAGCAGCAAACTTGTTTAACTTTTGTTTTGGTTTATAAATCCTTTAAAAAAAAACTAAAATGGATTAAAATTACTATGGATGAGCCAATAACATATAAGACCCAGAAACTGGAATCGAATTTCATTGAAAGCAATTAGAGAAAGGAAGTAGTCACCGAAGATATCAGCTGCAGCTTCTATGGCTTTCTGCTTCGTCTTATCATCCGTCATGGTTAAAACCTTCAACACCACTTTCTAAGAAAAAAAAAAAAATGATTTCGGAGAAAGAGAGAAACCATACTCTCAAATATAAAATTAAACGAGAAACAAAACCTGAGCCATTTCGTCTGGGATCTTGGAGAAATAAGTGAGAGATGAGATCGAGAAAGGAAGAAGAGTTTGATGATGTCTTTGTTTTTTCAAGGAAAGTATAATTTTATGGGGAATAAAAAGAGAGAACTGGGTATTGATTGATTAATTGACAAAAAAGAAAAAAAGAAGAAGATTGTGGTGGCTTTTGGTAAAGGGTGAGACACGTGACGTATGCTTCAGTGTAATGGACAGCTCTGCAATATTCTTACCACGCCTGCTTTTCTAAAGCTGCCTTTGTTTTTGCTCTTTATCATACGCCTAATGAACAAATAGCATGTATGTGACTTTTTTTTGGCGTCATTTTGCCATATCTCAACATGACACAGTTTTTTAACTTTTTTATTAAACGTCCACATATTAAAAAAAAAAAAAAAACTATTCATACGTTTAAATAACATGATTTTTGCTTATTATGTGTGTGATTTCCACCAATAACATGTAACAAATGGGTGTCAGAGGGCAAAAGCCGCAAAACCGTCTGTGAATTCTTTTTTTGTTGTGGCACACGCTGCTCTCAATTCTTCGTTTCCTAAATTTTTCTCACATTCATTCTCTTTTACCTAACTTCCCCTAATTTTTAATTTTAGGGGTGGAAAAATTGTTTAATGTGATGATGTGTTTGTTTTTCATCATTTTCTTTTTTAACCAAC
This sequence comes from Alliaria petiolata, assembly GCA_020283515.1. Lineage (NCBI taxonomy): Eukaryota > Viridiplantae > Streptophyta > Magnoliopsida > Brassicales > Brassicaceae > Alliaria > Alliaria petiolata. The sequence continues at coordinate 19,674,530 of JAHZTW010000005.1, read as the reverse complement.
TCGGGACATAAGCCCATTTAATTTATATTATTAAGAGTTTGTTAGTGTTGAATCGTAGACATATTGAACAAGTCTTTTTGCATTATGATGTTTGGTTCTATCATTTCAGAACCTAACACTCCATTGAGATCTCAGTTTAATTTTGCTCTCATCTACATGATATGGCCTTGGGAGTTCGCCAATTTAAGTACCAATGTGGCCATGTATAAGAAATGTGATAAAGATCAAAGAATCCTTATCGATCTTTGTATATATTACAGGAGAATGAATCTATAGCATATTCACATGTATTTAAAAAGCTAGGTAAAAGAAGAATCTAAAAGTTTAATTTAATTTATGGTAGACCTGGCCATGGCCAATCCTGTTAGAGCTAATTAGTAGGATATACATGTACATCATACGATTGCGTATTTCGTGGGACGGAATTATATATATGGCAATTTCTCTTATATATATATATATATATATATATATTTTTTTTTTTTTGGTTTTAACGTACGGGGGATGGAATTACAAAACTGCTATTACATTTTTCCCTTAATTACATTTTTTTTTCTTTGTTGCCGGAAAATGGTTAACTATCTGTAAATTATGCTGTACCAATTACGACCGTTAGAATTATTTAGAACAAACAAACTTGTAGGATAATATTACCCTTTATAAAAGAAAAATGTCATTATATTAATAAGTTAGCAAAAAAAGAAGAAGAAAATGTCATTATAAATGACTTGTTATTGTTTGATGGAAAAAAAAAGTTGAAGTAGCGAGATAAGCAAATTGTTCTTTTCGCATTCGAACAACAAAAATGGACCACCCAAAGTCCCAAACCGTTCAGCCATCCGAATCAAATGCCTAATACTAGACGTGAGATGACTAATTATCTTATATGAAAAAATAATATAAATAAGTATACATTGTGATAACACTAGTAAGAGACATATGTCTTACAGTTCACACACTAAGTCACAAGGTTTCTTTCCCCCAAGAAGATATTAAAATGTTTTCGTGTCGTCTTCCCGCATAAATATATTATACACATACTACAGATCTCCATCTTCGTTGACAAACATTGAGAGAAACACATGGACATTAAAGGAGATGACGAGTCTCCAGTTCTGAGACCAACCGAACTTCATGATTCAGTTTCTGCAAGAACAGGTAACTAAATCCGTAAATAAATCATAATCATAACCACTAGCAATTTAATCACATCATATTTAGTCGCTAATAGAGTTAATTACGTTGTGTTTCTTAATTTTTTTTAAAAAGGAACATTGTGGACGGCGGTGGCACATATAATAACAGGAGTAATTGGAGCAGGAGTGTTGTCGTTGGCTTGGGCCACGGCGGAGCTCGGCTGGATCGGTGGTCCGGCTGCCGTTATATTCTTCGCCGGTGTCACACTTATCTCTGCTTTTCTCCTTTCCGATTGCTACCGTTTCCCCGATCCGAACCACGGTCCCCTCCGACTTAATTCCTACTCTCAAGCCGTTAAATTGTACTTAGGTCAACTCAAATTCCAAATTCCAATTTTTAAAAAAATTCCGGCATAGGTGGTAGTTCAACTGTTGTAATGATTGACCACATAAAAAGAGTCTTTTCGAGGTCATGAGTTCGAAAACCGACGGTGAAAAAATGACTTTTAAGCCTACTCCCATCTTTTCGGTGGGAGAGAGATTATTTGCATAAGGCTTGGAACTTTTAAAATATTTTTGTTGTAATTTAATTTATTCAGATGGGTAATTAAATTTGCAGGGAAGAAGAATCAGATCGTATGTGGGGTATTTGTATACATTAGCCTTATTGGTTGTGGCATTGCTTATACCATTGTGACAGCTACTTGCATTAGGTAAAATGTGTAAACATAAACTGTTTTTTTTTTCTTTCTTAGAAATTTTATAATTTTTGAATATTGATATGTTGAGTTTCTTTCTATTTCATTACAGAGCAATTCTGAGATCGGATTGCTATCATAGAAAAGGACACAATGCAACATGTTCTTATGGAGACATGAACAACTACTTCATGCTTTTGTTTGGTTTGATTCAGATATTTATGTCACAAATACCTAATTTCCACAACATGGTATGGCTCTCTCTTGTCGCTGCCATTATGTCTTTCGTGTACTCCTCCATTGGCCTCGGCCTCGCCTTTGGCCAAGTCATAGGTAAAAAATAAATCATCTCTCGTATATAAATTAATTTTGCTTTGTTGCTTATGAACCATTTATTAAGAGTTAAGGTGACAAGTCAACTTCACTTATTGTCAGTTGATTCTGAAATGAAAGAACATCGATATATTTTATGTTTGAAATGCAGAAAAACGAAAATTTGAGGGAAGTGTAAGGGGAAGTCCAGCAGAAAACAGAGGTGCGAAAGTATGGTTAGTGTTCCAAGCTCTTGGGAACATTGCCTTTTCTTATCCTTACACAACCATACTTCTTGAGATTCAGGTAAAAATATCTTAACTTTATACATATATATCTAACGATGCGCGCCAAGTTAGATTAAATTAACACATTAATTACTCCAAGAGATTTCTAGCTTAAAACTGTACTTTAAATCACAAGAGCATGAGTTGATATTCTTCTGATCAAGAAACATTTTCATGTGGTTTGAATCAGAACAGGACACATTAAGATCGCCACCGGCAGAAAAGCAAACGATGAAGAAAGCCTCGACGGCTGCGGTAATCATCACAACATTCTTCTACCTTTGCTGTGGATGTTTCGGGTATGCGGCATTTGGAGATGCCACCCCGGGAAACCTCTTGACCGGTTTCGGATTCTATGAGCCATTCTGGCTCGTCGATTTCGCCAACGCTTGCATTGTTCTTCATTTAGTTGGTGGATACCAGGTATCGTACAAACCCCCTTGAGCCTTGTTTCAAACATCAAATCTTTGTGTTTTCGCTTACATGTGAATTCGCATTTTAGAAAGCAAACCACACAATTTTTAGTATATGAGAATATGAAATCTATCTATTTAGAATAAATAAAAATACACGTATGTTCAAGTCGATGTTGTAATCTTTGAAATCTCCTAGAATTGTTAGACAATATGTTTTGGTTAGTTATAAATGCAAAAGATATGTTGCTTTGATGTTTGAGTTTACAATTAACAAAAATAGTTTATCATACTAAAAACTTGAGGTTTGATCTGTACATGATTAAATGCAAACAAGCAATCGTGACCGAAATCTCCCACATATTTTTAACATATAGAATGGCATTTTATATAGGTCTATAGTCAACCGATTTTCGCGGCTATGGAGAGATGGCTTATCGAGAAATACCCACAAAACATGTTCATCGCCAAATTCTACGGATTCAAACCGCTATTGTTACGAGGACGGACGGTGAAACTGAATCCAATGAGGATGTGTATGAGGACGACGTATGTGGTGATCATAACTGGAGTGGCAATGGTGTTTCCATACTTCAATGAAGTACTTGGAGTGTTGGGGGCTCTTGGGTTTTGGCCTTTGGCTGTGTATTTCCCTGTGGAGATGTGTATACTGCAGAAGAAGATCCGAGTTTGGACGCGACCATGGCTTCTTCTTAGAGCTTTCAGCTTTGTTTGCTTGCTCGTCTCTCTCTTGGCTCTTGTTGGATCTATTCATGGACTTGTCGGAGCAAAACTCCGATGACTTATACCAGCTTACTTAAAATATAGTATATTTCAAACTTTCAATCGAATCAGAATTGCTTTGTTATAGTAAAACCTTGTTCAAAAAAAAAAAAAAAAAAGAAATGCTTTGTTTTAAATATTAAGAGTGGACAAGTTTATTCGGCTAAACTTAACCAAAACTGAATTTGAAAGTGTCTCGGTTTGGTTCAATCACTCTTTTTGTTATGTTTATTTTCCGAATCCTAAAAGGTTAATGTCTTTCGCTGGGATATTTTAACAGACACTGTTTGTAACGTTTAGGTAATGTAATTTTGATGATTCGTATATTTTCATATTTTCATTCATCTATGATCTATCATTTATTTGAAAAAAAAAGACTCTAATATTAATTTATATATGCATTCTACACGCGGACTATAATAAGAAAACTATCTTATAACTTAAATACAAATTAAGATTTTTTTTGATAATTATTTGTTTCAACATAGTCATTTCATTTTTAATCAAATCTTCAATCGGACATCTGAGTGATGCAGCCATGCAGGTATAATAAAATTTTCCTATACTACCATATTTTATGTTTTATTTTTGAAAACTACCTCAAAATAACATTGCAAAGATTATCACAATTGTGTTTAAGATAGCTTTCTATTAAATTATTAATGTTTCTAAATGAAAAAGAAGGATTACTAAACACAAATTTGTGATAGTGTTGAAATTTTATGAATTTTTTTACTTTCAGAAATTTTGTGATTTTGGCTGTAATTTATAAACAAACAAAACAACATAATGTGAGTATGTGACATTACATTCGCACGGACGAGGAAGGGACGCACCAGGACCAAGGTTCGCTAGTTTAATCTCCGGCACAAATCTTACCGATGTCGTTATATCACCGGTAAACACAGTCGATTACTATACATCAAATCATAAGGAGACGACCATGCATATATTAACAGTGTAACATATTAAGTTGGACGATTTATTGATAATGAATATAAAATCATTGATTATATATAGGTATAACAACGGGACAATCGACGGGGAAGGGAAGTACTGGTGGGTGAAATTCAAGAGCGGTGGGTTCAAGTCCATCACGAGACCGTACGTGATCGAGATCCTTTTCTCCAAGAATGTTCAGATCTCTAATTAATGTTACGTTGATCGATTCCATCATGGCTTATTCATCCCGTGTATTGTAAGAACGTTATTGTCACAGGTGTTACCATTCTTGCTCCTATAGATTCTCCTAACACCGACGGCATTGACCCCGGTATGCTCACATTTGTACTAACTCGTTTTTTAATACGTATCGAACATATAGAATTCTAAATAGTAACGGATGGAATAATTTTGTGATTCTGTATAGTTTTTCAATTGTGTAATTCTATCGATACACGACTTATCATTTATGATCATGTAACTACTATTTCTTTTCAGATTCTTGCACCAACACCTTGATTGAAGACTGCTACGTAGTCTCCGGCGACGACTGCATCGCGGTGAAAAGCGGTTGGGACCAATACGGAGACTATAGGTGCACGTGCTTAGAGAGAATTGTTTCCGAGACAATGTAACGGATGATGATGATGATACACCATTTTGTTTTGCTTTTAAAGAAACATATACTCTATGAGAAAATGGAGCTTTGATACTTACAATAAACGAATTTGTGCGACTCTTTATCATGGATCAAACCAAAAATTAAATTACTATATTTAACTTCTACTAAACGATATGAAATAGCTTAGTGTAATATTACGTTATTAAATTACTATATTTTAACTTCTACTAAAGATTCACGATTGCGTTGATGATATTCAGACATGTGAAGAACATAACTATCGATTACCAAACGAGTATCTCGTCTCTAACATTATTTTTGTAATTAAGAAAATCAATTTTATTGAAAACTTTAATCTTCTCCAGACATGCTAATTGTATAATTGATTAAGTTACCATCCCATTCTCGCTAGAACACTTATCTAGCCGGCCATCTCCTTCTCGAGATAGGCTGATTTTGCTAAACCGTTAAAATGCTAATTCGATGTTTTTAGAATAGAAGCATTTAAACACAATGAGCCGTGAAAGTCCATAGAAGCATTAATGAAACACGTATATAGGATATTTTAAGTCTAACGAAACATGGCTAATTATTGATCCATAAGAATATGATAAAATTAGGTTAGAGTTGAAAAATCAGCGATAAGTAGTGAAAAGGACACGTCGTCTATACAAACCCTCGACTGAAACAAGAAGATTATTTGTTTCCTTTGCTACTTATTTTTTTAAAATCCCATTCCCAAACCTATAAGGTTTGTTGTGACATTTTGAAAATAAACCCTCGAAGTGTTTGCACTATTTAAAAAGTAAGTTGGAAACTTGATGGTTCACATTCCTTACCTCACAAGATTCTCTCTCTCTTTTTTTTTTTGTCCTCTTTGTCTCTCTCCTGTCTCTCCTAAACCCTTTCGAATCTTTTTCCTGATTGATTCTCATCGGGAGTATGCAACAGCAGGCGCCGATGAGGAACTCGCCGTCGAAGAATGGGTCGGGAGGGCATTCTCGTAGTTTCGCCGACACAATCTGGTCTCCCTTTGTCAAGTCCGGTTTCGGAATATCTCCCAACAGATCATACGCCCTCTTCTCCCTCCTCATCCTCCTCATCGTCGGCGCGTTCATCTCCACGCGCCTCCTCCTCGACACCACCGTAAGTCCACTAAACGACACTCCAACTTGTCGTTTTTGCTGAATCTAAAATTCTCTCTTTCGGTGTTTGTGTTTTAATAATGGGCTTTCAACTTTAAACTTTGAATTTTGTTATGTCACGTGAGAATTTTGAATTACTTTTTAGAAAAGAGTCTTGGTGGTGATGCTGTCGGCTCACTGACAAATCACGCAGAATACGACACGTGTACACTGTAGGACCCCGTTATGACTTTTCCAGTCAATTAGCTGTAACCCGCTACTACTCACACAAGCATCCCGTTTTCACACTAACAGGTTCTGATAGAGAAAGGAGCCGTGACGACGACGACGACGACGAAGAAGACTAAAACACAGACGATATCCCCAAAATACCCTCGACCAGCTACAGTAATTACACAAAACACACCAGTGTTCACATTGCACTGCTCCGGCAACGAGACCACTGGGACATGCCCGAGAAACAGTTACCCGACGACGGTGAGCCTCGGAGAAGATGACTCAAAGCATCCGCCGAGCGCCACGTGTCCCGATTACTTCCGCTGGATCCACGAGGACCTCCGTCCCTGGGCGAAGACTGGGATCACGAGGGAGGCATTGGAGCTCGCCAAGAAGACGGCGAATTTCCGGCTAGCGATCGTCGGCGGGAAGGTTTACGTTGAGAAATTTCAAGACGCGTTTCAGACGAGAGATGTGTTCACAATCTGGGGATTCTTACAGCTTCTACGGAAATACCCAGGGAAGATTCCCGATCTCGAGCTCATGTTTGACTGCGTCGACTGGCCGGTCGTTAAGGCCGCGAATTTCGCCGGAGCTAAAGCGCCGCCGCCTCCGCCGCTGTTTCGTTACTGCGGAAACGAGGAGACGCTCGATATCGTGTTTCCTGATTGGTCCTTCTGGGGATGGTAATGGATACTCTTTTTGTTTTAATAAAGCACACCTGATTTTCCAAGCTCTCTCAATTACACCACAATAGTTTTGATTTATCAATCAAGCCCATGAAAAGTTTGACAAGGAACGTTCTGTTGATTTATGTAGGTCGGAGGTGAATATAAAGCCATGGGAGAGTCTGTTGAAGGAATTAAGAGAAGGGAACCAGAGGACCGATTGGATAAACAGAGAGCCTTATGCTTATTGGAAAGGGAATCCATTGGTCGCAGAGACAAGACAAGATCTTATGAAATGTAATGTCTCTGAGGAACACGAGTGGAATGCTCGTTTGTATGCTCAGGTAAAACTAAAAGTGATGATGCCCTTTGAACAATAAAACGTTTCTGAGGAATGCCAAGAAATCTTATTCTGCTGGTTACAACTGCAATTTCGATAACAGAAAGCAACATTTTTTTTTAATTTTATCTTGTAGGACTGGATCCGAGAATCAAAGGAAGGCTACAAGCAATCAGACTTGGCGAGCCAATGCCATCACAGGTAACGGAATTTTTCTGGTCTGAGTACAAGTTGTGGCTTAACATAAAAGTTGACATAAGGAAATAGTAATGGTAATGGCTCTATTGCAATGTTTATCTATAGGTATAAGATATACATAGAAGGCTCTGCGTGGTCCGTAAGTGAAAAGTACATTTTGGCGTGTGACTCGGTGACTCTGCTTGTGAAACCCCATTACTATGATTTCTTCACCCGAGGCCTGCTTCCCGCGCACCATTATTGGCCCGTTAGAGAGCACGACAAGTGCCGCTCCATCAAGTTCGCGGTTCATTGGGGCAACTCTCACATTCAAAAGGTACGCTACTAATCTATGATGAAATCCATACATTTGGATTTCGATTGTTTCTTTGTGTTTTGCATTTACAATTAGTGTGTGTGTATCTTAAGCAACTAAAAAGTTGAGAGCCGAGTCTAAATTCTCCTGTCATTATCCTCCAACGGGTTTTTTGTTTAACCAGGCGCAGGATATTGGAAAGGCGGCGAGCGAATTCATCCAACAAGAACTGAAGATGGACTACGTGTATGATTACATGTACCACCTTTTAACCGAATACTCGAAACTTCTCCGGTTTAAACCCGAGATTCCCCAGAATGCCAAGGAGATTTGCTCGGAAACAATGGCGTGTCCGAGGAGCGGGAACGAGCGGAAGTTCATGACAGAATCACTCGTGAAGCACCCTGCAGAGACCGGTCCGTGTGCCATGCCACCTCCGTATGACCCGGCGTCATTTTACACGGTTGTGAAGAGGAAACAGAGTACAACTATGAGAATCCAGCAGTGGGAGATGAAGTACTGGAGGAAGCAGAATCAAACCGGCTCTTGAATTTTTAGCTTCATTTCGGTTTGTGTTGTATAGAGAAGATAAGATATATAGTACATGTATAATCCGGTTTCTATATGTTTTTTTAAACCCGGTTTATTATTGCTGTATATGTTTCGAGTTTAAGTTATTTCACACGAAATTCAAATGAAAAATTTCCCTACAATTTTCTATATTTACAAAGTTGTTGTTATTAGCTGATGCAGTAGTTTCTTAGGGTATATTACCCTATTATATGTTTCTATAGTATAAATATTTTAGACATTAATTCGGGTGAATCAGTTCAGTTGGAAACTCTAAAACTCGAGTGTTTCTAGTATCTGATTCGCCTCTTTGTATAATCTAGTGCTTTGAATTATTGCGACCTGCTGAAACTCATTCTCTAGATAGATTTCATGAATTTAGCAAAAAACAAAAAAGATAGATTTCACAGTCTTCTTTTTCTTTCCTTCTAATAAGAGTATATATATGTCAAATATCCCAAAAAGGAGAAAAGAAAATGAGCTTAAAGTGCCCAAATCACCGGCCTAAAAAGTGATTTGAAATTAGTTTAAATTTGGTGAAGATAACCATCACTTGAAGAAAGATTAAGCGTAGAGTTATAAGATTGAGTTGGTTATGAAATTGATGGTGTAACTTGATGGCTACTACTCACTCACTCACAAGTTGCTCTAACTTTGAGATTGATACATTGCTTCTGGTTTAGGCCACAATCATTTCAAAGCTGTTTTTGCTGTCTATCTCTAATTTTCACGTCATGTAGGACCCGAACTCACCTGTATTATTTTCTAGTTGATTATAGAGTAATTTGCACGTTACTGTTCAGATTAGACCCATCGCACTACAATACTACAATACTGTGTATAAATATAAAGATCAAGTTAGCCAAAGTATCCCGACAAAACAAAATCATAACTCTTAATCATAAAAAATGGTAAATATAAAATTGGAATATACAGTGAACAATAAATCTATTAATTTCCTTTGACTATGTCGAAAATCTGCTTGCACATGTGCAACTTTTGTTATTTGTTTTCATCTATTTCTTAATCATTGTCTCGCCACTAATTTGGAATCTAATCAAATCTCAAATTAAACTATTGGTATATATATATTTTTTTTTTTGCTAAAGAACTATTGGTATATTGGCAATTATTTGCTGTCAAACAAGTTGAAAATAATTTGTTCTCCTCTCCTCCTCGTTCATCTTTTTCATTTGATAAGTTACCATTACTTGGCGGCAACAATCACTATTTTTATTAGTTCTCCAATTCTTTCTAAAATTGCTATTAATTATTATGAAGAAATGGGGCACAATGGTGTTTTTAGTTCTTATTCATGTTTCCAACTTAAAAAATTAAAATTATCTCCCGTAGTTTTAACGTCGTATAAACAAAAATCTATGATACGTTACATGTTTAATGTTTACGAATTCTTCTACATTATCTTATAAAACGGAAAAAGTATTATACTTCCTCTGTTTCTCAAAAATTGTTTTTTTAGATTTTTCACAAATATTAATAAATAATCATTACTTACTTTTTCCTATTTGTTTATTTTTGAATTTAAATTATTTTCTCTATTATTTTTTGTTTGTTTATTATCTTGAAAAAAAATATATTAAATCTAGTCTAGAAAATCAATCTATTAGAAAGAAACATAAAATCTAAAACATCAAACGAGGAACGGAGGGAATAGATTTTAGTTTCGGGATTAGTATAATTTGCTAATCAGATTAAATTGCATCACAGAGTAATCTCACGTGCTTTACGTTGGTATCACGTGTCTGTCACGGTTCGCTTCATGTGCAAGAATATAAAAGTGGAAGAAAAGACGAAATTATTCAGATCTCGCAGCCTTTTTTCTACAGTCTTCACATGCCTAAGCGCGTGCAGGTACTTCATTCCGTGGCGCGTGAGGATATTTGATCCACTCTCTCTGGATCCATCTGTACAAATACCCTCACTGTTTTTTTTTTCTGGTGCTATGGTGTAGTTAATGCAAACAATAGAAAAATAAAATCTATATCAATATTTGTTTATCAAAGTTATAAACAGGATTAGATGTTTAAGAAAGATGGAACTTTTGTATCTCGTCCCATAGATTTCGATCTAAGTTTTGTAAATTATCTAAAGGAACAGATTTCCCTCCGGATAAATTATGTTTATGAATTTACTAAAGCATACACTGTTTCTCTATTTTAAAGAGGTTCTTTTGCAGAAGAATTAACTTTTTGTCCTCATAATGACAAAAATATACCCAATCTCCTGCTTTGGGGGAAAAAAAAAATTCACAATTATTTGCTGAGTCGAAAGAACTCCACATTTTGATATATATTTTCAAAAATATTTATTTTTTGTCGTGGGCCAACGGACCTAACAGCCGTTACTTACCTCCGTCATGCGTGGCGGCAATAAAGAAGAATACCAACGTTACCGGTTTGAATTAATCCGGGGACTGTTTGACTTTGGTTTTCGCATCGGTTTCGGTTAGTTTCAATTGGTTTAAAAATAATCTATTCGCTAAAGTTGAAATAATTAAATTTTGGAAGTATTGAAAATTGAAAAATGAAAAAAGGTAAGTGGTATTGTGCAAGTTTAATCGATGATTTTCTGGTTCAACCAGGTACAGTTTATATATACCGGTGCAGTTTGAACCGGCGAGTTACCAACTTACCATAAAGATCCCTAAAGAAACTACCGTCACTGTTATCTCCGCACTATAAAAACCGACCACTTCGTCTTCTTCATTTCCTCGCAAGTCGTAACCGTTCAAATCCCCTGCAACCCTTTTTTGGGTTTCTTGTCTAGAAAACTTTCTATCTCTGTAGAATTTGGTTGCCTGCACAGCTAGCTATCGAAGATGCGTGAGATTCTGCACATTCAGGGTGGTCAGTGCGGGAACCAGATCGGCGCTAAGTTCTGGGAAGTAGTTTGCGCCGAGCACGGGATCGATTCGACGGGAAGGTACCAGGGGGAGAGTGATTTGCAACTCGAACGAGTCAATGTGTACTATAACGAAGCGAGTTGCGGGAGGTTCGTCCCACGCGCCGTCCTGATGGATCTGGAGCCCGGGACTATGGACAGCGTCAGATCCGGGCCGTACGGACAAATCTTCCGACCTGATAACTTCGTTTTCGGCCAGTCCGGCGCCGGTAACAACTGGGCGAAAGGACACTACACGGAAGGTGCTGAGCTGATCGATTCGGTTCTCGATGTCGTCCGAAAAGAGGCCGAGAACTGCGACTGCTTGCAAGGTTAGAATCGTTTTCTTCGATCCCGTCTATGTGCATCGTAGTTTTAATTTGTTTCATGGTTGTTTGATTCTTCAGGTCTCTCGGGATTTATCGATTTCTTATGTGATTCTGAATTTTGGAGTGCTCGCTTCGTAGGGTTTGTTGTATACTATAGTCTGAGAGTTGTTGTTTTAGTACTACAATATCTGGATTTGTGCAATTGCTCTACTAATACTGGTCATGGTTAAGATTTGTTTGATTTAGATTTTGTGTTCATGTGAAATGATCCTCAGGGTTCCAAGTCTGTCACTCACTGGGAGGAGGAACTGGATCTGGAATGGGAACCTTGCTGATTTCAAAGATCAGGGAAGAGTACCCAGACCGGATGATGCTGACGTTTTCCGTCTTCCCATCTCCAAAAGTGTCTGACACTGTTGTTGAGCCTTACAATGCAACTCTCTCCGTCCATCAGCTAGTGGAGAATGCAGATGAGTGTATGGTTCTTGACAACGAAGCTCTCTATGACATTTGCTTCAGAACTCTCAAGCTCACCACTCCAAGCTGTAAGCCTCTCTTCTTTATTTATCCAACTGGTTGATGTTTCCTTGCTCAGAATAGAAATTGAATGGTTTGCTTGATCGAGCTATACTTTTATCTGCTCAGAGTAGAAATTACTTGTATAAATCTCTTTACATACCCGATATCCATAAAATATTTGTATCTTAACTCAACCTGTTGTAACAGCAGAAGAAATTGAATAGTATACTTTTGCATTCATTGTCAGCAGAAGTATTTGTCACTGTACTCCTGCAGCTTCGTTTATCGATCCTCCTACCTAATATGTTCTCCGATCTTGTTGCTGGCTTCTCTGTTCTAATGGCCTTGTTTGTTTGTCTTTGTTCAGTTGGAGACTTGAATCATCTCATCTCTGCGACCATGAGTGGTGTCACTTGCTGTCTCCGTTTCCCGGGTCAGCTAAACTCCGACCTGCGCAAGCTTGCTGTCAACTTAATCCCGTTCCCTCGTCTCCATTTCTTCATGGTCGGATTCGCACCGCTCACATCTCGCGGATCACAGCAATACCGAGCCTTAACAGTCCCTGAGCTCACCCAACAGATGTGGGATGCCAAGAACATGATGTGCGCAGCTGACCCGCGCCACGGCCGTTACCTCACAGCCTCAGCCATGTTCAGAGGCAAAATGAGCACCAAAGAAGTAGACGAACAGATGATCAACGTTCAGAACAAGAACTCATCCTACTTCGTCGAGTGGATCCCCAACAACGTGAAATCAACCGTCTGTGACATTCCACCAACGGGTCTGAAAATGGCATCTACTTTCATAGGGAACTCGACCTCGATCCAGGAGATGTTCAGGCGTGTGAGCGAGCAGTTCACTGCCATGTTCAGAAGGAAGGCGTTCTTGCACTGGTACACAGGTGAAGGAATGGACGAGATGGAGTTCACAGAGGCAGAGAGCAACATGAACGATTTGGTCTCAGAGTATCAACAGTACCAAGACGCAACGGCTGATGAGGAGGAAGGGTATGAGTATGAAGAAGATGAAGAGCAAGTGCAGGAGGAGCAATAGCGGTAAAAGAAGAAAAGACCTCGTATAGCTTCTCTCTTTAAAACAAAAAACAGAAAAACAAAAAACAAAATTCTGCTCGTTTGTTTGAGTTTTTTTTCAATTAGTTCTTATTTCCGTGTTGATTGGTTGGTTTTTTTTTTCTTTTTCCGTTTTTTGGTTATCTTGTATTACTATGTGTGAGGGTGCTTTTAGGTTTAGAGCTTAGGAAAATATGTGTTTATATAAGTCTTTTCGGTTGATTGTATTTGAGACATTGTTTGTTAGTTTTTTCCCCTAAAACATTTTGTGGTAAAATGATTCCTCGCCTCTGTACAAAACCGTAATTTTGTCCCATTAACGCATTTTCAACTTTGAGCGGGAGGCAAGTCCGGTTCAGGAGGAGCCTTGGTGCAAAACAGCAGGTTGATACGGTCTATCTCGGTTTATGTGATTATGACGATCTACGATTTGTGTGCTTTCTCTACTATCATAGTGAAATGTTGGCGTAAATGTAGAGACGTAGGAATACTTATTCCAAAATCTTAATCTCCTAAATTCGTTTGCCTGTCTTTTTATTCTTCTCTCTTTCTCAGTTTTCATATCCTTTTTCTATTTAGGGCCTGACTGGTTTAAACGCAGCTGCTGCGGTTACGGTTGCGAGAGTTCGTGGAAGCGGAAGATTGCGGTTAACAGCGTTATTAAGCGGGTTGTACGACTGGCACATCAGTTAGAAACAGATGCGTTTACGGGATATTTACAACTGGTTAACTTGTGGATGTAGTAGCGGTTAAACAATAAATTAACAATATAAACAAATTTTATAACTATAAAAAAAATATTAAAAACCATATTATTATAAAAAACTATAAAATTATTAATTAAACATACTTAATTATAAATATTATTACTTTTATTAATTTATCAGTTTTTTTAGTTTGGATGAAAGTTATGATTTTAATAGAGAAATTGTTTTTTTTTGTATAGAGATGTTAGATGAAAAGAATTTTAGTTGTTATATATACATTAGTAATGAAGAGAAAATTTATCAAAATAATTAGAGTTTATAGATCTTATACATATAAAATTATGAAAGATTGTTAATGAATATTAGTTAAAAATATCAAATTTATTTATTTATTTGTAATTATAATATTCAAATCTTATTTTTTTTAAGTTTCTTATATATATATTTATATATCTTAATTTTAAATAAATTTTGTATTTTTTTAATTTTTAATTTTTTTAATTTTTTTTTTTTTTTAATTATCCACCCGCAATCGCCCGCAACCGCAAACGCTAACTGCAAGGAGCTTTTGATTTTGAGCGACACAAAGCAGTTCAAAGCGGTAGAAAGCGTTTTGTGTGATTGTTGCCAAACGCTAACAACCGCTACCACCCGCAAAAGCTGCGTTTGCGGGTGCTAGCGGGAGAACCAATCAAACCCTTAAACATAGTTCCTTGGTGTGTTTTTGGTTCGTCATTAATATTTAAGAACTTGAAAATTATGAAAACAGTGATATTTTTTTTCCCTTTCAAGTTAGAAAGTTTTTCATGTCGGTATAACTGCAATGTGAACATTGTTCAACTAGCATATAATTCTTTGCGAAACATTGCATCTGTATAAAACTGGTATTGTATTACTATTAGTGAAACTGTAATTATTTATCACATTTGAACATATTTGACCGCTGCAATCTTGATTAATCTCAACTTCTAATATCAAGATAAATTCTAGTTTAGTTCAGCTTGGCTTCGACTCAAGGCACCTGATCATAGAAACATAACCAAAAAAAGATGAGAGTTGGTTTCTTCCTTCTGGCTTGATGCTACATACCAAAATCATTTCTAAAAAGAAGATGATGCTAAGTTTACAAATTACAAGCGGTCATGGTCCACGCCAAAACAAAAAAAAAAAGTTGAAACAAGGAGAAAGTCAACAGTGTACCGCGAGAGTTATGGCCTGGAACATTAGAAGCCTTGAATGACAAAAGAAAAAGAAAACATATAATTATTACACAATCCAATTGTTGATTAATCGAATCTTTACAGTAGCTAAGTCTACTACCCGCGTAAAAATATGTAAATATCTGGAATAATATGTAAGAAAGTTTAAATGTCCAGATTTACCAAAGAATCTGTAGTAGAAGCTGGAATGAGATTATGACAAGTTTTATCACATGGATATGGGCAACCAATTTCTTTCGCTTCTTTTCCTCTCCCGAAATACCAATCTCCGACCGTCGCAGCAATTGTCTGAATACAAAACCGGGTACGGTATAAAACTATTGTAAACCGGAGAATTGAAAACAACCGAGACAGAAGTTCTGGTCTGTACCTTGTTGTGGATTCTCGGTGAAATAGGAGAGAGCCAAGTCTCCTGTAGAGCACTCTGACAATGATCGAAGCATGAGTTTATAAACATCCCTCCCCTCGTAGAATTTCTGAAAAAATTCATTAAAGCTCCCAACATATCTGTCCTAAACCCTGCAAATGTTTTTTTTAAAGAAAAGACAGAAATGTTTGGTTCAATTACGATTTTTACCGGTTCTATTATTTAAACCAAACCAATTGGGTTTTGAACCTTGGAGTGCATCGAGCTGGTGTGGATTACATGCCGTCACATTAAGCTTACAACGGTTCCAACGCCCGGTTGGATCAGCAGAAGGTGGGACCAACCCATGATGGAACTGTTTAACAAGTGTAATAAACCGGCTTAGACAAATGTAATACCGAATCTCTAGTTCGACAAATTAAACCGGCATAGTTAATTATAGAGAATATGGAAAGAAAACCTGGAAGACATCGTAGGCTGAATTTAAGATGAAAAATGGCGTTTTAATAAATCGCAATGCGTATTGCGGGAAAAAACACTGCAAATTTTCAAATGATTTAGAGATTTATAACTAATTTTGTAAGAAGAGATGAAATATATTTAAGATATGAGAGTGTGTACCAGGGATGGTTCAGGATAGAATGCACGTGTGCAATTTGTATCGAGGTTTTTTTGTATACCCTGAAAAGTTTATTCCCAAAATATTAATAAATCAGAAAATTGTGGGGGAACTATTGAGAATCTTACAGCTTAATAGCAAGAGTTTGGATCTCTCGAGTTACCTGAAGAGACACAAGCTGTGTGTAAAAAGATCTCATTGTCCGGTTTGATGCTACATCGATTCTGTTAGACCAATATAAACCGTCTATGTTGGTAACACAATCCAGGGTTACTACCGTATAAAGCAAAGATATCAAAACATTTGATGAAGAAAACTTACGCGTCGAGAAAGAATCCAGCGTCGCTCATGCACTTAACGTTTGCAGTTTCTGGCAAATAGCTCGTGAAGTTGTCACAATGCAAAAATGTAGACAACCCACCAGCTGAACAACCGGTCAAAAGAGCCTGCGTACCGGTTGATTTTATGGAATTGACGGGTTAGGCTAAACCGAAAAAACCGAACCAAATCGATACAAAAAGAAGAAACTTACCTTGCGGGCTTTAGCTAACCCTTTGGGGAGAAGGTCAAGAATGATGGCATTCCATATTCGTTGTCCTCTGAAATAAAGCATTGACGTCTGTCATTTGATCGAACCGGTAAATATCAGTAAAAAAAAAAAGAAATATCGCGAACCAGATCGTTCGGTACGTTCTTCCGGTTATTAAAAGCGGTTTAAAAAATTGGTTTAGAGCGGGAAACGAGTAAGTTATTTACCCCGTTGCCAAATTGTGTATCTCCCGCAAACGAAGCTCCATCGCAATACCTCAGCCTGACTTTGTTCCAGTTATAAAAATCTGATTAACAAAAAAAAAAAAAAATTAAAACGTTATATAGCAGAATAAAAAAAAAAAAAAATGTGTGCAGTCCAACGAATGTGCGCATAAATAAAATAAATCAATTATGTTCGATATAATAATAATGTGTGTTGCATATCAATACATATAAGTTTATTATGACGTATCGTGTGGATGGATGATGTTCCAACAAAGTGACAGCGAAGATATTGACCCGAGACAGACTCAAAACTGGACTTCACATGTCCAGATGTCAAGTTGACAGTTTTATCCTCTTCGAAATAGATAATATAAGTATATAACCCGAGGAAGGTAGGATGAACATGTAATTTGACATGGGTTGGGGATTGATGGATAGTGTGTGTGCTCGTAAGGAAGGGGACAACGACAAAGCAAATAACGAGAAGAAAGCCCATAGGTTAATTAACAGAAAGGGAAAGAGCCAAAATTATTATTTCTATCTATATTTTTTTTATTTAAAAAGCTGAATTTAACAGAAACATTTCAACTGTCACGTGAAAGAGAGACCACAACTACAAGCAACAATGTTCAGTTAATAAATTACTATTATATTGATTAATAGATTAATGTTACCATTCATTCGTAATATGATGGATTTGTTATTAAGAAAAATGAATCTTTTTATAAAAATGACCTGGATTTAAAGAGGCGTTATTGCTCAAGATTCCAGTGAAGACGACGGTGTTGCTCATAAAACGTGTCGAGCCTCGACGGGTCTTTGATCTATCCACGCATGATGCTATATCATTGCACCATCCTCCTCCCTATAACAACCTCTTGTAGAAATAGTTCGGTTTAAAAAAAAACCATAGAAATAGTTGCGAAAATGAAAATCCAATATCGATTGGATAAAAATAAATGTTAAGAAAACAAATAAATAAATGTGCTTCTTTCTCAGAATTCTATTTCGGATAAAATAACTAAATATAGAGAGAAATAGAGAATGTTATAAATGCGCGTCATAAAGTGAAAGGCGTGAGACACGGTCCAAGTAGCTCGAGACACTATGATGCTCTAGAGTTCCTAAAACGGCGCCGTAATTAGTTTCTGTTCATGAATAAGTCTCGACTCTCGTTTACTAGCAAATCAATTACTAGCAAGGTAGCATCGACTTATAATGCACATTCACTTGGCTACGTTCTGAAGTCTTGATTGGGTTTGATAATGAATCGAAAGAGCTTACAGTGTAACCCATATATATTATGAACAGTAACGATTGTTAAATCGTCTCTTGAGATTTATTTAAGAACTTAATAAACAAAAACGGTGTAGATAACTAGCAGAAACAAATACGTATGTAAAATATCTGAGGTCTGAGGTTTTTCCACATGCTAGCTGGATTCAATTATTTTGCCTGCTTATGGAGTTGGTTATAACAGCAACACTTTAAGTAATGAAGTAAATTAAGCATGGCCAATAAAAGAAAGAAAAAAAAAAAACAAAATCACTATAACCAAATGGCTGGCTGGCTGATTTATTCCCAGCAAATGATTGATTACTTGTTAAAATATAATTTAATAATCACAACCATTTTTTGTGTTTGAATTACTTTCGAATTAACTAGAGTAAATATAATACTTAAATGACCTCAAACTGTCTTGACCAAAAAAAAAAGTTTACCTCAAACTGCAAAAGCCAATTGTTTGATCCAGCACCGAAGCCTCTGTCCAAATGATATGCCGGCAAGCTACCATCCAAGCAAACTAGAAAAAGACAAAACACAGATATAAACCCAAATGTAAGAAAATCAAAAATCAAATTAATTAACAAAATGATAGCTAGTGACCAGGCAGCAAGTAGAGAGAGTGGGTTTATGTTAGATGATGTAGCGTGACTTGAGTCATATTGTATCTATCGATATTCGTAACTATGCGGTTAAAAAGTCTAGTGAACTCAGCGACAAAAAATTAGGATTTATCAATAGAGAAATATCAATCTCATTGAATTTTTTCAATCTACCAAAAAAAAAAAGATAGACGACGACAGAATTAAAAAGAAAGGAGGAAGACATACAAGCACCAAGAGCAGCTGCGCCTCGAACCAGTGTCATGCTGACACGCCGCCCTGGGTTGACGGAAACGAGCGGCGTAGATGAGGCCAAGGAGACGAGAAGAACCATCGCCGCCGTTAGATCGAGAAGCCGTTTCGTCTTCATTGTTTCGCTTTTTGACGTTACAATGGTGAATGATAAGGGGTTGTTTTTTTTTTGTTATCTTGTTGTGTGTATCAACGAATGAAAAATAATAGTTTGGGATTTAAGAGGGAAATGGAAGCAACGTTTATGTTTATATTGGGTAGATAATGGAGATTTTATGGAAAGTTATTTGGAGAAGAAAGGGAAAGGAGAGGCCAAGTGGGCAAGAAGAGGTAAGAGAAAGAGAGATATATATATGATGTATTTTTTTATTTTGATAGGCACGTAATTTCCGTCATCTTAGATTTTGCTTTTCTTTGTATGAAAAAGATGGATTGTTATAAATCTCTTATATACATACATGTGTATACACATTTCATCACATGGCGAGAGAACTTATTTTTCATATGTGTGTGTGTGTGTAAAGAGAGACATCTGACCAAAAATTAAATTATTTTACCTTTTTATGTTTTTTTGTTTGTTATTATTTACATAACCAAAAAATTCTTACTAAAGATAAAGTCCACATTATATATCTTCATCTAAAGGAAAATAATAAAGAAGAGCTTTTCGCCATTGAATAGAGATGTGAGATTTTTGTTTTTCCTTGCCCTGTTCAACTTAAAAAGATTCAGTTCAATTCAACATTCAGAATTTAGATTTTCTCGTTAGTCAATATTTTATTTCCTTTCTTCGTATTTCTATTGTTGGTCACCATTTAAAACCCATTATTTCGATGGTTAATTTTTCTGTACAGTTCCACACGAGAGTTAAGTTTAGTTATGCGTAGAATAGACAGCATAGGGCGTAGATAGGGACAAACAAATTACAATGAGAAATAAATTTATTTTTATTTTTAGAAAGAATTCTAAGTATGGAGATGAGTCATTGAGTGTGGGTCACCAGCTGATGGATTAGAGTCAAAAATTCAATCTTCGTAGGTGTTTTCTGGTTTAGGTTCACCGAATCTTCTATAATCTCTCTTTAGACAAAAATAGAAACAATCAATCGTGTACGAATTTTTCGTTATTTTCTTATAAGAATCCTGAACTCATGTAAACAGATGTTAAACGGGAATATATGATATTATTCTTAAAAAAAAATTATTTACACTAATTAACTAATCAAATGTGTTTTTATTTTTGTCAACCAAATGTGTTTTATTTATTAATCATCAAGAAAGAAAAGTTTGATAGGCAGTTGTAGTTGTTAGCCATTATGAATTGGGTTGGTCCTAACGGTCCCGCTTGTTCTCCAAACGCAGACGATTTTTTTCTTTGCCTTTGAAGTAAAGCTACCAAAAATTATTTAAGGAAATAAAACCATTTCCTTAGTGAGTAGACATATTCTCCGTAAAAATGATTTTAACCAACTCTATAATAACATTGTAAGAAAAATGCGAAATAGCGAGACATTTCATCACTATAAAAAATAGAGACAAAATTATGGAGAACCGACAAGAAATATAAATAACTAAAAATGGTTACCATATATCACAAAACTAAGATCTTAATTTGTATCCATTTTGGTTTAGTTTTCCGCGACAGTATAAGCAGACAAAATATGATGATCGTATAACACATGCGACCTTCAGTAAGATCGTTGGGCCGTAGGATTAAGGTAGAGAGAATGTGAAAATTGCTCTAGGATGGTTGATAAACTCGGATCTTGGTCTAGATTGATTTAACTGGAATGGTTTAATGACTTCTCAAACAAAGAGCCTATGTAACTTGGTGCAAGGTTGGAAAAAGCCCACTAATGGATCGTGGGCTAGCTTAACCACTCATTCACGGTTTGGAATTGGACCATTGAGTTTTTTCTTTACCAGATAGGGTGATGGTTACTGATTAGATCGTTTTTTAGTGAATATGGATGATTGAAAGGTTAAGTCATGAAGAAATGGTCCAATAATTCTAGATCATATGATTTAGTTATGATCGTGAGACTAAGAACAAATGATTAAAGTTAGGCGAATCTCAATTAGATGGAACGGAAGGGCACTTTCCTTGACCCTAAACCGCACTAATCTTCTTCACTCAGTTCAGCTAGTAGACGATTATTGTAAACAAACTGCAGGACGGTTATTTTCGTTTTTTTTTTAACACCTTAAATACAAATTTGATTTTTAAAAAGGGTAATTATTTCGGACCGGGCGGTTATTTTAGATCTCTGTCCACGGTGGCTCTTGGGTAATCGGAGAAATTAGGGTTTACATATCTGCGTCGAAGCCAACGGCGAAGGGGAAATAGAAGAATGGGTACTTCGGTGCAGGTTACTCCCCTGTGCGGAGTTTACAACGAGAATCCTCTCTCCTACCTGGTCTCCATCGATGGCTTCAACTTCCTCGTCGACTGTGGTTGGAACGACCTCTTTGACACTTCTCTCCTCCAACCTCTCTCCAGGTTTCTCTCCTTTACAATCTCTGTTTTTTGGGAATCGAAAAACCCAAAGAAATACGTTTTCTGCTTTCGTGGAGCTTTGCCAAATAGTACTATAGATTCAGCCTCGATTCTTCTGGTTTCAGGGTTGCTTCTACCATAGATGCAGTTTTGCTTTCTCATCCAGATACGCTTCACCTTGGTGCTCTTCCTTATGCCATGAAGCAGCTTGGACTCTCTGCTCCTGTTTATGCCACTGAGCCTGTTCACAGACTAGGTCTCCTCACAATGTATGATCAGTATCTATCCAGGAAGGTGAGTTTTTTTGTTTTTCGTTCATTGCTGCAGGATTGATTATATTGCTAATTGTTCTGCATTATGCCGTTTTCCTGTTGTTGTGCTTATACGATGATCTTGCTATTGCAGCAAGTCTCCGACTTTGATCTGTTCACGCTGGATGACATTGATTCTGCTTTCCAGAATGTGATCAGATTGACTTTCTCACAAAATTTCCATCTCTCTGGTATGTGATTCCCGCTCTTTCATAGCAATCCATGAAAAAAATTGACACTTATCTCAAACAAGTTTCATCTGACATTTTCTACGTATCCCATCTCAAGAATAAGTTCACGGACTCGCATCGAGTTTTTGGTTGTTGGAACACCTAAATTATTCCTTGTTATAGCTTCAAAGATTATTCAGATGCCTCACATTTTTTTTTCTTTAATATCTTTGCCCTATTAGGAAAGGGAGAGGGAATTGTAATTGCTCCTCATGTTGCTGGACATATGCTGGGAGGTAGCATTTGGAAGATAACAAAGGACGGGGAGGAGGTTATTTATGCTGTTGACTACAATCATCGGAAAGAAAGGTACACATGTTCATCTTCCACCTGATATGGAGTTCGATTTTTGTTCATAAACAAATAATCAAGATGCAGAATCGTGATACTGAATTGTACATCTTAATACAGGCATTTAAATGGAACTGTTTTACAGTCTTCTGTTCGACCTGCTGTTCTGATAACCGATGCACACAATGCTCTTTATACCAATCAAACCTCAAGACAGCAGAGGGACAAAGAATTTCTAGGTTAGCTTGTAGCTCGTTATGTGTAATATCTCTTCTATGTAATTAAGGGATCCCGCTTTTAACTGCCAGAACCACGTGCGCATGTCCACATTTATATTTCAGATACCATTTCAAAACATCTGGAAGTTGGGGGCAATGTTTTATTGCCAGTTGACACTGCAGGTCGAGTCCTGGAACTTCTCTTGATACTTGAACAGGTGGGAGAGTCGATTTTTAAATGTACCATGTTTTCAGTTAATCCTTCGGCTATTTTTATGTGGAGACTGAATATTGATCAAACCTGCAGCATTGGTCAGAGAGAGCTTTGAGCTTTCCCATTTATTTTCTCACATATGTGTCATCTAGCACAATTGACTATGTTAAGAGTTTCCTCGAGTGGATGAGTGACGCCATTTCAAAGTCCTTTGAGACTTCACGTGATAATGCCTTTCTATTGAGGTAATTTTTTTCTCTTCGTAATGTCTTATCTGTGCTGTCGTCCATAGAATAACGGAAGACGCTAAATGTAATTTAAACACTTGCAGGCATGTCACTCTCTTGATAAACAAGACTGATCTGGATAATGCTCCAGCTGGTCCAAAGGTTGGTTTATATGTAACTCACTCATGTTTGGTCGTACATAGAACTTGGTGGATTTGATATTTTATGTTCTTTCTTTTTTGGTGATAATAGAACTATATTTTTCTAATTGATATGCTGTATTGACTGAACCTTCTTATATAGGTTGTTCTTGCGTCCATGGCTAGTCTCGAAGCCGGTTTTGCTCGTGATATATTCGTGGAGTGGGCCAATGATCCCAGAAATTTAGTCCTCTTTACTGAAACAGGCCAGGTACGTTTTTAAAGCCATTATTTGTTAAGGAACTAAAATGTACGGCGTTGTTGTAAAGACCTGATGGTAGTTTCTTCCTAGTGCTGGTCAGCTAGTTAAGTGGGTGTGGAATCATAATATATGAGAATCGTTTCTTTTGTGTGTGTCTTCTGGTCAGCTAGTTAAGTGGGTGTGGAATCATAATATATGAGAATCGTTTCTTTTGTGTGTGTCTTCTGATGTGAAGGAGAGTTCACCAATGTGTAGAGATTGAGTAACTTTTGGCAGAATTTTTTATCATAGGATACAGCATATAATAACCACCAATCGGCCTGGCTTGCACCTTTAGATAATCTCGAGGGCTTTCAGACTTCAGTCT
The DNA here is from genome assembly GCA_020283515.1 of Alliaria petiolata. NCBI lineage: Eukaryota > Viridiplantae > Streptophyta > Magnoliopsida > Brassicales > Brassicaceae > Alliaria > Alliaria petiolata. The sequence continues at coordinate 19,650,523 of JAHZTW010000005.1, read as the reverse complement.
TGAATTTAACATTGAGTTGCGTCCAGTCATGCAGGAATAAATAAAAATAAAGGGTTTTGGTAGACTATCATATTCTTGGAATTGACATCACTGTGCACAAACTGTCTAGCTGACCATATCATTTATTTCAACTGAACATAAGAGGATTTTGGAATAGCGTACTTCAATTTTTTTTTAAAGTGAGACATCATCATGTTCCCTGGAATTGCTTATTGTTTGATTTTTGTTATCATGTGTTTCTATTTGCAGTTTGGCACTTTAGCTCGCATGCTTCAGTCAGCCCCACCTCCCAAGTTTGTTAAAGTCACCATGTCTAAGAGGGTTCCTTTGGCTGGGGAAGAGTTGATTGCATATGAAGAGGAGCAAAACAGACTGAAAAGGGAAGAAGCTTTGCGAGTTAGCCTCGTCAAAGAGGAGGAAACAAAAGCTTCCCACGGACCTGATGATAATTCAAGTGAACCTATGGTCATAGATACCAAGACTACTCACGATGGTAATGTTAGTCTTAAATTGTGAAAATTTTCAGTAGCCTTGATTATTTATAACTTCTTCTTTTTCATGTGAACTTCAACATCAATTGAAGTGTATGGTACTATGCATATGATTCTACTTGTAATGAATTGGTTAGCTGGCCTTAGGAGGCATTTTATGTGGTCATCTTGGAGTGAGATAGAAGCTACATTTAGAAGTCTCATGTTACATTTCTGATTTCTGTGTAAAATTTGTTTTAGCTTTTCAGTCCCACAGTATGTTTCCTTTTCAATTAGACTTCCTGTCCTTTGTTGATTGTTGTTCTTGCCATTAAGCAGTGGTCTGCATCTAACCTTTTCACATTTCTGACCACACATGCAGTTGTCGGTTCTCACGGGCCTGCATATAAAGATATATTGATAGATGGATTTGTTCCCCCATCCAGCAGCCTTGCTCCAATGTTCCCATTCTATGATAATACGTCTGAATGGGATGAGTTTGGGGAGGTCATTAATCCAGATGACTACGTGATCAAGGACGAAGGCATGGACCGCGGAGCAATGCATGTACGTTCCCTGTAATTCTGATCTACAAATGGTTCTACAATTGTATCTTCCTTTTCTTTTTACGATTGATTGCTTGCTAGTAAGGTTTTCTATGCTATGGTTGGTGTGGATTGTGTAAATGTATGCCATTGTCCCCAAAATGTTATCTCTAAACCACCTTATTAGAGTCAACTTTAGTAGCTTTCTATGTAGACCCTTGTGTTGCTTATCAAATTTGTGATATAAAATCCCATTTCAGACAGGAGCTGATGTGGATGGAAGGCTTGATGAGGCAACTGCTAGTCTCATGATGGATACAAGACCTTCTAAAGTCATATCCAATGAGCTCATTGTAAGTAAACTCTAATACAAACTTCATAAGAGCTCTCTATTTATCTAGAAAGCAAGACATTGGTAGAGATTTTTGGTTTTAGTGAATCCTCTCGTTTTTTCTAGAAACTCTTATTATAATTATTATAGACTACTTATCACAGATAGGCACATGGAATAGTCTTGTCACTTGGAAAATAGAGATGGCAATTCTCATTGAAATGGCTCTTTTAGTCTTCTTCAGTATATAGTTGACTGCTGTCTAGTAGTTTCCCTGATTAATGATTTAGTTTGTTCTTGTGCGATTGCACAGGTGACTGTTAGTTGTTCACTAGTTAAAATGGACTATGAAGGTCGTTCGGATGGCCGCTCAATCAAGTCAACGATTGCACATGTTTCTCCTCTTAAACTTGTACGTGAGCGATTCCTTTTCTCTTGTCTTACATGTTGTGTAGTAGTAGTTAATCACTTGAGCTGATGTAACCACACGTGAAGGTTCTGGTGCACGCAATAGCTGAGGCTACAGAGCATTTGAAGCAACACTGCTTGAACAACATCTGTCCACACGTGTACGCTCCTCAAATAGGGGAAACCGTGGATGTGACTTCTGATTTATGTGCCTATAAGGTAGAAATCCCGAAACTAGGAAGATCCTCTTCACACATGTTTTTTTTTTTTTTTAAAGTTCTGTATGAAATTAACACGGTATGGTTCCTCTCCATAATACACCAGGTCCAACTTTCTGAAAAGCTGATGAGCAATGTGATCTTCAAGAAGGTACCTTTTATTTATAATTATTTTCCATGGTTTTTATTTTGGGGTCCGATTCTCATCCAATGTCTCTTGAGTCATGAAACATTTTTTTTTTAAATTTTTGAAATGATCAGCTGGGAGATTCAGAAGTAGCATGGGTGGATTCAGAAGTAGGGAAGACAGAGAGCGAGATGCGGTCTCTATTACCAATGGCAAGTGCTGCTGCTCCTCACAAACCTGTTCTAGTGGGTGATCTGAGAATTGCAGACTTCAGGCAGTTTCTGTCAAGCAAAGGTGTTCAGGTAGAATTTGCAGGTGGAGGAGCTTTGCGTTGCGGTGAATATGTGACTCTACGGAAGGTCGGTCCAACTGGTCAGAAGGTAAATATAAAAAGACCTTAGCCATTTCTTACAAAATCCTTTTTATGCTCGATTCTAAACCATTCCTTTTATTCTTCAGGGCGGTCCACAACAAATTCTGATAGAAGGACCCTTGTGTGAAGACTATTATAAAATCAGGGATTATCTCTATTCTCAGTTTTACCTCCTCTAATGACATATAGAGAACTTTAATCTTGTCATGTTGTTTTTTGGATTTATCCAACTCTTTTCGACTACTCAAGTGTAAACTCATATTTTTAACCCTCCAATCTAAAGTGTTAAAATGGCAAATACTGTGTGTTGTTCCTAAAATTCGCATAAAAACTAGTTTCATTCGTCATTTTAATAGAAATATTTAACGCTTTTAACGTAAAAGTAAAAGGGAAGCAAAAAAAAAAAAAAAGAAGTCTTACTTGGTGTTGGTCTAGTGCTGACGTGGCATGCGGTTGTATTAAAGAAATATTAACGCGTCAAACATGGAGAGATTAAAAGAAGCATTTTAATTAGCTGGTTAGGTGGTGCTTGTTTGTGTGAGCGTGATCACTCCAACAACGCTCTCTCTTTCTTTGCCATTTCGATCCGACGACGAACAACACAACACATACGATATATTTATTCTAATTCTAAACCCTAATCCTTGTATCCATCTCTCAACCTTGTTCAATTCTTATTCTTCTTCTTCTACCGATTCTCTCCAGATACTTCTTATCCTCTCTTACCAACAACCATGGCTTCTGCGACCGCCACGTGGACACCTACCTCCCTCCAGCTCCGCCTCGCTCTGAGCTCCGGCGTTCGCCGAAAATCGCACGCCTCTTACTTACGACCGTCGCGCTTCGACAGGAAATCGGGTTGTGGGATTGTATGCGTTTCGCAGAAGCCGGAGGTCGAAGCCTGGACCGGATCGGATTCGTCAAAGCCCCCAGCGAATGGTTTGGCTGGGTGGGACGATTCCGGTAACGACCAAAAGTCTTCCAGAGCTAAGAGGAAGAGTTGGATTGAAGGTATATGCCGATTAGAGATGTTTGCTTCTTCTTTTTTGTTTCAATTCATCTTGTGCTCTGAGCTTCGGATTTTCCGAGGCTACACTTTGAAATTTCTCTTTATCTATTGCGACCCCAAAAACCTAAATCGTTCAGAGGTTGTCTAGACATTGCACATACTCAAATGGTACATTGTATGCTAAGATGGAGAATTTGTTAAAAAATCTTCAGCATTTTGTCAGAAGCTCTAGTTTACCGGTTTTCTGGTGGACTAATAACAATCTGCAAGTAGTTTGCTTTCAGGTGTAGTGGGGGCTGGAGTGGCTGGACTCTTTTTGGTTGCTGGCCTAAGCTTTGCAGTAGCATCGTTTAACAAGCGTAGTAATCCCAGTAAGTGCAATCCTTTTCTTTTTGTTAAAATTTAAAATATAAGTCAAATTATCGGCCTTTCGAAGCTACTCAAGCTCGCTCCTGTGCCTCTTTCTGAATTTCTTGTATTGATGTATGTATGTGTCAATTGTATTTTGAGCTCAGGACTAAAACAGGAAATGCAGCCGTTGACTTCTCAGCAGGAAAGCGTGCTTCTATCATCTGATGAAACTCCTAGTGATGAAGTTAAGGTAGCTAATAGTGAGGAGAACAGTCTTAAGGACGAGGATAAGAGTATAGAAAACCATGATTTAGGTCAGCAAGGTGATGAAGCGTCTGGTGAAGATGAAATACTTGGTACTGACAATTCGTCATTTGATGGTGTCGTATCTGATGGAACAGATTCCACTGAAAATATCACTTCCCAAACTACGCCTGAAGCAGGTTTGGTGCTCCATGTACAAGCTGATCCTGAGACACCAGAGAGGGAAGAAACGATTTCTGAATCCAAGTCTCTGTTAGACTCATCCTCTGAGGCTATAGATTCACAAAGTAGTAATCTTGCTGGAGCGGAAAATCCAACTTCCGAAGATCCTGATAGCCTTCCAGATACTGAACCGACCAAAGTGTCTGATTTAGAAAATCAAGTCAGCAGTCAGAAAGAAGATTCCGTGTCTGACAGCGATGCTTATGCAGCCACTGGGACTGTAGCTGTTGGCGTTTCGGTTGCTTCACAATTGGATTCCACTTCGGATCCTCACACTGTGCCACTAAATGACACGGGGACAGAATTTTCGACTGTAACTGAGGATCTTCATGAGGTAAACGGAACACCCGAGGAATTGGCTGCAGGAAGTATGTCATCAATCTCGGACATAGATACAGCCAAAGAAATTGAATCTTCAGAAACTCCTGTGCCAGAATCAAGATATTGGTCAAACAATGAACTAAACATGAATAGTCAAGACGAGCTTGGCGACAAAGGGCCGCCTTTGGAAGGAAGTGCATTTTCTTCAGCAGGAATTCCTGCACCTTCAATATCGTTTCAAGTAAATCCTGGGAAGATTCTTGTTCCCGCAGCTGCAGATCAGGTCCAGAGTCAAGCATTTGCAGCTCTGCAAGTTCTGAAGGTAATATATATCATTTTTAAAATGTTGTGCAGACCTTCACTATGTTGTTTGGTGGTGTAGAGCTTTGCTTCGGTCTGGCACTTATTTGTAAATCTTGCAGCTTATGAATCAAGATTCCCCATCTTTCAGGTCATTGAAACTGACACCCAACCTAGTGATCTATGTACTCGCAGAGAATATGCCAGGTGGCTGGTTTCTGCCAGCAGCGCATTATCAAGGTATTTTTTTTATGATATTGTGAGTGTATCTGGTAGGATTATATAATGCCCATCTTTGGTATTAAAAAGTGAAATTCATGCGTATATGTGTGCTTTTCAACTCTCTGCAGAAACACGACCTCAAAAGTGTATCCTGCTATGTACATAGAGAATGTTACTGAGCTTGCTTTCAATGATATTACTCCTGGAGACCCTGATTTTTCGTCTATTCAAGGTGAAAGTGGACTCTGAATTTTAACTCTACTCAGAAAGAAGATAACCCGTGAAGCTAAATTCTGTGTACTCTTTTCAGGGTTGGCAGAAGCAGGACTTATCACAAGCAAGCTTTCTAACCATGATTTGCTTAACGATGTTGAAGGCACATTCTTGTTTTCCCCTGAGAGGTATGTATGTCGCTGGAAATTCATCTAGCTTGTCGAAATAAATTTTGCTTTAGTATACTGCATTGAAAGTAACATATAAATAACACTTTACTGGTATGACTGCCTTAATGTCTCTTTAAGCATACTATGTTTTTAATATCTCCATGAAACAAAACGGCCTAAAATTATTGTTCTTCTTAGAATATTATGGTATTTTGTACTTTAACGATGCCTTTGCATTTGCAACGCAGCCTTCTCTCACGCCAGGATCTTATAAGCTGGAAAATGGCCTTGGAGAAACGACAGCTTCCAGAAGCTGATAAAAAGGTTGCATATCAAGCTTGGTTTTGTTCACTTCTTCTCATAATCTTACAGATATTGATTAATTCACTTCATCTTGCAGATGCTGTATAAACTCTCGGGTTTCATTGACATTGATAAGATAAACCCAGATGCATGGCCTGCCATCATCGCAGATTTATCTTCTGGGGAACAAGGAATTGCTGCCCTTGCATTTGGTATTTGCAGATTTGATACCTAGATATGTCTTCTTGCACAATCATTGCCTGATTGTACAATGCACACTCTTTTTTTTAGGTTGTACAAGATTGTTTCAGCCTCATAAACCCGTCACTAAAGCCCAAGCTGCCATTGCTCTCTCAAGTGGTGAGGCTTCTGACATAGTCAGTGAGGAACTGGCACGTATAGAAGCAGAATCAGTGGCTGAAAAGGCCGTGTCTGCCCATAACGCCCTCGTTGCTGAGGTTGAAAAGGATGTCAATGCCAGCTTCGAGAAAGAGCTTTCCATGGAACGAGAGAAGATTGAAGCGGTGGAGAAAATGGCGGAACTGGTGAAATTGGAGTTGGAGCAGCTGAGGGAGAAGAGAGAGGAAGAGAATCTGGCGTTGGTGAAAGAACGAGCTGCAGTTGAGTCAGAAATGGAGGTGCTCTCAAGGTTAAGACGTGAAGCGGAGGAGAAGCTGGAGGATTTGATGAGCAACAAGGCAGAGATATCTTTTGAGAAGGAGAGGGTTTCCAATCTCCGAAAAGACGCTGAAGAAGAGAGCCAGCGGATTTCAAAGTTGCAGTATGAACTGGAAGTTGAGCGTAAAGCCCTGTCCATGGCCAGGTACTTCTTCGGCAGTCCGAGCTATAGATAATGTTTAATCTATATCTGCATTCTGAAATTTAACCAATGAGAGTATAAGCCTTTCGATCTGTCCATAACTGTATATTGAGTGGCTGAATCCTCTCATGTGTTATTTGTTTTCAGATCATGGGCCGAGGAGGAAGGAAAGAGAGCTAGAGAAGAAGCAAGAGCCTTAGAAGAAGCTAGAAAGCGATGGGAGACAAATGGACTGAGAGTTATTGTTGATAAAGACCTTCAAGAGAAGAGCAGTGGAGAGATAGAACAAAGCGTATTGCTAAACACTGGAGACCGATCTTCTGTTGAAGGAACCGAGGAGAGGGCTCAAACCCTAATGGATAAGCTGAAGGGTATGGCAGAATCTGTGGGAGGAAAATCCCGGGAAGTGATCTTGATTGTGATGGAGAAAATACGTTTATGGATTGTGGTGTTGAAGGAATACACAGAGAATTTGGGGAAGCGAGCGGGGGAAATGAGAGAGGCAGCCATTGTTAGGGCAAAAGGAGCAGCAGAGGAGGTTGAGAAAGGGGCAGTTCAGGTGGGCGATAAGGTGAAGAGAATGGCCGAGGAGTGTAGAGATGGAGTTGGGAAGATCTCTCAGAGGTTCAAGACCTAAGAAACTTCTTAAACTTACTTTTTTCGTATTTTGTTTTTAAAATAAAAATAAAATAAAATAATGCAGTATTGGTCAGTGCTGATCAGATATCAAAAATTGTATCATTTTGTAATCTTTGTTATGTGCAATATGTTATAGTTGCCCTTGTAGTCAGGCAGACAACACTTCATAATTGCTACTATTCACTGCAATAATAGTATAATACCCAACCCAATGATGTAATCCTATTTTATAATTCCCATTAATCATATGTTGAACACTTTTTTTTTTCTGTTGAATAAGCTAAAATTTAGTTTGATCTTTCGAATCATTTTTTTGGTATTTGGATTGGTTTAATTTAATACGCAATTCAGTTTCGGTTATTCTTCGACAATTATGAACTTCATTACCACGAATCCGTTAAGTTGATATTTGGGAGCGTACGAGTTAACACTTGTAATAATATGATTTCAAGTATATAGAAACATGATATAACCTCTTTCATAAAAAAACCAAAAGTACCAGAAAAACTGGAAAAAAGAACAAAAAAAAGAGTCTTGCACAAAATCACGATCGAGAAGAAGAAGAAATCAATAATGGATTTAAAGTCTTAAGCCCGCAATCTTATTTCTTCTCTTCTTTCTCGGCATCGGCGGCTCTCTTAGCTCTGGCACCGGCATGTCGTGCGTTTGTGCGCTCAAGACGGATCTTGTCATAAGCCTTGAATGACTTCATATCGGCAGTCACCTTGACAAGCTCCATCGGAGCCTTCTCCCTAGCAATAGGCATGTAATCTCCTTGGACTTGAGTTGCGTTAGCAAGCTCCTCTGGAGTAGAATCACCAGCCTGCAAACAACAAAAGTTACCAAATTGTCATATGTAAGAATCAAAGATATCTCAAATGTTCTCTCAATGAGTCAAACTATCTGTAGTATGGATGATACCTTGACTTTACGAGACCGGCGCGGGAACACAACCAACTTGGCCTTGTAAGTCTTTAACCTTTGGACATTGGATTGAAGTCCCTCCAATGAACGGTTTTTACGGCGGTGATCAACTGAAATCCCGATCGTTGGAGCCAACTTCTTTGCGATACCGGCAGCCTGATAAACCCGGGAATAAAGAAGAAAACGTTAGTTTTAATCCTTTTGAAGGGAGGGAGCAATAGGGAGTGAAACATCAGAATACAGACCTTAAGCTCTTCGAGAGTGAAACCTTTCCCGGCTCTGAGTTTCATGTTGTACTTCAGAGTCTGGCCATGAACAACAGGGCGAAGAGGTCCAGAGGTGGGACGAGGGAAGATCTTCACAGCCTTCTTCTGTCTCGCTGAGAAAAGACACATCACATAAGGCATATTAAGAGACTATATACTGTATACTTAAAAGAAGAAAGGATAGAGAATTAAGTATGTAGGAGAGATTCACTAACCAACTCTTCTCCTGGTTTTCCTGGCAGGCTGGTTAAACCATGTTTTGACATAGTTTTGCCAGTGCTTCCTGAAGTGTGAGCTCGGGATAACGTTATTATGCTTCATTTTCTCACCTCAGCTGCAACACAAATCAACAAGAGAAACAATCTCTTACATTTCAATCCTAATCAGGTATAAGAAAACAAGTGTATTAACCCACATTCTACGCAAGACAGATCAGACCAATCTAGCTAGATTCATAAGCAATGATCAATCAAAAACAAATGGCTTCAATTGACCCAGAATCCAAGGGAAAAAGTTATGTTCCGAAATTCATACGATGACAAAGTTTTCGCAAAACCTAATACCGATCCCGGAGAAAGAGACGAGAAAAGCTCAGAGAAAACAGAGTCGATGTTATAGAGAGAGAGAGAGAGAGAGAGAGAGACTCACAGCAGCTTCTTCCTCCAGCGGCTGGACAGGACAGAAATGACTAGGGCTTCTCGTCACATTCATATAATAATAATAAAAACCCTAACCGCAGGAAACGTTTCTTACTATTGGGTTTCGTAAGCTAAGATGGGCCGCCGATCTCTTTTTCATTTTCATGTTTCTTTACATCCATTCTCTTTCTCACAAGTCCGAGAAAGCTAATTAGACCCGACGGACAAACTTCACTCTCACTCAAAACGCCACCGTTTAGAGTGAGCAAGGCTTCCTGCATACGCCCCATAAGAAGTGAAGTGGACCCATTCCGAGTCATCGAAGGAGCGCCAGAGCTTGACGACGATAATTTGAAATTTTACTTAACGGCTTATTTGTACTTTTTATTTTCTCTCTCTCTCTCTCTATCTCCCAAATCTGAAATATTTATCATTCAAACTAATAGAGAAAAAGAAAGAAAGGAACTGAAAGGAAACAAATTTCAAATTCAAACGTTTTCCTTTTATCTAGAGATTCCTTGTGGTTCGATTTCTGGGGGAGCACTTGAGATTATGGAGACCAAGTCGATGAGCCAGGGACGGAAGGTGGTTCGGGTGGTGGCTAGGGTTAAGCCATCGGCAGATCCGGTTGTACAAGCCTCAACGAGATCAATTTCGGTTCACAAGCCGAAAGGAGATGAATCGGAGACTGTTTCGATTTCGTTCGGAGCTCAATTCGCTGGGTAATTCCATTCCTTCTATCTGCATATGCCTCATCCTCAGTGACTGTCACTCTGATTCTATTATTGATATCTCTTTTGTTCATTTCAAACCCGCGAAATTAGTTACTTCTGGAGATTCCGACTATAATTTAACCCTTTAAATCTCAATCTGTCTACCTACTTGGTTGATTTCTCTTCTCTAAGAATCCGTTAAGAATCCGGGGGAAAATATATGTAAGCTAGTATCTTTGGTTTTGCCTTGGATTTGATTTTCTTTGATTACTTTGTCTCTGTGTGTTGTTTAGTTTGCTGAGAATTGTGGGAAAACGAAAGTTTTGAGAATTGATGTGCCATTTTGAGTGGGATTACTATTATATTAAAGGGAGAGAGAAACTTTAGAGCAAATTAACCATTTGCATGGCAAGTCTCTCTATACATTCATAACAAGCGCGTTTTTTTTTTTTTTTCTATGTTGTGGCAGTTCAAAAGACTCATATACATTGGATTACTGCTACGAAGAAGATGAAACCACAAGTTTAATTCTCACAAAGGAAATAAAACCTCTTATTGCTACTGTCTTTGAGGGTAAAGATGCTACTGTAATTGCCCACGGAGCAAGATGTGGTGGAAAAACACATCTCATCCAGGTATTGAATGAAACGATTCCAGTAAAATATTGATCATCAGGTTATTACTGTTGATGAAATCTGCTAATGGAGTTATGTATGATATGGTTTGAAGGGATCTGAGAGGGAACCTGGTATTGCTACCCTTGCAATGACTGAGATGCTATCCATGGCTGAGGAAAGGGGGGACTCAATTTCGGTATCAGTTTACGAGGTTTCTCAAGAAACCGTGTATGACATCTTACACCAAGAAAAGCGAGTGGTTTATGTACTAGAAGGTGCACAAGGGAAAATTCAACTCAAGGGTCTTTCCAAGGCAAGTCATTTAGTGTTCTGGAGCATTAAGTCTGGGTACATCATTCGTATTTTGCAGATTAGCATCATTAATATTTCAAAGTTTTTGCTTTACAGGTTCCTGTGAAGTCACTCTCAGAATTTCAGGACTTATATTTTGGTCTCAAGAAAAACCAGAAGCTGACCAGTGACCCTCCACTTAGAAGCCATAAAGGTGTGATGATACATGTTACCACTGGCAACGCCAATTCAGGCTCCCTTGGGAGGATGAACTTTCTTGATATGGCAGGTTGAGTATTTTGTATCAACATTGTTAGTTATCTTTTCTATGTGATAATCTTCTGCCAGCATTTGATGGGTGTTGTCTTCCTCTGATAGGGTATGAGGACTCCAGGAAACAAAACAGCGATCAAGCTCCTCTAGAGATTACCAGAATAAATAAGTCGATATATGCTTTACATAATGTCATGTATGCTCTCAACGCAAATGAATCTCATGTGCCATATCGGGAGAGCAAACTCACTCGCATGCTGAAAGATTGTTTCCAAGGATGCAACAGAACATTGCTGATCACTTGTTTGGTAGATACTTTCCTGGCTGTTGAGTTGTTTTAGGTTTATGTTTCGCTGAATGTAATTGCTGACCATGTGTTTCCTGTTTCAGCCCCGGGAATTTAGCCAAGACTCATTTTACATGCTAAACTTAGCATCACGGATCTGTCTAGGCAGTAACCGAGCCATTACTAATGCTACTAAGAAGAGCAACGGTCTTGCAAGATCTATTTCATCCTCCTCTGCCGCTCAAAGGAGACAGACACCGTTGGCTGTGTCTTCTACTTCTAAACAACAGACAGCGCTAAGGGGAACTTTGACAGAAAGAAAGACTAAGCTCAAGACTCCGGCTTCTGCAATTAAAGGAAGGTAAAAATTTCCTAACCAACTTAGTATCAGCTCTAAGCCTCATTATCCTTGGTATACCTGCATCTGCTCTGCTGTTGAGTTTGAGAACATCAAATGATGATAATATATTTTTCTCAATGATTTAAGGAAACTGTTCGGTGAAGCAAATGGTTCAGTGAAATGTAAAAATAACTCTAAGAAGGTAATTAATTTTTTTTGTTCTTATTCTAATAAATTTTCAGAAATAGTTTAGTTAGACTTGTTTTGGATTTTGTAGATGGAAAGCAAAGCAAGGGTGGCAGTGAAAAAGGTAGAGCTCCTCATTCTGGATTGTTAGAATAACGCTCTTCAGTTTCCTTTCTCACCTAGAGGCTCGAATGACATTTGTGTTTATTTTGATGCAGGAAATCTCCACTTCGAAGGTTGTCTTGAGTGTTCAGGCCTCCTCATCTGAAGAAGTAAAATTCTTGCAATCTTGAACTAAATGGAGCTGCATGGTCATATATTAAGGCATCACTGACATGCTCTTCTGTTCTTTAATGTAGAAAGTCTGCTCGTCGTTTATTGTTACAGATTTTCAATCTTCTTTGGCAGAAGAGGTAATATAAATGTTTATGCTAAATGAAAATTATCAAGAAGTTACTTACATTCAGTGGTTCATGGCCGATGGTGATTTCTTTGCAGGAAAATTCTGCTGTGGACTTCTCAAGTTCTGCAGTAGTCAATAGTATCGACATTTCTTCCCTTAATCTTCAGGAGACACCCCAGAAACATAAGGAAAGGATTTTAGGAGCCACTTATTGTGATGATGGTACTGCAGGTAAAGGTGAGACTGGAAAGTTGATAGAGAATGGTCTGGTTTATAAGGAAGATTGGCTCTTATCTTATATATATAACTTTTTTTATGGCAGCCCAAATAGTGGAGAGAGATGGTAACAATTCAGTCATTGTAGAAGATTTGACTCTGGTTAATGAAGGTAGGTTGTGAGTCTCGTGAATTTAAGAACCTAATATAGTGAAACCTTTGTTCAATGGTTGGTATTTCTCATGATTGTAGGTGAAAACTTGGACAAAGAAAACAACCGTTTGCTAGCAAATGAAACTACATCACCACCGCTCAGCATGCGGCTTCAAGAATTATACAATACTTTGAAGTCTATAAGCAATACTCCAAACCAACCGTCACCTGAGAAGTATCAAACTGCCCTATCTAAATCACATGTGGAAGAAGTATCAGAGCATAGCGACATTTCTGCTGAAGCTGTTCTCAGTGAATAGCTAAGAACACCGGAGAAAAGTCTTCCCTCAAACATTGCTTGTAGTCCATGGAAGACTTTCAGTGCACATAGCTCTAAGTTGAAGGTAAGAAGAGTTGACAAGCACGGTTAAACTTGTGTTTTTTTTTTTTTTTTTGTTGAACTGAAATGTATCATATCTTTATTAATATGATTATTTATTATCTAATTTATATTTGATAGCTGGCTAATAGTTTCTTTCGGAATTAGCATAAACCTCTGAGACAAAGAGTGCCTTAATTGTGGTTTAAAAGGTTCCATATTTGACTTAACAATTTTTTTTCGGTTTCCGGAAATGTTCAGAATTCTGCTGTTGGAGAGTACCTCAAGTTCTTAAACACAGCAGATAAGTAAGTTGTTTTGTCTCTATGGTAAAACAAATCACTTTTTATATTGAGTATCATAAACTATCCAAATCTTGATGGTATACCTCATTGAATCCACATGGTTGTTAAGATCACCATTTGAAAGAACTGTCTATATTGGTGTGATAAGGAAGTGAACTAAGCTAAGCTTTTCTTTAATTACAGGGAAGATCTAAAGAAGCTAAAGGTGAGATGACTAGGCTGATCAGAAAAATATTAAATGTTTGTTTATGGTATAGTACCTAACTTGTAGACACGGCCTGCATTGATGAATGCTATAGGGTATAGGAGAAAAGAGAGCGACTTACATAGTTGAGCTCCGCGAAGAATCTCCTGAACCATTCAAGAAGGTAAATCTTAGCTCACCACCGCTATTTTCGAGATTTATGTTAGTTTTCTCAAAATGCCATGAAGTTCAAGGTTCATTTGGATTTGAGTTGTTTTATAAGCTCCTTACATCTTCCATTGCAGCTTGATGACTTGAAAGACATCGGACTCTCAGAAAAACAGGTTAGCTTAATTATCATCGAGTCCTACAATATCTGTATTCTATTTGGGTCAGAAGTTGGTTACCAAATCATAACGTAGAGGATATCATCCAAAACTTGGGACTAAAGTGAACTCTAAAATCTAGATATAAGAATGTTGTATCAAAATCAGGTTCAGATAGTGTGGTAGGGGATGATATATGAGATTTTTATGATGAGGACACATAATTTCACAACAGAGGTGTGTAAAAGTAACTTTAAAAACTGTAAAAACGCCTGCATGTGTATCTCTCTATTTATCTGTCTTTATATACTCTCAGAGAATTTAAATCAACTAATTTGTGTAATGGACTTTTGCATTGACAGATTAAGGGATTGCTGAGGAAAGAGATTGGGGAGATTTTCGGTTAGCTGAAGAAACATTATCTAATGGTGGTCACAGCAAATGGGTTTGAAAATATCTATGAAGTTTTTCTAGAGATTGCGAGGCAACACGAAGTTGCTAAGTTCGAGGTTTAAGTTGTTGAGTGTGTGTAGTGCTTTATTATGAGAACCTGTGTCCTGAATCTGTGTCGTCACCTTCTACTGTCGGATGAATTTGTGTGTTTCATGGCAATGTGAATTATATCAAATTTCTTCTTTATTTGTCATTTGTTGTATCACTTATCGTTTGGAATATCAATCATGACGTCATAACTAACCATCTATCTCGCTCGCTGCCAACCAAAATGAATGTTACCATAGTTTCCCAATTCGAAAATAATACTTTTGCTTAGTGGTGACAAAACTTTTATTCATATCTCACTCACTTTAGCCATTCCTTTTGTGCTGGTATATATTTAATATATTATCTAGCTTTGGCAACAAAACAAAATTTTCTTTAGTGGCATAAGATTTCTGATGATGTTTTACTTTTTATCCCTTTATTTGGAAGTTGTAAGACAAAACACAACACATAATTTCCATCAAAAAAATCATAAACTCTCTTTTAATAGAATAGATTACTAGATGGAGGAATAAGACACAAAAGCACTAATCGAACCATTCAAAAGTAGATAACATTCTGAATTAGACAAAAATATAAAAATCACAGATCACTGTCCTTTATTATCGCCGGAGAAGTAAATCTCACAAGACCGAGGAAGAAACACAGGCAACAAGAGACCGAACAGATTATAAAACCACATCGCCGTGTTCACCGACGCAATCGCTCTTCCTCCGTACAATCTCACTGGACCACCGGGACGCTGAGTATCTGAGAATTCGGCTTTAACCCAATCCAAAAGCGCGAAAATCCTCCGAGCGTTGTAGAAAACCGGTCCGAGGATACCAATCGGCGTCGAAAATTTGTCGGAGAAACCAATTGGTTCGGTGAAGGCTTGGCCGGAGAGGAGGAACAGATGCGGAGCGGCGGCTCCTGCGCCGTGAATGTCTCCCCGGTATATTCCGTCTCCGATGTAGCAAATTGGGAAGAGCAGGCCTGTGAGAGAGAGAGAGAGATAGTTTTATATTATTTATTAGACATAAAACAAAATATTTAAAATCAAATAAAAAGTCAGATAAGAAAAGATTTAAAAACCGATGATAGCAGTAGCAAGGAAGTAAGCTTGAAAGAGTTTGTTTTTAGGGTTTGAGAGCCTCTTCTTCTGCTCGGTTTGCTTGCGAGGGAAGGCAAATCTGGAGAGGAACTCATATAAGTAGATATAAGATAATATCACAAACGCCACTTCTCCGATCCCGACGAGTCCTTTTGCGGCGAGTAAAATCATGAGGGAGAGAAACACGAGCTGTCTCTTGCGACTGATGAGACCGCGTTTTTGTGGCGGTTGCGGCTGAGAAGGTTTAGTGTCGTTGAGATCGTGCTCTCGTATTTCTTCCGACATTGAACAAGTCTTTGATCTCAGCAGTTGTTTTAGAAGCGTTTGAAGATGAATAAGAAAATGGCGATTTCTGGTTTGGTGAGGAAAAAAACGAGTGTAGATATGGAGTGGTTAACCTTCTCTTTCTTCTTATCTATTCCTCGGCCTTACAATAGTTATTTTATTTTATACAAAAAGAGAAGAAAAAATAAAAGGGAAAAAATGAAGAGATTAGTTTGTGTTGAATATGACAAGTGTTCCGCTTGAAATCTCACACGTTGTGGAAGATCGATCTTGAGACCCCAAAAAAGGTTAATGAAATCACCAATTTTTAGTAGACACAATATCTTAATCTTCTCAGTTCTCATCAGATAAGTTGATCCAAAGTTTTTTGATTTCTTATCTGAATCAGCTTGTACTGCTGCTCTCACTCGTTGCTTATTCTCTAGCAAGTGTTTCTTTACAACAAAAAAATCACATTTTGGGGATAGAACACACTTACAATGTGAAACAAATCATAATAGACGATCTTTGACGTTGGGTCTTGTTTCTTCATGATGCTTTCTAATCTACTGAAACGCGATCTCCGGCGAAGATAGAGATCAACTCAGGCGACACTTCCTCGTGCTTCTTCACGAATAACTTCAAAAACTTCTCCTTGGGACTCGTCAACGCAGTCGAAATCGCAGGGGTTTCACCGATCAGCCCTTTCGATATAAGAGCTTTGATTACATTACACCTCGGGTAAATAAACTTGTCCAAGCTGAAACCAAGCACGATGGGGGTTGAAGCAACGGCCTTTAAAGGCCAGCCCATCTTCTTCACAAGAAACTCGGTCTTGGTCTTCACCGTATCTGCAGCTAAACCAAGGCACTGAGGATGTCGCTTGATGATCATCATGAACTCGTCTTTCGTGAATCCTAGGCCTACAAAAGTTTCAAACGAATTCACTATCTTCTCCTCTGAAGTGCCTACACATTCCGGGTACTTCTTGATAATTGCGCGTACCTCTTCTCCCGTTAGTCCACACCGTTTCAGGGTCTCACTCGTCTGAGTGATCTTCTTCTCCGAGTATTTCAGAGCGTAAGGCCATTTCTTGAAAATCGCCCAGACTTCATCCACAGATAAGCCTAACCTCTTGTAGGTGTCCACTTTCTGTTCTATCGTTTTCTCACTCAGCTCGTAGAAAACGTACAGAGCATTGACAAACTTCGGAGTGGTGGGATCGAATCCCATCTCAACGATCTTCTTCACCGATTCTTCGAATCTTTCTTTTCCACAGACTGGTTTGGCCTTGTTGATTAACAAATTGATTAGCAGTTTCTGGGGCACTCCCAATTCTCTCAAAACCGATACATTTCGGGCTCGGTTCGTCTCCTTTCCCTTTGGAGACTTGGAACTCTTATCTTGATCCTGCAAGATGTCTTTGACGTACTCAAAGTATCCAGTGACCGAGCCGTTCCCTCTCCTTCCCAAGATTTTGGGAACTTTTGAAACAATCTCTGTGAGCTCAGAGGTCGAAGCTCCGTTGAGCTTCAGAAAATGAAGTTTAGCACGAAGGGTTTTCTCGGGGTTTTCTACGAGGAATCGTGGGTATGTGGTGATGATACAGGAGATTTGGGAATCTGTGAACCCGTAGCCTCTCAGAAGTTTCAGCACCGAATCTGGATTTGCTTTCTCCTCGAAGCTGGCTTTCGCCGAGATCGATTCCGCGAGTTTTGTAGTTAACCCCAACGAATCAACAAGGTAAGAGACTGTGAAACGCTTCCTTTTTCGTTCATCTTCAGGGCTCAGATCTGCAGCGGTAACAGAAGAGAAGGAATCGGCAGCAAAAGCAGATGCGTTTTGCAGGAGGAGATTCAACACTGGAGCTCTGAGACTCCGCCACTGATGTAACTCGCGCGACCTTCTTCCATGGAGTATCAATGAAAACATTAGGAATGTACTGTGATTACCTTAAAATGTCAATGGAGCCGGCGTAGAGATGATAAAAGATGGGATTAATCTGATCAATTTCAGGTGAGAAGAAGAAGAAGAAGAAGCAAGAAACGGAGATTGTGGAGAATGGAGATGACGGCCAAAAGGAAAGAAACCGGTTCGGGTTTAGGGTTGGGATAATATCGGTTTGTTAAGGAAAATCACAAGAGCATCAATTTTGAGGAGATCTATTGTGTGGGCCTGTGGGGCTTATCAAAAATCTAGTGGGCTCTCCGACTTTAGATAAAACTAAAACTAAAACTAAAACCCTGAGACGCCCACCTGATTTCTAAGTCGCACAATCTTAAGATATAATAGTATCATATACAAAAAAATTAGAATTTCAAAGAGTTTTGCAAGTGTAGTTAACAAATGGGAACATGGTTTTATCTCAAATTCGCTGGTTTGGGAGGATGTGCCTACTAAGTCGCTGCAAGAATTCTCATGGATAAAAAAAAAAGGATGCAATGCAAGAATATCCAATACGTGGAAGGAGCTAATCTGTTTCATTTTTTTAAACCTATCAAAGACCATTAAGGTTTAATCTACAAAGATCACAAGAATACTTAGCCACATTTCAGTCAAAACATGGACGCTAAACACAGCAAAGCAATGCTTACCATGTCCATAGAGTTACGACCAACAATTAACAATAAAAGTAGAGAGAAGAGAGAGAGAGAGATGATGCCTCATTTTCTTAGGGTGGTTTAGACTTTTAAATAGACTCTAAAACCTTCAAGAGTTGAGATTTTAAAATTAGAACAATGCATAAACCGGTACCTTATTATACTACAACTTACTCAACTTTATGAGATTGGATAACAAGCAACATGTGCATTTTAATTTTTAACAACAACAAGTGCATTTTAATTTTTAACAACAACAAGTGCACTTACAAACACCGTCCAAACACTCCAAAGTTCAAAACCACAAACTACATAATCAAACCCATACATCAATGAACCACAACAATACACACACGCCAGCATTCTGCATATTATTATCAACACGAGCAATTATTACCAAAGCTAAAACTCCATAGTTTTTTCTCCTTAATGGAATCACTGAAATTAATCGACTAATCAACCAAAAACCAAAACTCGGAGTTTGATTAATTAACCCGCTGGATTGACTCAAACAAACCCGTTACCATTAGCATCATTGCCATTGCTGAGCTTCTTTCCACCTTCATCATCTTCCTCGACGAGTAAAAACTCTCTGCTCTTCTCTAGCTTCTCCATGACAGAAGCTTCGAGAGTGATCTCCACATCGATGCTTATACCTCCAGCTTTTCCTTGGTACAGATACATCATCCCATTGAACCGATTGTTCGACCCGCTCCTAACTGTTTCCGGTTTTCCCCACCCGAAATCCACCTCGTACACCCGGAACCTCGGCGAGCTCCCCACCGCCACGCAGTTCACTCCGGCGTCTTTGAACTGAAATATCTTCGGCGATTTCTCCCACTCCTCGTTCCGCGCCCCTATCGCACGCGCGTCGTGATCCACGACCGCTTTCTGGATCACCGACGCCCCGAACTCCGGCCCGTGCGCCGCCAGAAGCCCCGCCGCGGTCCCCGTGAAGATCGCCTGGATCATGTTCCCGAAATACTCCTCCGGCATCGGAGGATCAACACGGCGGCGGCAGTCGGCGAACACGGTGAAGACGGTGATTTCCTCGGGTTTGAGCCCACGCGCGAGGGTGACGTGGCGCCAGATGTGTGATGCGAGGGACTGGAAAGTGGAGAAAGGTTTCGAACCGTCGGATGGGACGACCGAATTGGCTCTTGACTTGATCGTCTGGATCGCGGAATCCGAGAACCTGAAGATCTTCTCTACCAGCTGCGGCGGTTCCGCCGTGGCATCGCCGGCGTCTGGGTCCTTAGGGGAAGCGAGGTCGAGTTTCACGCGCGTGTCACCGGCCTTGGATCGGTCGAGGAAAGGTTGGGTCGAGATGGACTTGGCCCCACGACACATCTCGGCCCACGAGCTCATGAAATGCCACGTGGCAGTTCCGTCCAGGACTGCGTGATTGAAAGCTAGGCCCATTGCGAGCCCATCTCTAAGCTTGGTCACCTGTTGAAAAATTATGAATTGTTTAGAAGTATATAATTGGACGATAGTTTCGAGACCAGAAAAAGCAACAGAAACAATGACTCCTTCCAACGACCACACCTGTTTTCGCAAGCCTTTACATTAATTGCTTATTAAATGCCGTAGAGAATTTGAATGAGC
This sequence comes from Alliaria petiolata, assembly GCA_020283515.1. Classification (NCBI taxonomy): domain Eukaryota; kingdom Viridiplantae; phylum Streptophyta; class Magnoliopsida; order Brassicales; family Brassicaceae; genus Alliaria; species Alliaria petiolata. The sequence continues at coordinate 19,630,651 of JAHZTW010000005.1, read as the reverse complement.
ATCCGACGGTAATGAAAGTATTGTATACATGTAGTTACGTATGAATACGACGTATTTATAGTATACTCTATTGTGAATTTTTTGTTAGGTGTGTGTGTGTGTGTTTTTTTTAACAACTAAATTAAGTTAAAGATGTGTCGATTCCCACATTCTTTATAGTCTTTCTATTTTCAACGGTGTTTAGAAAAAACATACATTATTGCTATATATCTACAATTCTCACATACGTCTAAGAATAATGTGTGCTGTAGTTAATTTCCATATAATTTTTTTTTTGTTTGAATGGAGAGTGAGGTACATTGCTGCCGGTGGTGATGATTTTTATTTTTTTTACGAGTTTAAAATCAGAGATTGAATGAGAAAAAAGAGTGTCAGAGATAGAATGACTTTTACTAAGTTATTTTTACATGCATGCCTACATGGCGTTGTCCCCGCAGTTACCATCCATAAAAATGTTACTGGTCAATCATTGAATGTTATATTTAATGGTTGCACTTGTGCCAGTTAGATTTGTTTTTTTTTTTTTTACCTAAGGATGATTACACATCCAACCAATTACAAAAGCATTTGAAAACCGAATTTGTCAAATCACTGAATGCTATTTTTTTCACTTATTATTGTATAAGCTTTGTATAGATCAACACACAACCATTTATACTAGAAAATTATAAATATTTAGATCTAGTTGTATCCGATTTATTAACGTCATCCAACAATAGGCATAGATAAATTATCAGCTAACATATATGTGTGTATATTGTAATGCATGTCAAGCTTTCGATATATATATTCAAAACCAAAATTTTATATCAAGAGTAACTTGTATTACTCTATATGCATGTCAAGGCGGATTTTTGATACCATTTCAGTCGCATGGGGTGTTTTTTAATAATGCCAATATTTTCCCTATATATTTTTTTATTTATAAATTAAACTTAAAAAAAAAAACTAAGGTCAACATTTTTCTGGTGGATTTGCTGGAAACATGCACTGCCACTTTATATACTGCTTTTTGCTTATTTTATTATTGTTTTGTAATCAGTTTTGTTTTTCTTTGGAGCTATAACGTTATTAATAAAATTAATGCACGGACAAAACACGCATCAAGATTCAACAAACATAACCCATAGAGATGGTTACATGATCAGATAGCTTATGAAGTCATTAAGACATGCGGAAGATCAATACTAGCTACCTAGCTATGTATTTTGTTTTTTCAATCTTTTTGTCACTACGATTTTTATATCTAATTCTATTTTATTTCACGTGAGAATAAACGAGATAAACGATAAAAAAAAATACCTAGCATAGAAATAGAAAATATATAAATAATTATGTAATTACCTGGACAACAAGGAGAGGCCTGCTAAGTCCTTCCAAGTTCAAGATCCCATTGTACGGAACCAACTCCTTGAACTTAGCTGTTCCGTCCTCAGCCGTCAGATCATCGATGCTGACGTCAGAAGCATCAGCAACCGAGAACTCCACGCCGTTGATCTCTCCGTCGTCGGCGTCGTACTCAACCCGGAAGACTCCTTCGTCGTCCTTGGCCAGTTTACCGGCGAGCTGATAGAAGTCTTCAAGAACCAGACCCAAACCATCCTTGAGCTTCTCCACGACGTCGTTTTGGAAAGCGGGTTCCTCGAGATCTAGAAGGTTCTGGAACTTGTAGAGCAGAAACTTCTGGTTGTAGTAGAAAGCAAGGTAAGGAAGATCAAATGTGGTGAGCTGGAATGGTTTCTTCCCTAGTATTGGCTTGTTTGGTTTCACATGTGTTTTGCTCATTATCTTTGTCTTCATGGTGAAAAGAGATTTTACTTAGCGTTTTTGAACAATGTGTGACTTGTGATGATCACAATAATGAAATATTAGCAATTGTTTTTTTGTGTGTGACTGTGTGAGATTATAGTGTGGGGTGGGGTGGTGAAGCAAGAACTAAAGGCTGTTTTTATATAGAGACGTACAGTGTGTAGTTGGGTTAGGCATTTAAGGTTTCATGGAAGTAGTTGCGATTCAATTAATGACTCATTTAAACTCTCTCTCTCTCTCTCTCTCTAAATTTATTTGCACGAATTGTTAAGTTCAGTTAGGATTTAGGGTAGATAAAGAGATACAAAAATAAAAATAAAAGTAATGATGCTATCTGTGTAGCAGTGTAGGACACTATAAACGCCGATAAAGATGGTAAAGAAACTTAAAAGTAGTCGACCAAAGCAAACGGTATTATTATGGATCGTACCTGGACTTACAAAGACCCTAAGCTGTTTAATTTTTTTTGCATGGCCTTGTTTATTTTTATTTTCAAGACAATATTTTGAATTAATTTATGAAAATACCTCCTCTAAACTTTTTCTTTGGGGATAAATTACATTCTCTAAACTTTACACATGTGAAACACTATATTGGATATAAAGAACTCTACTTCCATATTTAATTAGTAGGTAAGTGGAACTGTGGAAGTTGAGCAACTACTTCTCCGGCTAATAAAAACTTATGGCTTCGAATTATTGTAGATAAAATGCCCAAATCAAGGATGCTTAGTTTTAAAGAAGAGATTAACAGTCGGCAAAAAACAAAGAAGACAATAATATATAACAAGACTAAGGGTTAACAAAAAAAGTGTGACGTTGTGTGTGTGTGTGTGTTTTTTTTGTCAATATGAAAATTGAAAATATACATATCTAAATTTGGATGGTGATACAGTGACAACTAACAACAGTACCACAATTTACAAACCATTAAACTAATTTGTTACAGTGTTGTGTTTGACAATTTAAACAATTATATATGGTACGGACGAAGGAGTTTAGATGTCGACTAGAGAACATAAATTGTACAATGAAATGAAATGGAAACTGTAAATTGTTTAAGAAGTTTTGTTAGAGATGTACAGGGCCGTTGTACGTATAAGGGCTGTATTAAGGGCCTATGTACCCATTCTTACATATCAGTTGGATAACAAAGGGGTCATTTGAAATAAAGAACGATTTGCGCACCACTGGATTTTTTTGTTGACAAACCGGATTGCGATTTGATTTTATTGTCTCTGGAATTTTGTAAGTTTTATGGCGTCTAGTCAATTGGCATGTGTTCCTTTTATATACTACTTAAATCCCTTCACAACTCTTTATGTGAAATTTCTAACAAATTTTTTTCAAACTTTATTTAGACACTTTTACTATTTTTTGGTAATCTTGCTCTTATTTTGTGGAATATACACATTTTTATCTCTTCCAAACGCTATGTATGGATCTTCTTTTTTTTTTTTTGTAGAGGCTTTCGCTCATTGCACCGATGTTAGAGAACTAAAGTTCATGATGTTAACTAATATCGGAAAAGATATACATCTTTGGATTTTCTTGATTATAAATCGGAAGTCAAAAAACAACCCACAACACAAAAACATGCACTTCATCGATCTTTTTCAACTGTTCAATGTACTAAGTGGAAAAACTTAATTATCTATTGCAGTGGCTATCGATTTTAATTTTATCTGTTTGGATGTATATATAGTCTACGAGTCATTAATGAGGCATGATCTCTCTAAAGTCGATGGAAAAGAATAGATGGTAGATGTTAAAAGAGAGAGAGAGGGAGAGGAAACAATGATGAATATGTTGGAGGCATGATTATACGTTCGTGCAATATACCGGCCGGGGACAAAATCGTAAACACAACAAAGAGAAGTATCCCTCTAGTCTCTTGATCAAAACCAATCGAATGTTCATGATCCTCCCACAGAAATTAACAATTGATGTATACACTTATCTTTCGCTCCATCCCTAAAGTAAAAATCACGCTTGATTTTGCTAACCTCGAAAAAGGAATCTTGTTTTTGCTGCGCTATGCTTTTCAAAGTACCCTCTATCATATATGGCGAGAGTGGAATTAATTACAGGCGGCATGGACATCTATTATAATATACTCATAAGCAAATCACGACTCTGATCGATAAATTAGTGAATGACAAATTGATATTTGTCCAGTATTTGGATGACCACATGTTTTGAATCAATTAACAGATTCTTGCTCCGCCATATCTCTGTCTTAATCCTCCTTCCTCTCAAACTGTTCGGTTTTAATCACCATATTCCTTTTGTTGTCTTAGTATTGTAGAGATTTTCAGAAAAGTTGCATTCTTTGTAAAACATTTTTTTTTTTGTTGAAATAAATTTTCTATTAAAAAAAAAATATCACGCTTGAACTTGGAAATTCAGATTTTTGTTTTTGTTTTCACATTTTCTTATATCTTTTACTTTTATTTTCTAAAAATTTATTACATACTAATGTGTGATTTTTGGTTGAACTTCTAAATAGATGTAGATTATCTTATTGGTCCAACCAACTTTTAACTATTTGATAAATAAGAACGTCAAAGGTTAAAACGTATAATCTCAAACGTATATAATTTATACCAAAAACCTTTACACCAAATCCAAATGCCATACATATTAAATTTTTGTAAGGTAAAATATATTTAAATTACATTGAATATGTGATATATATCATCTTGCTATTTCTAATTTTTTTCTTCTATATATTAATATAAAATATTGTTTTAATACTCTAATTGTGTGCTTGCTGCGGACAATTATCTACTTTGGTAGCAAATATAGCGCTAATTTTGGGGTTTAGCTACTGTTTGGATACAAATTTTATTAGAAAAAGTCTCTTATACACATCTAGATGTGTATAAGATATAGAGCAAATATTGCGCTAATTTTGGGGTTTAGCTACTGTTTGGATACAAATTTTATTAGAAAAATTTAGTAGCAACTGTGTCCTGAAATCCATTACAACTTTTGCTATAACAAAATTTCATTGTAAATTATGTTTCTATACATAATTATTGCAGTTTGGTGTTTTTTTTAATATATAAATCATATGTATATATATTGTGCTTTTTGTAATTTAATGTTTTAGTATCACATGTTTAACTTGCAAAGTACAATGAAAATTTATTTCTTTTTGGAGCTAGTATAATTTAATTTGTTCAAAATAGAAGATGTAATAGCTAAAAACATGTACATTAAGAAAATTTGTTTTTTTCCAAAAAATATCATCTAATGTATAATTAAAACGATTTAACCATTTTTGAAAGAGATTGCATAATCCAATTAGTCATTAAATATTTGATAAATATTGAATTTATATAGAATTGTGAAAACATCTTATATTTGAAAACGTGGCGACCGGGTGTAACTTATGAATTTATGTTTGATAGCATATATTATATATACATCAACGTACGACCAAACGGAATTGTCATTGTCCTCCCACTAGTCATGAGAATGAAATATCTTAAAAAGATGATGTCTACTAATTGGGTGTATGGTGGATATACCATAAACACATAAAAAAAGATCATGTCCGAGAAAAAGAATGACCACTAATCGGGTATATGGTGGATAATTATCGCATGACTAAATTATGAAAGACTACTTTGATTCTATATGTATCACCATCGTCTCGCCAAGCTTTTGGAACTATACGTGGTATAGTTTTTTTTATAGTTGTAACACATGTGATAGAAAAATGCAATAGGGAATCGATATCCCGTGAATTTGAGAAACTCTCACAAAATAGAAGAGAATACACTAAAAATAAACTTAAAGAAGATTGGTTGAGTGCATGATAATTGGTTTAGACTGTTGCAGTTGTCGATGGAGTGGAGTCGGTCTCTCATGGTTCGATCAATTACTTGCCTTAGACTTAGAGTTGGTTCAGCATAGAGCTCGGCAAAATTCCTGAACCGAACAAAAATTTCCGAACCCGAACCAAAATTTTCGAATTCAAATCCGAAACAAATTATAAAATAACCTGAATAGAATAAATATGTGTAAATTGAATTTTCCGATTTTGAACCGAACCGAACCCAAGTATAATCATGTAGTAGATTAAAAAATCAAGAAAATAGATCTTAATGATGTATAGAAATTTCAAAACCCTAAAAACCACAAAATTTAATAAAACTATAAAAAATCTTATTACTAATTTAAGAAATTAATATTAATAATGTTTGGAAATTATCCAAAGATTTCGTTGGATCAGTGGTGGTGTTGTTGCGACGAAAGAAGCTTTTTGGAAATGAGCGAAGTAACTCCAAACAAAATTCACATGTGAAATTTTAATTATTGTCCACTAGCAATATATTCGATGGCATTATTCGTACGTTAATGAATTAATTGATTCTACGAGGTATTTGTCAATATCAACCATCCTAAAAGCCAAAAAAAAGGATAACTAATAGTTTCTACGGTGGAAAAAAACTCCATGCTTAAATCGTGAACAAACACCTTCTTGTAATGGTTGTTTCTAAAAAAAATTGTTGGGGTCTACAAATTCGTCATAATTTTATTATTATTATGATATTGTTTGTTTCGAGCCAAATGGTTAAGTTCGTATAAATTTGCTATAAAGCTTTTTTCTAAAATATTTCATATCAATTAGAGTCCGATTTAACTTAGTAAAAGTTTTATAAATTAATAATGCTGGGACCATGAGATTTTATAAAAATTTATTAATTTATAGTGATTATTAATTTATAGATATATTATTTGGTTGAAAAACTAATTTTGGGACTGACAAAAAATATTAATTTAGCGAGTTATTAATGAATCGAGTATTAATTTATAGAGGTTCTACTGTATTAGAGTATTATTGTCTAATATTTTGATTTGGGACTTATGCCAACAATGTTGTTGTAAAATCTGATAAAATATGATGAAGAACCAATACAACCTTTATTCAAAAATCGAGATGAAAACATTGTGTCTCGGGTTTTGCGGCTTATATAATAGGATCTAAGGATTTTGGAGGGAATACCTTTTGTTTTAGGTTTCGGGTTTGGAACTTATATGAAGAGATCGTTTTTCATCCGATTTCCCAACAACATTATTGAGATATCAACTTAAGTTCTAGAGCGAAATATTAGACAAAATTGTATAATCTTAACTCAAGTCCAACTCTAATTATTAAATTATTATTAATTTTCTTAGGCATAAACCCAAAAAAATCCGTGCAACTTGACCACTTAATTTAAAATGGAAAATATCATTTGGTAGAGTTGGCATGGGCTTGCAGAACCCAACCCCTCCGTATATATATGTATAGAGCTCAGTCGTTTTGGTAAAGCTTTGTGTAACTACAAGTGATTAAGTTGAGAGGATTGCTACCGGAAACGTTTAGCATGGAGAGTGAAATCCACCGTCCGCTAGCTGATTATCCAGCGAACATCTGGGAAGATCTTTTAATTTCTTTCTCGAAGTCTGATCTTGTACGTATATATATCCTTTTCATATTATTCATTTCACCCACTTTTTAATATATATTGGAATACAAAGTGTCGTTAGCTCAATTGAAAAATTATTTTAGTAACGTTTGAGATAAAACTAATATCTGTCTCTTATACATTTTAGTAACGTTTGAGATAAAACTAATATTATATGATGTGATTTTAGAACCGGAGGGATTACAGACTTCCTTCCACGACCTCCTCCTACTAATCCAAAAAAATAATATATATGTATATATTATATATATTATATATATTGGTATCCTTTTTTTAGTAGCCTATTTGTAATTTGATTCAGTTAGTCATGTCTACGCAAATTATTCCATTGCCATATAGGGAACTGAGACGTTGAAAGAGAAGCACAAAATGCTAAAGGAGGTTGTGAAGGGGTCGCTTATGGCCTCGACAGCGAATCCGATAGAGAACATAAAGTTCATCGACGCTCTATGTCGTCTTGGTGTCTCCTATCACTTTGAACGAGACATAGTAGATCAATTGGGGAATTCATTTGATAGTCTTGATTTTAATAAGATGATAGGACACCACGAGTGCGATTTATACACGGTTGGACTAGTTTTTCAAGTTTTCAGGCAATTCGGCTTCAAACTTTCTGCCGGTAATTAGTTTATTTTATACTTCTCAATGAAGAACAAAACTTTAATGTTTTTCATTTAACCTAAGTTTTTATATATGCATCTCAAGATGTGTTTGAGAAGTTCAAGGACGAAGAAGGGAAGTTCAAAGGATACTTGGTGGCAGATGCAAGCGGTATGTTAAGCTTGTATGAAGCTGCACAATGGAGCACTCATGGAGAAGACATTATTGACGAAGCTCTCGCTTTCTCAAGCTCTCATCTAAAAGAAATTTCTTCCCGATCTAGCCCCCATCTCGCAATACGCATAAAAAATGCCCTAAAACATCCTTACCACAAAGGCATCTCAAGGATAGAAACGAGGCAATATATCTCATACTACGAGGCAGAAGACAAGTGTGACGTAGTATTACTTGAATTTGCAAAGATAGATTTCAATCTGCTGCAAAAGTTGCACCGCGAAGAGCTTGCTTCGGTAGCAAGGTAACTATATCTGTTGCTCAATACGTATATACGTATTTGTCTTTCATAAGTTGACATTTTTTTCCCCCATTACATTTCAGGTGGTACAATGAAATGGAAATTGAATCTAAAGTAACATACACGAGGCATAGAATAGCAGAGGCGTACTTGTGGTCACTTGGAGCATATTTTGAGCCTCAGTATTCTCAAGCACGAGTTAAATTAGCTATTGCACTAATCCTATTCACAGCGCTTGATGATATGTATGATGCTTATGGCACAATGGAGGAACTTGAGCTTTTCACAGATGCAATGGAAAAGTACTCCATTTGCGATATAAAAATATAAACAATGTATTATAGATTTTGAATTTTATTTATGGCTATGGCTTATATACGATATGGATGGCTCGAACACAGGTGGCTTCCCACTGCGCCTAACGGAATACCTGAGAGCATGAAGTACATTTACCGTATCATGGTAGATTTCTATGATACACTCGAAGAGGAGCTTGAGAAAGATGGAAGGCCAGGTTGTGGCTTCCATCTCAAGAAATCAGTTAAGACGACAAGAAGCAAGTTGCTTCAAGCAACCTTAAATATCTTTTTTCTTTCCGGATATATATATATATATATATATATGAAACTTAACGAATTCTCAACATTCAGTTGAAAACAACGGCGAATGGATATATGCTAGAGGCAAAGTGGTTGAAAGAAGATTACATTGCTACATTTGACGAGTATAAAGAGAATGCGATATTGTCTTCTGCTTACTATCCCGTGATAGCCATGACATTCGTGGGAATGGGTGATGTCGCAAAACTTGATGCTTTTGAATGGTTAAGCTCAAACCCTAAAATTAGGGTAGCTTCTGAGGTAATCTGTCGATTCATGGATGACATTTCTAGCAACGAGGTGAGCAAATAATTTATCTTTTTCAAGTTTGTATATATATAGTCCTAACTATATATACGTACATGTTTCTCAAATTGAATACATTTGACACACACACACATATATATATGTATATATATATATATATATATATATATATTATATTGTTGTTTGCAGTTTGAACAAAAAAGGGAGCATGTAGCAACGGGTATTGACTGCTATATGAAGCAATTTGGTGTTTCCAAGGAACGAGCTGTGGAAGGAATAGAAAGCATTGTTTTAGATGCATCACTACAAGAAAACAAGGCAATTTCCGACGGAAGTTCCGACGGAATGTTATCCGTCGGAAATTTCCGACGGAATTGCGACGAAATTGTGACAAAGGAATAAACCGTCAGAAATCCGTCGGTAATTTTCGACGTACAAGATTCCGTCGGAATTTCGTCGGGAATTTCCGACGGTTTTCCGATGGAAAATATCCGTTGGCTAATTCCGACGGATTTCCGACGGAATTGCGACCATATTGTGACAAAGTAAGAGACCGTCGGAAAT
>JAHZTW010000005.1:19569802-19612374 GCA_020283515.1 Alliaria petiolata | reverse complement strand
ACATCCGTCGGAATTGGATCCGTCGGGCATCCGTCACAAATAAATCCGTCGGTATATCGTCGGAAATCAATCGGTTTATCTTCCTCGGTAATCCGTCGGAAATTACTTACGGATTACCGACGACACTAATCCGTCGGAAATTTCCGACGGATTTCCGACCGATGAGCCGATTCCGACGAACTGTAACCGACGGACTCTTTTGGTCGAAAATCCGTCGGAAACAGGCCTTTCCGACGGATTTTCGACCAAAATTACCGTCGGAATTTGATGTCTTTCTTGTAGTGCATGGAAGGACATGAACCAAGAGCTTATGAGGCCTCACTCATGTCCTTTCCCTCTTTTGATGCGAATTCTTAACCTCTCGCGTGTCATCGATGTATTCTATAGGTACCAAGATGCTTACACCCACCCTGAGTTCCTGAAAGAGCACATTGTCTCCTTGTTCACTGAAAATATACCCATTTAAGAACATTGTGGTGATTGTTCCAATCAATGGAATAATTTATTACACAATGATGTTCGAATAAATTTCTCGTATTACTGCACCTTTTTGGCTTGGTACAATAATGAGCCAAATCCAATATCTCATTTGACTTGACCCAGAACCGGCTCTGGCTGTTGCTGTTGTTGAGAGCTACATTTGAACCGTGTCGCTCTCAACATACTGTCACTCGTATTTCTGTTTGTAATGCTGGTAGTAAACCCGTTTCTATTTTTTATTATATTTGTATTTGTGTTGGTTAATCCATTTGTATTTGAATTAGTATTTGCATGACTCGATTTCTTTTAAAAGAGAGGGTTATCAATAAATCACTTATATATAACTGCACAAGGCTCTTTCTTTATTCTAAACTTCTGGATGCTGTCAATTAAGAATAATGATGTTTCTTGCATTCTTAAACCTGTAGACTTAGCCTTCTTCACAAGCTCTTCAAATATATTTTTATTCCTCTAATCATGTTTTTCTATAGATAAGCTTCTACTCTGCCACTTGACAATTGTCCATGTTTTATTTCTAGCTGCTCAAAGACCGTTTTCTTTGGGCTGATTGGTTCATGTAATTCCATGGATTTATTCTCGTTCTCCCTCACGTGGAATTAGTTCTGTAGCAGATTGTACCATGGCGCAAATATGTTTGGTTTTCTGGATCTGTCTCTAAACACTCTTTATCATGTGGCTCGCGCTTGCTTAGGAAGGCCACATACAAATACTTGGCTCGCTTCCAGGTGTAACCGAGAGAGACACATGCCGTTTTTTCTAAGGTACCCGTATAGCCATGATTTATGGAGATTCCTCTCCTCTTCTAGGATCATCTAAAATTCGAGAAAAGAAATTACCACCTTAGCTCCTAATCCTATCCAACGAATTTTTAAAAACTTAGATTTAAAATTTAGTCGATAAAAACCCTAATGTGAATTAAGAAAGAAAAAAAATCTTTATGCATATCGTAGCGCGGATCAATCATCTAAGTTTTTAATAATTTTTTCCTATTCCTTTTCAACAAGAACCGATTACATATGAGACGATGATGATGATAATGATGTGCAGAATAACACTTATCATCAACCTTCCAATTTTTCATTGTATTGAAAGAAAAATTAAACAGCGAACCATATATATATCAAAGGTCATTGCATAATAAACAAACATAGTTAGACACATGGAATCGATCACCAGTTGAAACTAATTGCCTCAAAGTGAAGGTTTTTAGCCAAACCAGATGAACATATCCTTGCCACCTCATGCCTCATCTTTCTTGGTCCGCACACCATCACCCCAACGTCTTCCGAACCTTCTGCCTCAAATATAATCTCTGCATAACAATAACGTTTGTAGTATCAGATTCGTGTATGTATATTCACTTAAACCATTTGTGTCATATGCATGTGATGCTAACGTGGACTCTAGTGGTAATAGATGACTTACTCTAGTGGTAATAGTCACTTACTTTTCAGATTAGGTTTGGAGCCGAAGTGGACTGAAGTGGCTTGTACTATAGATTGATATGGAACACTCTCGAGCTCTCTCTCGTAGCCACAGAACCATGAACCTGGAGAAGACGTAGGAGTCTGAAAATCTATGTTCTGCACCTGCTTCTTGGACTCCTTATCCCCTTCTTTTTTCAGTTTCTTGCGCCACAAGAAAATTATGCTTGAAGAGATGAAAATGCAGACACATCCTAAGAACATGTCCCACAACGCTCTATACGAGAAATTTTAGATCTTTCCTGTGTTGCGATCAACAGGGTATATATAATAACGTGTGACAATTGCTATGAGCAAGAGAAACATGACAAATGATGATAAGATTACGACTCCGAGCCAGAGTAAGTTGTTGGGTCCAAGGACAGGTGAGATGGGAGAGTCTAGAGGCTGTGGTTTGAACCATTTTGTCTGCAACAATCTGTGATCATCAGCTGTCTCCGGCTTCTTGTCTTCTTTTGTTATATAGGCCTCGATTCGGAGATTCAGCCTAGAAATGTCTGAGTCTGATATATCTGATGGGAAGATTAGGTCTAAAAACGCAAGATCATGGTAATGTTTAAAGGCACAAACAAGAAGAACATTTGGTAGTTTTGTGCTCTGGTTTTGGCTCTGAAAGATGAGCTCTCTGATAACCGAAATGAAGGGTGTAATTCCACTCCCCCCGCTCACGAGTATTAGAGAATCATGCCTATATATAATGAGAATGATAACAATTAGACAAACTTAAGATAAAGTAGTTAAGTATGAAACTGAATTAGGACCTTTAAGTTCTCGTACCTCAAATTGAAGGAGTTAGGGCCATAAGGACCCTCAGTAGAAACTTCGAGAGAATCGACGGAAGAAGAGATATGGGTGTATAGCTTTTGAGTCCAACTTCCCTGTCTTCTGATCACAACACTTAGTGTATCTTTCTCTAGGTTGCTGCTTGAAGTTATTGTGAATGGATGCCATTGAAGCTTGGAAATGCTCGGCACATGTAGAAACAATATGCTCGTCGGTGTATAATGTAGTCCTATGGTTAGATGAAACTAATGGTTACAATAATTTGGTAGAAAACATGAAGCATATCTGTCTTAAACATGGCACTCCAGCCCAAATTATTGTTCTTGTGTACTTTTAGATCAAATACCAAAATATTTTTTAGTTTCATTTACGTTGGTGTTTAATTAAGAAAAGATCCCTAAATTATTGTGGTTTCTTTTGAGTGTAAACGCAAATGGAGGAACTAGTTATAAACCTGGAGTTTTGGAGAAAGTGAGTTCGAGGTTGTCTGAAGGTAAGATCCGAGCAGAGACAAGTCTAGATCTCTTGGTGGATTGTAAGAATCTCAAGTAGCGGTCGATGAAGAAGAGGAAAATATTGGGCAAGATCATGCAAAACCACGAGTCTCCAACATGGATCACGTAGAAGACTATGTAGAGACCGTAGAGATGGTGAGTGTAGAAGAAAATCTCAAACTTCTTTCGTCTATAGTATGGTAAACTCGTCACCCACATCGCTATTCCAATCACCATCGCTATTGTACCGGCTAGATTAGGCACATATGTCGGATTCCATGCAAACGTCTTCACATATATTGATATATAAGAAAATTCAGTTTTGGTTATAACAAAAACTAAATATACGATTAAGTTAGATGTAACGGACCTCCATCAAATGATTGACCATGGCCCAGTATATAAGGAAAACGACGGTGTGAACGAGGAAGAGAAAGTTTGAGATATGTCCGAGCCAAATGTGATATTTGATGCTCGACTCCGAAGTCAACCCGACAAGTGGCAGAATCGTAGAGGCTCTTGTCACGGGGAAGAACAAAAAGGCCCAACAGATGTGGCCGACGTATCCTATTCTCAGCCCAAAAGCCCTAAACTTTGCCTGCCATCTGCACCATTTTTCCACTCAATGTTTTAAAAACTCTCCTACTGAATCTGTTGCACATACTAACTCTCTCTGAAGCTTAGTATAAAAAAAAGAGAAACTTAGAGAGTTAAAAGTAGAAACAACAAAACTTACATTTTGGCATTGTCGTGGTTATGAAGACTGACGTGATAGCTAAGATACAGATAATTGGCGAGAGCCCAAGTCAAAAGAGCCACAAACAATAGAGAGAAAGTCAACTCTGTGGCTGTCACTATCCCCAATGGGTTCATCACCATCATCACCCTCCTCATTCTCCCTTTTATCTTCCATTCTCTGCAGTTGCATAAACAAGATTGTAATATTCATACGAAATATGGCCAATATATACACAACGAAATTATAACAAGCCAAACCTTTGAGTTTGGGTGGGTTTCTTCTGGATATGCAAATAAAAACAACTCAGAAACGCAATGAACATCATTGGAACGGTAAGAAGCACTAGATTGATGCCTACATATTGATGATAATTAAATATTAAGTACTCAGAACGAAGGAATCTAACTATTGAAATAATTAAATACGAGAAACTCTGAGAAATTAATACCTTGAGGACCAAAATAAGTAGTATTGAGATACTTGGCGATTTTGGGCGTCCAATTGTTTTTGAAAAGGTTAGTTGAAATCATTATCCAAACAAAAATCCATCCAAGAAACAGAACCACCATTAACATCTTCAGTAAGCTTCTCATATTCCCCATTTTTTACTTTCTTTTCTATCCACAATATATGATGTAAGCGTGTGTTGATGGAATGTGTGGAAAGCTTTTTTCGATTTGTTATTTATAGAGGATGATAAGGGTAATATCGTATTTGTGTCATTTGTATAGATGCTATATCATATATGTATATATAGTAAGGTGTAACTAGATTGCAATTTTTAGGAATGAAATCTTGTAGAATTGAGGATTACATGAAATTCTATAAAATTATTACTAGTTACAAGGAAATAAAATGAAAAATCATTCCACTTATTCCATTCATTATATAGAAAAAAAAAATTCTTTTTAAAAATGATTTCCTTTTAAAATATTAAAAAATAAATAAAATTTTATTTTTATTCTATTCTATTTTTTTATTCTATATAAATTTATTTCATTTATTTTTTACATTCCAATTTCTTAATTAAAATGTGAGAATACTTCCCCTGCTTTTAATTATCTTATCTCCCGACAGTTCTTTGCCGGCAGAGAATATACACAACATATAATTTCATATACGCACAAACTCATAACGCTTATATCAAAAATGTATGGCCTACAAATTGTACCAAAATTTATATGGATACATCATACATGTTTAGCCAAACATAGATCGGTTTATGCAATTGAAAGCTTAAGATATAAATCCATACGTATACATATATAATTATATGAGCGTTTTTTTAATGTCAACAACGTTCATTATACAAATTTGATTGCGGATATTAAAAAATCGACAACACTAACACAAATCACTAAACTATATATTATTTTGGGGGTTATTTTTGTTTTGAACCTTAGTATTTTGGTATTTGTAAGTAGCATATGATCATTCTTAGATTTATAAAATTCTTAGATTGTGAGTCCATTTTTAACCAAAAAATACTTGCGAGTCCATAGCAAAGATTCGATTATTTGAACATAACACCATAGCAAAGATTCGATTATTTGAACATAACATATTTCTAATCTACAATAAAATCGGGAAAATGTCTGTTAGTTTAATGTGGGGGTGAATTTTCGTTGAAAATTAAGCATATATGTATATTATATTAGAGAAAAACGAGACATGGTTTCGGAATCAAATTAATGTGAATTGCTAATGATTAAACCTTCATTAATTTATTTAAAAAAAATTAGCTATAGGGTTTCGTGCGTAGACAGTTGAGATTTGAGAACATTCCAAGGCAAAGGGCCAAAAAGGCATGATTCATGCGTGGACAAATTGGTACNATTAAACCTTCATTAATTTATTTAAAAAAAATTAGCTATAGGGTTTCGTGCGTAGACAGTTGAGATTTGAGAACATTCCAAGGCAAAGGGCCAAAAAGGCATGATTCATGCGTGGACAAATTGGTACTTGGTGTACTACATCTTTTACTTATTCTTAGCTAATAATTTATCTCAGCATTAAAATAAGATCACATATTAGTACTAACTACTAAGTACTAACAGCGTTTTTACTTAGCAAAATTGTACGCATTCGGTATTCAAAAAAGTTACAAATTATCCATACATGTATATCTTCGACAGCGTCAATCTATCTGAGTTTCAATAGGATAAAACAAACAAAAAGGGATAAATCTGAAACTGTTTTTTGGTTACAAATATTTGGAATCAAGAGAATCTTATTGATCTTGTAGAGTTGACATTCCAGATTAGTCATAGACTCATAGGAAGTACAATTGACTTTTTGAATAACGAACACAAGTACAGTTGACTTATATTGAAAGGGCGGTACAGTAGTACAATCTACAGCACCACTAGAATTATCCCTTATAATATGAAGTCGACATATTTTAATTTTGACATAGCTCAACCAATGGAAATGGTTATTGTTTATTGTATGAGATAAATGCATTAAAAAAACATCTGAGACGTGTGTACTGCTGTATCGTACGAGAACACTTTTGATTTTCTGGGGAAAAAACAATGAAAACTAATAAGACAAAAACAATTACAATTTACAAGGAGTGTGGCTTCAGAATCACCAAACATTAAACCTGTTTAGAAACTTATTATAATCGTTTTGAGGACCAGAACTCCAAATCCAATGCCGAGAAAAGTTGCTATGGAGACTCCGAAAACGCCAGAGAGAATCCCGGGGACGACGAGAGAAGTCCATCCTTTTGCGGTGGCCATGGCACAAGCAGTGGTTGGGCCTCCAATGTTAGCGTTTGATGCAAGAAGCAGTAGCTTCATGTCCATACAGAATAGCTTTCCCAGAACCAAAGTCACCGCGAGATGAACCATTACTTGAATTGCAGCAAAGAGGAAGATGCTTGGGGCAGTGTTGATTACGTTCCATACGCTCCCTGTAGCTCCTAGAATCGTGAAAAACACCTGAACAAAAGAGATTCAAAAACCAAAAAAATGCGAAATGAGCTACTATATTGCAGCTAATGGCACATCCCTACTTGGTTCTAATGGATAAAGTATAAAGAAAGAGTAGATACCTGCATGAGAACGAGAGAGATGGTTTCAGCAGAAGGCGCCAGAGAGTTGAAGAAACCAGGGAAAGAAGTTGCCAAGATGATGGTGATGGCTGTTACTGCAGGAAGCATGCCTCCTTGGATCTTTAATAGCTCTGTCATCGAAATTGCAGCTTTACATACGAGGAAGGAAACTGATAATGCAATTGAAGTTGAAACCACTCTGTTCTTGTCCTCAGCTTTGTCATCCTTAGTCATGTACGCATCTGCCAGAGGACCACACAGAACTTGAGTAGAAGTGTTTGTCTTTATATTTGGATGTAACCGAGGCCAGAACTTGAAAATAATTCTGTAACAATGTCAAAACTCAAAAGTATTGAGAATCTTTATCAAAACATAGTTCGACAGGTGCATTTCTATTTGGATGATGCAAACACGGTTATCTAACAATGTCACAAGTATTGCGAATCTATTAGCAAAACATAGTTTGATAGGCGCATTATAACATATTCATTTAACTATCTTTGCCAATGTTTCACTCAAATCAATATGACAACCTCTAACCAAGTAGCTCTAGCTGGTCCAACTGTTAGCCACATTCGCTGATAATATATTACTGGCCCCAAGTTCTTGATGAATGCTTTCAAATGGCAACATACCATACGGGAAAAAAAGTTTTACAAGACAATATAAATTGTGGTCAAGACGAACTATACCAGGGGAAGATGCTGAATTGGTCTCAGGGGGTATCTTTGAGGCCAACGCAAACAACACCATAAAGTGCGACGCACATATGACATTATCCACAGCCACACCGGCCGCTATAACAGATGGAGAAATGCGCAGAGCTTTCGATATCGCAACAAAATTAAGGGCTGCAGAGGAAAAAACAAGAACCAACAAAGATTTGTTCTCTTTCCTCACGAGGATCAATCTCACAAAGTCGTGAGAAACATTTTACAGGCCAATAATTTAGTAAGATTCTCCTCTATTTTTCTCAATAAGCGAGAATGTCAGACTGTTGAAATCGAGTAAAGCTAGAACCTTTTTAGCCGAGAAGATCAACATGGGTACCTCTAAGTGCTAACAAAGCCAAAGAAGCAATGAGGAGGCTCCAGACAACTTACATCCACCAATGTAGCTGCCCATAAGAGCAGCTGCTATTTTCCAGTTATCCGGACCAAGCGATCTCATCGGTACCAGCATAAATGCCACCTCGGTTCCCACAACCGTCGCAACTGCCACGAACCAACTATAGGTTAAAAAGCCACTAATCACATCATCAACGACAATGTGGCTTCATAAATGAGCAGTCTTTTAACAACACTCTGATTTCGGGCAATCCTTGATTCTCAAAGACCTGACTATTTTTGGTCCTAAGCATGAATCCAAACTAAAATCTCAAGCCTAGAGCTCACATAGCCAATTTTAGCCACCACCACAACCATAATCTTGGCTTTAAGCAATGGCAGAATCTTACTCGATCCAATTAAGAAAGCAAGGAGCAGTGACCCAGTTGATCGGATGATCCGACGGAGATCAGCTCTAAACAACAGCAATGGAATCGTATGCGGCAAGAGGAACTCCATGAAGAAGGAATACGACGGCGTTTCGAACGGTATGAGCCCTAAGTTGCTCGCGGCGAGCCCAAGCAACGTGCTAGTCAAAGCCCCACTCACCATACTCCCAATCTTCGTCTTCTCCGACCTAAAGAAGCCGGTAATTTCAACTGAAGCAGTAATACAAAATCCCTGAAACCCGAGAACTCGAAGTCACAGTTGAGCTGATTACCAGACACCGAAAGCGCCGGCGGCGAAGAGAGCGGCCCATTGAGCCCAGTGATCGTCGGGAGAAATCAGAGGGAATCGCAGTTGAGAGGAGACCTTCACACGCCGAGATGAAACATGACGCGGTGGAGGAGACAGGGAAGGAAGCGTTCCCGGCGGTTTGTTTCGGCGGATGGGAATCGACGATAAGCCGTGGCGTGAAGGAGACACGTGGTGCGATGATAATGCGGGTGACAGTGGATTTGGTGACACCACTGTCAATACAAGTGCCATAGATGGAAGCAAAGCACTTGCATACAAAAAGTTTAGGGGTCCATTTATATATAATTTTGTTCCTGGACCTATGGATCGGGTTCAGTGGCCCATTTGAGCCCACCAAAAGAGGAAGGTGAGAGTTATGTATATTTCAGCAATCTTTACAATAAGGTATTTGTTCGTTTTTGCATTCCGATGGGATGCAAATGTTCAAATATTGTTCGTTTAAACACTTTAAAATCAGTATTAACCTATTACATTTTATTGCAAAATATAAAAAATTTAAAAAATTAAATTTTTGAGATGCTAGAAAAAGTAGAGTTTGGATGCAAATTTTGCATATCAAAAACAAAAAGACTAAATTACCTTTATAATAGAAACCTAACTAAAGTTATGTTAATTATTCTTATTACATACTAATATTTTATATTTATTATTAAAATATTATTTTTTGTAAAATTGTAATTTTCTATCAAAACTAGAAAATCGCGTTTTTCCGTAAACCTGCAAAATCATGTTTTTCTGTCAAATCCGAAAATAGTGTTTTCCACAAAATCGCAAAATCACATTTTCTACCCAAAATCGTAAAATCGTGTTTTTACGCCAAAACCGTAAAATCGTGCTTTCCCGCCAAAACAGCAAAATCGCATTTTCTTGCTAAAACAAAAAAACCGCGTTTTCCTGCCAAAACCATAAAACCGTATTTTCCAACGAAAATCATAAAACCGCAAAACTGCGTTTTCCTTAATTTTTTTGCTAAAATTTAGATTAAAAATTATTTAAATATGTTAATTATTTAATTTCAAGTTTAATTTTAAATATATTTATGTAGTATGATAGTTATTACTTACTTTTCAGATAAAATGATGTACCTTAGTTTTTTTCAATTAGTTGCATTTGGATGCTGTTTCAAAATCAAAAACGAATAAACTAGCTTTCAAATGCAATTATGTGAAAATAAAAATCAGAATAAAAAACGAACAAATTTAAATGTAGCATCCAAATGCACCATTCATTGCACCATCTAGATGTAGCATCCAACTACAAAAACGAACGGTGCCTAAGTCAATATTTAAAAATAAATTGAAAATTGTTAAATAAGTCAACATGTGTAAAATAAGTAAACATATGCAAAATAAGTAAACATATGCAAAATCAGTTGATATTTGTAAAATAAGCCAACATGTGTAAAATAAGTCGAGAATTGTAAAATAAGTTGATAGTTGTAAAATAAGTCAACATATGTAAAATAAGTCAACAATTATGTAGAATAAGTCAACGGTTGTGTAAAATAAGTCAACAGTTGTAAAATAAATCAATAGTTATGTAAAATAAGTCAACATATTTAAAATAATTAAAAATGTGTAAAATAAGTCAACAAGTGTAAAGTAAGTCAATAGTTGTAAAATAAGTCGAGAGTTATAAAATAAGTCAACATATGTAAAATCACGTTTTTTTGCCAAAACTGCAAAATCACGTTATCACGTTTTCCCGCAACACCATAAAATCATGTTTTTACGCAAAACCATAAAATTACGTTTTCCCGCAAAAACTGCAAAACTATGTTTTTTCGCCAAAACTGCAAAATGACGTTTTTCCGCCAAAACAACAAAATCATGTTTTTTCACCAAAACCGCAAAATCGCGTTTTTCCGACAAAATCGCAAATAATGTGTTTCCGAAAAACCATAAGTCCATAATTGTAAATTAAGTCAACAGTTGTAAAATAAGACGATAACTATAAAACAAGCCGATAGTTGTAAATAAGTCAACATGTGTAAAATAAGTCAACAGTTATGTAGAATAAGTCAACGATTGTGTAAAATAAGTCAACAGTTGTAAAATAAGTCAATATTTGTAAAATAAGTCAAGAGTTGTAAAATAAGTCAACAGTTGTAAAATAAGTCAACAATTGTAAAATAAGTAGATAGTTGTAAAATAAGTCAAGAGTTGTAAAATAAGTCGATAGTTGTAAAATAAGTCGATAGTTATAAAATAAGTTAACATGTGCAAAATAAGTCTATAGTTATATAGAATAAGTCAACGGTTAAGTAAAATAAGTCAACAGTTGTAAAATAAGTCGATAGGTGTAAAATAAGTCAACATGTATAAAATAAGTCAACAATTATGTAGAATAAGTCAAAGGTTGTGTAAAATAAGTTAACAGTTGTAAAATTATATTTTTCGCCAAAACCGCAAAATCACGTTTTCCCGCAAAACCAAAAATTGCATTTCCATCAAAATCGGCAAATCGTGTTTCTTCGCAAAATCATAAAATTACGTTTTCCAGCCAAAACTGCAAATTACGTTTTTCCTTCAAAATCGTAAAATCACGTTTTTCCGCCAAAATCGCAAAATTACGTTTTTTCATATAATCGTGTTTTCTGCCAAAACCGTAAAATCACGTTTTCGTGCTAATACATCAAAATCGCGTTTTTTCGCCAAATCCGCATAATCGCGTTTTTCCGCCAAAACAGAAAATTTGCATTTTTCTTGTTAAAACCACAAAATCGCGTTTTCGTGCCAAAACCATAAATCTGTATTTTCTGGCTAAAATCATAAAATCGCAAAACTGCGCTTTTCCTTAATTATGTAAAATAAGTTAGTAGTTGTGTAAAACTAGTCCATAATTATAAATTAAGTCAACATGTGTAAAACAAATCAACATTTAAGTAGAATAAGTCAACGATTCTATAAAATAAGTCAATATTTGTAAAAATAAGTCAAAAGTGGTAAAATAAGTCGATAGTTGTAAAATAGGTGGATATTTGTAAAATATGTCGATACTTGTAAACTAAGTCGATAGTTGTAAAATAAGTCGATAGTTGTAAAATAAGTCAACATGTGTAAAATAAGTCAACAGTTGTGTAGAATAAGTCAACGGTTTTGTAAAATAAGTCAAAAGTTCTAAAATAAGTTAACAGTTGTAAAATAAGCGAATAGTTATAAAATAAGTCAACATGTGTAAAATAAGTCAAATGTTGTAAAATAAGTCGATAGTTGTAAAATAAGTTAATATGTGTAAAATAAGTCTACTGTTATGTAGAATAAGTCAACAGTTGTAAAATAAGTCGATAGTTGTAAAATAAGTCAACATTTGTAAAATAAGTCAATAGTTGTAAAATAAGTAGATAGTTGTAAACTAAGTCAACAGGTGTAAAATAAGTCAACAGTTATGTAAAATAAGTCAAAGGTTGTGTAAAATAAGTCAACAGTTGTAAAATAAGTCAACAGTTGTAAAATAAGTTTATTGTTTTAAAATAAGTCAATAGTTGTAAAATAAGTTAACATGTTATAAAATAAGTCGATAGTTTTAAAATAAGTCAATAGTTGTGTAGAATAAGTCAACGGTTATAAAATAAGTCAATAGTTGTGTAGAATAAGTCAACGGTTGTGTAAAATAAGTCAACAATTGTAAAATAAGTCAACAGTTGTAAAATAAGTCTATAGTTGTAAAATAAATCGATAGTTGTAAAATAAGTTAACATTGGTAATATAAGTCTACAGTTATGTAGAATAAGTCAACAGTTGTAAAATAAGTCAACAGTTATAAAATAAGTCAACACTTATAAAATAAGTCGATAGTTGTAAAAGAAGTAAACATGTGTAAAGTAAGTCAACAGTTATGTAAAATAAGTCAACGGTTGTGTAAAATAAGTCAACAGTTGTAAAATAAGTCAATAGTTGTAAAAAAAGTCTATAGTTGTAAAATAAGTTAACATGTGTAAAATAAGTCTACAGTTATGTATAATAAGTCAGCGGTTATGTAAAATAAATCAACACTTGTAAAATAAGTCAAAAGTTGTTTAATAAGTCAAGAGTTGTAAAATAAGTCAACAGTTGTAAAATAAGTTAATAGTTGTAAAATAAGTCGATATTTGTAAAATAAGTTAACATGTGTAAAATAAGTCTAGAGTTATGTGGAATAAGTCAACAATTGTAAAATAAGTCAAAGTTGTATAATAAGTCTACAGTTGTAAAATAAGTCAACAGTTATGTAGAATAAGTCAACGGTTGTGTAAAATAAATCAACAGTTATGTAAAATAAGTCAACGGTTGTGTAAAATAAGTCAACAGTTATGTAGAATAAGCCAACGTTATGTATAATAAGTCAACGGTTGTGTAAAATAAGTCAACGGTTGTAAAAAAGTCTATAATTACAAAATAAATCGATAGTTGTAAAATAAGTTAACATTGGTAAAATAAGTGTACAGTTATGTAAAATAAGTCAACATTTGTAAAATAAGTCAACAGTTGTAAAATAAGTCAACAATGGTAAAATAGGTTAACAATTGTAAAATAAGTCAACATGTGCAAAATAAATCAACATATTTAAAATAAGTCAACATGCATAAAATAAGTCAATCTGTATCAAATAAGTTGACAGTTGTAAAATAAGTTAACATTTATAAAATAAATTGAAAGTTGTTAAATATCTCAACAGTTGTAAAATCGCGTTTTTCCGCCAAAATCGTAAATTTATGTTTTCCCTCCAAACATGTAGAATTCTGTTTTCAGCCAAAACTGCAAAATCAAGTTTTTTCGGCATAACCGCAAAATCACTTTTTCCGCAAAACTATAAAATTGTTTTTTCTGCCAAAATCGCAAAGTCACGTTTTCCCGCAAAACCAAAAAAATTGCATTTTCTGCCAAAATCGCAAAATCACGTTTTCTCGCATAATAGTGTTTTCCGCCAAAACCGCAAAAATCACGTTTCGTGCCAAAACATCAAAATCGCGTTTTTTGCCAAAACCGTAAAATCATTTTTCCCGCCAAAACCGTAAGTTTATGTTTTCTTGCCAAAACTGCAAAATTACATTTTTCCGCCAAAACTGCAAAATCACATTTTTCGACAAAACCGCAAAATCGCGTTTTCCGCTAAACCGCAAAATCATGTTTTCCCGCAATACCATAAAATTGCGTTTTCCACCAAAATTGCAAAACCATAAAATTAGGTTTCCCGTCAATACTGCAAAATTACGTTTTTCTGTCAAAACTGCAAAATAACGTTTATCCGCAAAACCATTAAATTGTGTTTTTCGTCAAAATCGCCGAATTGCGTTTTCCACAAAACCATAAAATGACGTTTTCCCGCCAAAACTGCACAATTACATTTTTCCGCCAAAACTGCAAAATCACATTTTTCACCAAAACTGCAAAACCGCATTTTTCCGACAAAACCGCAAAATCAAGTTTTCCCGCAAAACTATTAAATTGCGTTTTCGCCAAAATCGTAAAACCACGTTTTTCCGCAAAACCATAAAATCGCGTTTTCCGCCAAAATCGCAAAATCACATTTTCTCGCATAATCGTGTTTTCCGCCAAAACCACAAAATCACGTTTCGTGCCAAAACATCAAAATCGCGTTTTTCCGCCACAAATCGCAAAATTGTGTTTTCTTTTCTTTCGCCAAAACCTCATAATCGTGTTTTCCCCCAAAACAAGAAAATCGCATTTTCTTGTTAAAATCACAAAACTGCGGTTTCCTGCCAAAAACCATAAAACTGTATTTTCCCACGAAAATCATAAAACCGCAAAACTGCGCTTTTCCTTAATTTTTTGCTAGAATTTAAATTAAGAAATTATTTACATATGTTAATTATTTAATTTCAAATGTAATTTTAAATATATTTATGTTAGTATGATAGTTATTAATTACTTTTCAAACAAAATGATATTTTTTAGTCTTTTTCAATTAGTTGCATCTGGATGCTGTTTCAAAATCAAAAACGAACAAACTAGCTTTCAAATGCAATATGTGGATGTAAAAATCAGAATAAAAAATGAACAATATTTAAATACAGTATCCAGATGCAGCGTTCAATGTAGTATCCAGATGTATCATCCAACAATTACGGAAGTGTTTACAATGGTTCTACTATTGGTTTTGTTGTTTCTTGATGACCATTCTTTTTTATGAATCTTGTTTTTTTATTTCATGCTTCGGTTATAAAGTGAAAACAAACAATGTTAATACTACTAATTTCCCTAAAAAGTGATATTTATCGAAGTTTGTAACACTAAACTCTAAAACTAGTTTCTTTAGTTGATTATCATCTCAAATTTTAGAAAAATACCGAGAAAGAGTTTTCGGCTCGTGAATGACAATCCTTACAAGATTGAAATATGGGGATCTACATCAATAACATCCAAACAATGACCCAATAGCACTCCTAATGAGTAATGACCTCAGTTGCTTTGACAATGACATAAACAACGAATTAGACATACAAAAAAACAAATAAAAGATTGGTATTAGCATAACAAAACAAAGACATAAACATAATAAACCAGAACTAAGATGGAGACATAACAGAACATAGAAAAACAGAGAAAAAAATAAAACAAAAACAAAGACTATACGATTATTTTCGATTTGAATTCTGTTTTTAGTGCTCTCTTGTAATTTTGTCATATAATTGGAAGAAATATGGATGCTCATATTACTTCATTTTTGCAGTAATATGTTATATGTTGCAGTCATATTACTGTAAATATGTTATATGTTGCAGTCTAAACTTGTCGACCACATGATCAAATCCGCCATGTTCCGTCACCAGTCCGTATTAAGCTAATCTGCAAAATCTACTATTATTGATCTAAAAATATGTTGGTAGTAGATTCAAAACAAAAGTAGATTATGCTCAAAAGAGTTTTATTAAAATAAAAAAACAAAGATGAGATTAAAATAGCTTATTAGAACTTTATTTATATATACAAGAAAGTAAAGAAAAAGAAAGCTTAAATTAAGAACACCAAACTAATTTTATTTATTTATTGATATATATGATAAGATGATGAAGGAGAGTTGTTTTGTGTCAACTTCCAAAATTACAATGAAAATTCTCATTAGAGACCCCTAAACACATGGGTTTTATGAAATCAGTTTTATCTTCATTGCCTTGAATCTGCTTACAGAATATACAGTCACAATTTTTCTTATGACAAAACATTTTACATCTAATCTGTGAATTTCAAATCTACATTGGCATCCCCACTAATAGCGTATAAGAATGATTAGTTTTTTTTTTGTCGTCTAAAAGAATGATTAAGTAAAGTTTTCTTCTTTACCAAACCAGTAAAATCAATAATTTGAAAAACAAAACTTTTGATAATGATTGCCACCGATAATTAACAAAAGCAAGTTAAGCTAGTTTTGGTTTCCCATTGTGGTTGACGAAAATCGCTGCCTAAATGATTGCAACACTCTCTTTCACTGTCCTCAGTGGAAAATACGAAATGAATACAGAGAAACGCCAGCGAAGACGCACTTTATAGTTTCTCCATTTTATTTTCCCATCTTTTTCTCTTCTCTTCTCCTTAACATCAGCAAAACTTTCTCAAATCCTCCCCAAAGCTGCTTCCAATGGCGTTTCCCATAAATCTAATCCTTACCCTCCTCTCATTCTCCTTTTTTCAACTCTTTCTCGCTGCTTTCACTCCAACTGATAACTACCTCCTTAATTGCGGCGCTAATACCAACGCGTCTTTCTTCTCCACCCGCTCCTTTCCCGGCGACTCCTCGCCGCCTGGTTCGGGTTTTCTCTCCGCCGATCGATCCGTCTCGCTTTCCGACCCGAACCCTCCTCCGGATTCACCGGTTTTATACCACACGGCCCGTGTCTTCCCCGGCGGATCATCTTCATCTCCCGCCTATAAATTCCGCGTCACAAGCAAAGGCACTCACTTCATCCGTCTCCATTTCGCGCCTTTTAAAGCTCCAGGCTTTAACTTAGTGTCGGCGAAATTCGGCGTTTTGGTTAATGGGTTCTCCGTGATGAACAGTTTCGGCACTAATTCCGTCGTCGTCAAAGAATTCATACTGAAGATCGATGACCTTGTTCTGGAGATTTCGTTTATCCCCTCTAAATCATCTGGATTTGGGTTCGTCAACGCGATAGAAGTGTTCTCGGCACCTAACGATTTCATAATCGATCATGGCACTAAGCTCGTAATCCCTAACTCTGCTCAAATCTTCAGTAACTTGTCATCTCAAGTTCTTGAGACTGTACACAGAATCAACGTCGGTGGTTTGAAATTGACGCCGTTTAACGATACGTTGTGGAGGACTTGGCTCGTTGATGACAACTATCTTCTGCTTAAAGGAGCTGCGAAACGTGCTTGGATCACTAATCCTCCGAATTATCAAAAAGGTGGAGCGACGAGAGAGACTGCTCCGGATAATGTATATATGACTGCACAAGAGATGAATCGAGATAATCAGGAGCTGGCGGCGAGGTTTAACATCAGCTGGGGATTCCCCGTTGGAGGCTCGAAAGTTCTTCATTTGGTTCGTTTGCATTTCTGCGATATCGTTAGTCAATCGCTTAATCAGCTATATTTCAATGTCTTTATCAACGGCTATCTTGCGTATAAAGATGTTGATCTCTCCACGCTTAACTTCCATGTGCTTGCGTCTCCGTTATACATAGATTTTGTTGCTGAATCTGATCATGATGGAATGTTGAGGATAAGTGTTGGACCGTCTGATCTCAGCAATCCGTCGAGAGCTAATGCTCTATTGAATGGAGTGGAGATCATGAGAATTCTAAATCCTGTGAGTTCCAAACTGGGAGCTGGAAAGAAGAACGTTATCTGGATTGTGGTTGCCTCGGTATTGGGAAGTCTTGTGTTCTTGTCCCTGCTCGTCTTGTGCGGTTTGTGCTTGTGCAGGCGCAAGAGCAACAAAACGAAGAGTTCAGAGAGCACAGGATGGACACCTTTGAGGAGGTTCAGAGGCAGTTCTATCAGTAGAACAACTGAAGGAACTGTTAGTTCTAATGGCTATCAAACTCTGAGAATCTCTTTCGCGGAGATACAGTCCGGAACTAATAACTTCGACCGAAGCTTAGTAATCGGAGTGGGCGGATTTGGGATGGTCTTTAAAGGGTCTCTCAAAGACAACACCAAAGTAGCTGTGAAGAGAGGCGTGCCTGGTTCAAGACAGGGCTTACCGGAGTTTCTCTCTGAGATAACCATCCTCTCTAAGATCCGTCATCGCCATCTCGTTTCGCTTGTTGGATATTGCGAAGAACAATCTGAAATGATTCTGGTTTACGAGTACATGGATAAAGGGCCACTCAAAAGTCACTTGTACGGATCAGCCAACCCGCCTTTGTCTTGGAAACAACGGCTTGAGGTCTGCATTGGTGCAGCAAGAGGCCTCCATTACCTTCACACCGGCTCTTCGCAAGGAATCATCCACCGGGATATAAAGTCCACCAATATCTTGCTAGATAACAACTACGTAGCAAAAGTTGCAGACTTTGGACTCTCGAGATCAGGTCCTTGTCTTGATGAGACTCATGTGAGCACAGGCGTAAAAGGAAGCTTCGGGTATCTTGATCCTGAATACTTCAGGAGACAACAGCTCACGGATAAATCCGATGTGTATTCGTTCGGAGTTGTTCTGTTCGAAGTTCTTTGCGCTAGACCTGCTGTTGATCCGTTGCTTGTGCGGGAGCAAGTGAATTTAGCGGAATGGGCTATTGACTGGCAAAAGAAAGGTATGCTCGATCAGATTGTTGATCCGAATATCGCGGATCAGATCAAACCATGCTCGTTGAAGAAATTTGCGGAGACCGCAGAGAAATGCTGTGCGGAATACGGCGTGGATAGACCGACGATAGGCGATGTTCTGTGGAATTTGGAGCATGTGCTCCAGCTTCAGGAATCCGGACCATTGGAAGCGCCTGAAGAAGTTCATGGAGACGTTACCGGCTCGGGAACAGCTCGACAAGTTCCATCTAGTGGCTCGAACATAGAGAGGGACGATGGAGATGGAACTTCAGGTATAATCAATAGTAGCCAAGTGTTCTCTCAGCTAATGACCAACGCTGGCAGATGAAAGTCATTGCTATATAGAGTGTTCATACTTCATAGACTATATACATTAACCGGGAAACCAAAATGGTGGACCAGTATCTCAGATTCGGTTTGTGTATTGGTATATTTTGATTTGGTTGTATCTTTGTAACTTGTAGAGGGAGAGAGAGAGTTTGTGTAATAACTTTTGCAAATACGGATGAATCATAAACCGGTAAAACCAACACATTATTTGTGTACTGTTTGGTTAAATATTTAACCGGTATTATACGGTAGAGAAATAATAACCCGGAATCTCAAAAGTTGTTGATAAACGGTAAACCCTCTTAAGCCACAACGCGCAGAAAACATACCGTCTCTCTGGAGACAGCCGAAGATCACTCTATCAATGGCGTCTCTGCGAGTTTTCTCCACGAATCATCACTCTCCGCTTCTTCCATCATCGCTCTCCTCGAAACCCTTAAGATCCTTACCACGATTCGTCAAAAGCCCTAGCAGACAGAGTCCAATTCGATCCGTTCTTCAGTTTAATCGCAAACCGGAGCTCGCCGGGGAAACGCCGCGTATCGTTGTCATCACCTCCGGAAAAGGCGGTGTTGGAAAGACGACAACCACCGCAAATGTCGGTCTCTCTCTCGCTCGTTACGGCTTCTCAGTCGTCGCCATTGACGCGGACCTCGGGCTCCGTAACCTTGATCTACTCCTGGGGCTAGAGAACCGAGTCAATTACACAGTCGTCGAGGTCCTGAACGGAGACTGCCGTCTCGACCAGGCTCTGGTTCGCGATAAGCGTTGGTCCAATTTCGAATTGCTATGTATTTCGAAACCTAGATCGAAACTTCCAATGGGATTCGGTGGAAAAGCACTGGAATGGCTTGTTGACGCCCTAAAAACCAGACCAGAGGGTTCTCCGGATTTCATCATCATCGATTGCCCTGCAGGAATCGACGCCGGGTTCATAACCGCCATTACTCCGGCAAACGAAGCAGTCCTGGTAACAACACCGGACATTACAGCGCTCAGGGACGCCGATAGAGTCACGGGTTTGCTCGAATGCGACGGAATCAGAGATATAAAGATGATTGTGAACCGAGTGAGGACTGATATGATCAGAGGAGAGGATATGATGTCGGTGTTAGATGTGCAGGAGATGTTGGGTTTGTCATTGCTTGGAGTGATTCCTGAAGATTCCGAGGTAATCAGAAGCACAAATCGAGGGTTTCCACTTGTTCTGAACAAGCCTCCAACGCTTGCGGGATTGGCATTTGAGCAGGCAGCTTGGAGACTCGTGGAGCAAGATAGCATGAAGGCTGTTATGGTGGAGGAAGAGCCTAAGAAACGCGGCTTCTTCTCTTTCTTTGGCGGCTGAATGGGTATACAAACCGAATGGAACCGAACTGAACTGAACTGAACTGAACTGAACTTCCTCGGGTATGTATGCATCAAAATCTTTTGTACAGGAACTAGATTTTTGAAGATTTTGTCTCTTTTCTTTCAGAATTTTAGATTCGTTCCTAGGACGTATGGAGTTCTACTGGTAGTCTGTTGCTGAGTTCAAGCTTTGATTCTATGCCTTTTGTTTCTTGAGGTTTCTTGAAATTCTGTTTCTGTATCTGTTTTATGTAAAATTGAGATTTTTCAATATATCTCGAGTTCTTTGTCACATGGGTTATTGGAACTTCAATAGCTTAGCTTATCTGATCTGAAACCTTTTCCGGTTTTCCCAGTACGCTAATGCATTAGCTCATTGGCTTGAGTATCCATTAAGTTCTTGAAATTGAAATGCTTTTGCAAAACTGAAGCTCTTAGCCGACTTAGCTGATCTGACTAGAACCAAGATGACTGCACTTCTCCAATAGTGTTACATCTTCCTTGAAGAAACTACACTATACATGATGAATCTGTTGATTTGCCGAGGATCAGATCCTTTTGTTGAACATCTAGTCCTACACTGCTTGTTGGTTGTTGTCTTGTTAAGTTTCCATAGAGTTTTATCAGTTCGAACTGAACCAAACTGAATAGAAACTTTTGCCGATCATACTTTCTGACCTAATGATAACCCCTCAAAACTTTTTAATTATTGGAACAAAACAAATTTACATACAGTATTCTGATAACCGCGTAAGAGTTCCAGTTTAAGAGAGATTGGTTTCGCTTGGATAGGTTCGCCATTGTAGACATCCCTACCATTTGCTTACTACTAACTAATTTACACATGCTCATTAGAACCATAGCAACCAACAATTACGTTACTAGGTTCCTCACTTGCGTCAGAGACACTGACAACAAATCAAAACCAAAACTTGGATATTACGACTCTTACACCAGGGGTTATGATAACTGTTTTAAGATTTTTGATTATGCTGAATCACTCTCTCGAGCTTTGTCATTGGCAGCTTCTAGATCATGACTCTGGCTGCTGTCGGAGTCAGTGAATTTCAAGTAATTCTCGATGTTATCTGAGCTTGCGTTTCTGAGTTGGTCGAGCCACCGGTGGTGGCTACCCTGTTTGGTTTTCGGGCGGTTACTGATGGCTATGGCGTTGTCATTGGGAAAAAGATCGCGGAGGACAAAGGCGTGGATGATGGTGGTCACGAGCAGTGCGAACACGACTAGTGTTGCAATGGCACAGAGGATAACGCACATGACTTGAGTCATAGTGTTCCTCACCACTGTTGCGTACCTGATGGTTGCAATTGCAGCTCCGGTCATCGGAAATGTGTACGCCCACCAAGACAGCGAAAATCTATTAAAACCGATGGGAGATTGTTAAGCTAGTGGATAAGTAAAAATAAATATTAACAGAAAAACTCAAAACTGATTTTTTTTTTTGATATTCGGATTGAACAGTAGTAAAGAAAAATAAAATAGATATCTTAAACTTACTTGATTCCGCGGAAGAAATTAATCCGAACAACCTATAAATCAAAGAGAGGGAAGATTTGTATCAGTGAATACTTTTCTGTGGTAAGGAAACACGTAGGAGGTAAAATTATATGTGAAACGTACCAAAGAGAAATAGAGGAACATGGCGATAAAGTAGCAAACTTTGGAGCCATAATCGAAGGAGCCAGTGATCCTAGCCCAAGCCATGGAAGCAACACTTGGAGCCGCGACGAAAAGGAAGAAGACAGGGTGAAGATCCTTAGGCAAAGTCTCGTTGGTGGGCAATCTTTGGTAGAGAGTCACGAACAGAACCAAGTAATGAGCCATCCCAACGGCGTAGAAGAATATTGGACCTTCTTTAAGGCCCATGGAAGCGCCAAGCAACGCCCCCACAAAGTTCCCGACGACCGAGAGATGGTTCGTCGGGTTGGCGACTCGGGAGAGCCGGCGTTGACCACCGGACATCCACTGACCGTAGATCTTTAGCTCTAGACAGATGAAAGGAAACATTAGGAGGTACCAAAGGAAATGTGGCAAGTCTGTAATTATGGAAGGTGGGACACCGAGGGCCAAGAAGAGTAAGGAAATGAAAGGAGCGAAGAAGAAGTTGATTCTGATTGGATGGTAGTATTCGCGTCGAACGGCTTCGAAGTAGAGGATGATTTTGAGGAGGTAGATGGCGGCAATGGTGAGGATTAGAGCGACTGAGATGAACCAGAGACCCTGGTTGATCCAGAGGGGAACGTGGAGGAACTTGGTTGGCTCCGCGGTGGCTAGGGTTTTCCACATTATGGCTTGGCTGCTCACTCCGAGGCACATACCGAAGGTGGAGATCGGATAACGGAGAAGAAATGGCCACGTTTGTTCACTTGGTAGAACGATCTCTTCTTGAGGCTGCAACGTTAGGGAAAATATAAGAGAATTAAAAAACATGTCACTCCTAAATACAATTAAGTCTGCTTCGTAATTTGTTGAATGACAAAATGATTCCACATGTTTCATTTTATTAATGAGAGAGTTTGGTATTTTTCTGGCAAAAAAAGAAAGTTTGATATTTTTTGGCATTTTGCCCTAATATATGCACAAGATTTTAATATACAAATAGTATTAAGTTAAGCCTTTATTCGCTTAACGTCCACTTTTTCGTTATCTTCATAGAATTATATGAGGCATGATGCTTGATTTATTATTATCGAAACTAAATCATATTAATTCAAATGTAACATAAATAAATGTAGGAACGTACCCGGAGTGTCTCCAATTCAGGACCTTCTAAGGCAGCATAGTAACGGTCCACAGGCATGGCTTCATTGTGATTCACTTCTTCCTTATCCCGGTTTGGTGTCTCCGGTTCAACAGAAATTGGTTTTCTTGTGAATTGTCTCTCGAGTTTCCCCGACCAAGTCTTGAACGAGTTGTACCTGTGATCCTTAAGCTTATGCATCGCCGGAATTTGATTTTGAAGATGACCGCTCTGATGATGTTGCTGACGATGATGACGGTTATCACTGTGGTGAAGACGATCATTATCATCGTTGCCGGATTCTATGTAGAGAGATGAGACTTTGGTCATCGGCTGCGAGAGGAACTTGACGGATTTGCCAGTGGACCCACCGTTGTGGTTGCTGTCTGAAGACGAAGTTGTCGGATCGGAGATCATGAGAACATTTGGTGAAGTTGGCATTGAAACTGATGGTTTTCTTTGATGATTGAGCATCGCCCATGATGTAGTCTCTTTGAGATCTTCATAGTTGTTGCGATGAGCTTCCATTGTTTCTCTTGATGATCTTGATGCTTCTTGACCATTCTATCCATATATATGCAAGATCATTTTACTCGGATTTAGTTATATAATTATTTTTATATATATAACCTAATTTTTGCAAGTGTGGAATAAAATAAATAATACTCCATCTGTTTCTAAATAAAGGTTGTTTTGGAAAAAAAAATTGTTTCAAAATGTTAGTTGTTTTCAATTTTCTAGGTGTATTTATTATCATTTTTTACTTACTTTACCCTTTATAACATTTATTGTTTAAAAAAAACTTAAGTAACAACTAATTAAACAAAGTTATAAAAGTCTTTGTTTAAGTTTTCTTAATATGTGTGAAAAACTTAAAACAACCTTCTTTAAGAAACGGAGGGAGTATATACCAAAGTAGTCGTCGA
Source organism: Alliaria petiolata (assembly GCA_020283515.1). Lineage (NCBI taxonomy): Eukaryota > Viridiplantae > Streptophyta > Magnoliopsida > Brassicales > Brassicaceae > Alliaria > Alliaria petiolata. The sequence goes on along the minus strand of JAHZTW010000005.1, from coordinate 19,588,418 downwards.
GGCATGAGAAGGATGAAAACGACTGATGGAGTGAGGAAGAGGACTATTCTCTTTGTAACTGTCAAAGCCAACCATTTCTTCCGTTGTTGATTTTCTCAGTAAAGTTGGGAGCTCCTCTTCCACTTGCGTCACACAATTTGATCTCTTCTCCATATATTATTTTTTAAAAATTTCCCTGTAACAAAAGCGTTAATTGATTATTGGTACATACAAGTTAGTTGACACCTATGAGAGAGTCAAGTTTAATTTTGTTATTTTTTTCTGACTTGACTTCTATCATTGATTCATTCATTAAGATAAATGATTGATATGCACAAGCACAACCCTTGAAGCCAATTCAATTGCATTTATAAAATTGAGATGGTTTCTGAAGAATATGCGAGGGAAAACAAAATTTACATTAGAGAATATTCCCAATAAAATATTGGCCAGGGAGAAGGACCTCTGGCGAGTTCTTGATCCATTAGATTATCACCTTTTTCTCTGTTATTACTTTATTTTTATTTCCTATAACATATCTTTCTAAAACAACTTCTAGAAAATAGCTTTGGGTTTTACATTTTCTATAATCACAAACTGATTAAAATAGAATCAGTTTTTCTATATAAACAAAATCATTATCCTTTTTTTTTTGTCAACAAACAAAAACATTATCTAACCCACTAAATATATCTTACCTAAATTCTCCACCCATAAGGCCATAAACATTTACCTAAATATCGTTATATTCAAAGGCTAGTGGTCTAGCCACTAAGCTAGTTTCTCAGCTGAAATGGAATTCGACACACTTACCCTCTATTGGATACCAACAAAAAAAACCACTGCTTTTTGCTAATCCAAAACAATTGCACTTAAAAACTATAAATATAAATATGTGCATTTGGGAGCCCTTGAAAATCTTCCTCAAATTAAACAGCAATAATAAAAAAAGAGCAAAAGCATAGAGTAGATCTAAGAGAAGAATTATCTACTGTTTTAATTTAAGTGTCTTTCAGAATTTTAAATTTGAATTGGGTAATTTCCAATTATAATTTGAGAAAACTTGTAATTTAAAAAATTTATTAACAAGTTTTTGTACTGATTTGTTACATGATTTTTCTTTTTCCTCTTACTGATTTGAGTTTTTTTTGACGTCATAATCTAAGCTAAACCAATATAATTTTTTTTAAATGGAGGTTAAACCTCCAACTATTTCATATATACATATATATTTGGTAAATAACCAGTTTTTCTATAAAAATTGGCCAAAAATGTGGTGGCAAAAGTGTTATCAGATGAAATAACATGATATTTTTTTTAAAAAAACACACATAAAATTTATGTTATTAAAAAAAACACATACAATAAGAATTAAAAAAATTCTATGAAAATAAACTATATGAAAATAATCATAGTTTTTGAAAAAAGGATATAAACTGGTTATTAGTTCATAATTTCATAAAACATCGTAGTTTCAATAGTTTTGTTTTCGAGTAATATATTCGACGAAGCTAACTAAATTGGAATCAAACAAAAAACCTGTAAACAACAGAATGAAAAATATACATGCATTTTCAAAAAAAAAGTAACGATAGATTTTAAATCAGTTGTGTGGTGAGCTAAGCTGTGCCAATCAACTCATCTGGTCCACTTCAAAGTTATGGTCCGGCCGGCCAACACGGCTTAAACTTATTTGCGCGTGTAACAACAGGTAAAAAAAATCGCTGTGAAAACCGGTTTCATCCTATAAAAAACCTCACTACATATACGAGTAAACCGGAAATTTGTCAAAATGCTATGTAAAAAACTGTAAATTTTCATCGTGGTGGCAGCTAATCCGTTAAAAAGTGATATCTATTGGCATTTTAAGGTTTAATTTCAGTTTTTGTTTTTGGAAGCATTTTGGGTTTAGGAAAGAAAAAACGATAGGAATAAAGGGATTAAAAAAAAATAGAAGAAAAACAAAATCAATTAATAATTTTAATTTTTAACAGTTCGTAATAAGAACCATAAGTTGAGACTAAAGCAAACAACTAATCGCATATCGCCTATATGCATTTCCGTAAGAAAGGATGAAACATTAAAACAAAGATCATCATGAATCAAAAACCCTAAAGATCATGGAATGGACTCTATCAAACAGCGAGCCAAAAAAAAAAAGAGAAAGAGAATTGAAATAAACACTAACCTGACGATTCTGAAATATTTGCAGCCGTAGAGCTTGTTAAATTATGTGTGAAAATCTGGGAAAATACGAAAAAAGAGGAAATGCCTCTGGGATTTAAAAATCTATAGATCTTCTCTGTTTCGTCTAGAGATAAAAAAATGGTGTTTTTGTTGGAAGAGAAGCGATGACGAAGGAGAAAATGATAAAAGCGAGTTAGTTTGGGCGAAAACAAAACACGTCTTTGTACTATATATATAGAGAGAGAGAGATACGTGTTCACGTAAGTACAGTTACGGAAATCTATAGTGTATGTATAGCTGTAATTCAAAGGTTTCAACGTGGCCGTCTTCTTGTAGATTATTTAGCCATGATTCACGTCATTGACACTCAAGTACTTTTTTCTTTATTTTTAGACGTACATTTATTCAGTTTTTTAAGCTTTTGGTCCTTAGATGGTGGACCAATACGAAATGGACCCCCAAAAACAAAACAAAAACAACTTGGAAAAATTTCAAATAAATCTATGAAATTGAAGTTGACATTTTATTTGAAAAAACGCATAAATATTATTTATATAATTGAGTTATGAATATTCTCATGATAATTCTATGGAGAAATATCATAACTCGATTAATATTTATAGACCATGATATTTTATTTGAAAAAAACGCATAAAATGTTTTAAAAAAAACCATGATAATTCTATGATTGCTATCTCAGAAGTAGACTTGGCAAATTAAAATACTCAGTTCTCTTTAATACAATTTTATATACAAAACTGTTTTTTTTCAGAAATCAAGTACCATAATTGTTGGGGATAAAATGATACATAATTTCTTAACTAATGATATGGTGACACACGTAACAAATATACGAATCTATACTAATAAAAGGAGCTGTTTCGGGCTCCTGAGGGGTGCCACCTCAGCTTCTAAAAATTGCATAAAATCGTGACACGTCAGCATGCTTTAAATCGGAATAATTAAAAAAAATAATGGCTATCTGCTAAACGAATTCATCGCTAGAATTAACCTAACTTCTTGATTGGGCCAAGCCCATATACTCTCCAACCACGATTCAGATCCAACTTCTTGATAGAAAAAAAAAAAATCCTATTTGTCGTCTCCAACCTCTCTACCATAATCTACCAAAATTCTTCGCCTCCTATCTATCCCTCTCACCATAATCTACTCCAACCGTTCGCCTCCTCTCCCTCTCACCCTAATATACTCCACTCCTTAAATCCCCTCCATTGAAAGCATTTAAAACCCACTACGTTCGACGTTTAAACATCCCTCAAAGATGGGTATAAATTTTCGTCCTCTACATCACCACCATCTCACCATCTCTCTGAGTAACAGAAAATACCAATCAAAACATGGCTCCACCAGCTACGCTTCCCTCTTCGAATCCCCTACCCACCAAAACCTTTGATGACTTGCAAGGAGATTTCTGCAAAGATGAAATTCTGGTGAGGCTTATTCATTTTTGGGAAGCTCGGAATTTCAAGCAATGGAATACACTGATGGGTGTAGAACTACTCCTCATTGACACAAAGGTATGAAGAAATTAAGTTAAATACTTTGTGATTACTTTCTAACCAGAAATCATAACTAATACATGTTTGTGTGGGCCGGCAATTTCTACGAGAGACCTTGATTTCGTGAATCCTAATCTCTAACTAACTCTCTGCAGTCAACAACAATGCAAAGATTCATATCCGCTAACCGGTCTAACTCAATTTTCAGGCTCAGCAAGTTCATCACCAATCCTTCGAAAAAGCTGTACAATGTCACAAATATGGCATCAGCTTCACCGATCAAACAACGGTCATGGCCCCACATGCTCGCAGTTTTTTATTGTTAACATGACTCTACGGTATTCCTTATTGTAAAGTAGATATGATATTTTCAGTGTTTTTTTTTCCGAACTTCATTACCATCTATATTGAAGAATAAGAAAATCTCAACAATTTATGATTCATAGGATCGAGAACATTATGGGAATATTGAGAGGTGTCGTTTGTGGAGCTAATTATTTTTTCGATTTTGCATTGCGGGTAAGTGGTTGTGAAGGATCTTCGGATCATTGATTAGTTTATGATTGTTGCCTGATCAATGTGTTATTATCTTTCCTTCAGATGATGTTATCCTTCATCTGAATAAGCCAAATAGGGTAAGCACATTGATCCCAATAATGCACTTTAGCTTCTGCAAGGACACGCCAATGGTTGATTTTTTATGTGTACACACAAATTTCTTATGTCTCAACGTATAACACTAAGCTGAAATCCTTGAAAAAAATTGTGTACAAATTCTTTGATCTTTTTATAGAACTTACAGTTATGGTAAATTTGTAATGTCTTCTCATGTTTCAGCTGTCTAAGGCTCAAATGGATAAGTATATATGAATTGAAAATAAGTTGGATGATCTTCTGCAGGTAAAAACTAATGTATCTAAAGTTTGTTTGATTTTGAAAAGACACAAATGGCAGAGTTAGAAGAGATTAGACAAACGTGCATCAAGAATCGTGTTCAATCTAAACCCCTTAATTTTGTGTACAACAGAGTTGTGTTCGATCTTCCGATGGGCGTTAATGGGACTGTTGCTACTGTTTAGGAGATCCTCCCAAGTACATACTACAAAGTAATTAGAGGGGCGAAGTCTCGAGAGGAAGACATGTGATTTACTCACCATTGGTTCTAAGAGGACGGGGATAAAGATTTTGTCTTAAGATTAAGCTTAAATATTTTCCGGTTCAAGAGGTCTTAAAATATTTAATGTAGTTCTCTTTGGTTAAATTATTGTTAATCTATGCAGCCTTTTTTTTTCCCGGTCAATCTCTATAGATAATATCATCTTTAACTACTAGCCTAATACTAGAAGATAGCAGTTAGGAGAAAGATTGCATTCGCTCTAATCCAATAATGAAACGGCCTACATATTGCACGATTGATGTTGGCTGTATATTCTCTAAGTTTGTATCATTAGCTGTGCCTGTGTCACAAACACCAGCCATAAACCTAATTACTTTTTAAGAGGAAAAGATACTCATATTTTCATTTATGGTGGCATGGTGGGAGAGAAAGAGATTATTTCATATAATGGTTACTATATAACTATAGAAGATTTGGGAGATGGTTACTAATATTGGTTCTTTGAAATTCTATTAGATTTGGTGCAAAACTAAAAGATATTTGGGAAAGGAGCAGCAACAATAGAAATCCAGTATTACCAAAAGCAACAATAGAAATCCAGTATTACCAAAAGAACCAGTAGAAATTCAGATTCTCAAATAGTTTTGTTAAAGATAGATAGGAAAATCGCATAAAGTAAAAGAGAAATTAGCAAAGTATTTAGAATTCACACGAGACAAGGGCAAAGAACTATTGTATTTTTGCTTTTACCATTTGTAACACAAAACTTTTAGGTCGACTATATTTGACACAAAAAATCCGATGAATCAAAGAGTTTTTGTTTTTTTAACGTCTAAATAAATATATTGACATCAAGGGAGTTTACAGAGAAATAACATAGAACCACTGAGATACAACTCAGTACATAAACACATTGAATTCATGAAACGATTTAACAAAATTATATATTAATAAATCAAAGAGTTTTTTGGCACAACATAATATGCAGAAACATATGCAAACAATTTTATTTTAAAATTATAGCTAAAGGATAATTTAAAATATATGTCGCCAAACATTAAATTTTATACTTATTCTGGATTTATTCAGTCACATGAATAATAGTTTCTGAATTTAAAACAAACCAACCTATTAAGTTATATATTTGACAATCATATGTAATTGCTTTTGGATCTACAAAATCACACACAGTTTTAACATACTATATTTTTCATATTAAAATATTAAACAAATTCTTTAGCAAAAAAAAAAAAAAAAGTAAACAGATCTATAAATAACATATATGTGAATATAGCCCTTAGAGTATTGCTTTTTTTATGGGAGAACAACCAGAACTATTTCAACAACACTTAAGCATCAACGACATGGAACAAAAATTCATGTTTGTAAGCATTAACCTGAAAATCTATGAGGATACACTGAAAAACATCTTTGTAATTAAAAAAAAAAATCCACACTACATATTATTACACATATCTTACATTACAAGAAAATTGGTAGCCCCAATCAACTCCAGCAACAAGATTTTACTTTCGCAAACTTTAGCAAAGCCATCGACCACACGGTGAAAAAACAACAAAGATCAAAAGATAAACACAAAAAATAATTGGAAAGGAAGCGAGTAGACACTGTGGAGAGAAAAAGCAAAAGAACGAGGAAAAAAATAATAAATAAGATAACCAATTATCGGATTATCTAAATAAAATGCCACAGTTTATATTATATTATATATTCATGCTTTCTATCATAATGTGACTAATGTAATACCACCAAATTAACACATAGTCACATATATACCAAATTCACACAAATACACAACTAACATAAACAAACTTTCTTTGCAATTTGGATGATTAAAAGAAATGATGGGATGTAGAAGGAAAAAAAATTATCTAGATTTGTTAAATAGATAAAGGTACATTAAAATTCTGTATAATAATTATATTAAAAGAATATCCGCGCGTAGCGCGGACAGAATTCTAGTAAATTGTTAAAACGAGTAACCCGACAGGCGACACAACTATTATTTTTGTAAGTTGCACAAAGACGTAGGGAAGAGGAAGAAACCAAATTGGTTTACATAGTACGTACCCTTCACAAAGATTGTGTTGTTAGGTACATATTGGGCTGGTTGAGTTGAAGTAGGATTTTAGCTGTCACCGAAATATTTTTGTTATGTTTATATTTGTCCTGTTATATGTGTAGTTCATGTTTTAGTAAACAAATATAATATTTTTTTGGTTCCTTATCTACATGCGCTGTACATGAGTTTTTTAGAGCGAACAAAACTTAGGTTTGACCATACAGCAGATTGATAATGCCAAAGATAAACTTAACGAGTTACAATAATAATAAAAAAAGAAATCACTCACCGGCAAACGTTTTGTATATTGATAATTTAAGGTTTTCCTATTAAAATAATTTATATCGTCTATATATAGGTTAGTCTAATAAGTTAGTTTATATTATGAAACTGATCAAACCATTAATCGAAGCTTGATAATTTATTTGGTTGATCTAATGTTATATAACTCGGATATTTACGCCCATATGTTTGTTTAATACACGTAACTGCTTTTAATTATTATCTCCTTCAATTTGTATGCTAATATACTCTTAATTATTTCCCTAACACGTAGATGACCTATACATAGTTTTTTTTTTTTTTGAACTTATATCTATACATAGTTAAAGAGATAGCTAGAAAATATCCTCTGTAATCGAACAAATAGCTTACTGGTTTAATTATTCAATAGTTTAAATAAAGAAAGTAATTGTACGGTTGTACCCAATATTATATCATCGAGTATTGACTTCAAATGTAGGAAATTTGTCAGAGCATTAGACGAAAATGACTTGAACTATATCATACTAATTAAGTTGACCTTAAACATATTTGAATACGAATAAGATGGTTGTATTTAGAATTCTACATAATTTGTTGCATACTAGCAGGTGAAATAACGAAAAAGAAAAATCTATTTGTATAAGTTTTTTTTTAAAACCTTAAGAGTTCGACATTCGGTTTTTAATATTTTTTAGTAACTAGAATTATTATTTAAATATTTCGATTTAAAAAAAAAACGTGTTAAAAGATTTGAATCTGAACACAATAAAACCAATCCTTTGTAGTAGTATTTAGCCACCACTCTTTTAATGTAAGGTTCTTGAAATTTTATTAAAGTATAGTATAATAAAAAGGCAACACAAGAATACAAGATTCGTAGTGTTTACGTTCATTATGAGAGAAGTATATATGTCTCATTTGCGTCATTGTGAATTTCACTAATTAAAATTCTGAGAGTTTACAGGTTTTTTCTTCTTCTTCTTTTTACTCTAAAAAAAATTACAATGAAAACAAGAAAAAATTAAAAAGAAACGAATTTTTAGTTTTTGGTGGTTTTGTTAAATATATTTATTTTATGCTGAATCGTTTATTTCTGATTTTTAGCAGTGTCGATTTCTGTATATGGTTTTTTTATGTCGTGTTTTTTGATTTTAAAAGAAAATTACTGGTGGGATGGATGAAGCAAGCAGACAAAACAAGAGAAAGATAATAAGATAGGGAGACAGAAAATTTATTCTACCTTCCTACCGATTTGTAAACGAGTGAACGACAAAAATTGGGGAAAAGTGATAAAATATGGGAGCTGTGATTTGATAGGCCATGGACAGGACCCATATGACGACTTGATAAGTGCTGTTTCTTGAATTGTCAATCGCTTTAGAGTTTGGGAGTCTTCCTTATCGTAAGTAAAGCTGGCATCTTTCTAGTTGCCCGCCCGCCCATATAAAATCCCAAATCCCTCTCATGCAACCTAAAATTCTTTAAGATAAAAATAGTTGCCCGATAAATATAATTTCAAAAAAAATCTAATATGGTACAAAATTATGATAAATTTTTACAGTAGAAAACAGGAATTATGGAGGAGAGAAAATGCAGAAATGACAAAGATGAAAAAAGCAGACATTTTACTCTCTATATATCACACCACCATCTGGATCGATTCGATTTGATTTCAATCGTAGTAAGTAAATTAGGATTCAGTGTAATACAAAAAATAAGTTTCAAGTTGTGCATATTTCTTAATACAACTCAGTCAAGTTGAAAAATTATATATTTTGAAAGTTTGAAAACGATTTCATGAAAATGATATCATACTATTTTATCTTATAATACGTGATAAACTCTGTGTAATCGCAGAGTTTTATCTGATGACAATAAATATGCGCAAACAACATAGCAATTTTGAATGTTCAACAAAAACAAAAAACATGGCAATTTTGTCAAACTATGCAAAAATATGATTTTTTACTTATTTACAGATTTACCACTAACGTTATTTACCTAAATAAATGATACAATAAGGTAATTTAGCAAATATATAAGCCCATCCTTAAAACCAAATTGAATTCATTAGCTTCTACAGTTTTTTCTTTCTTTCTTTTTTACAGTTTACGTACGATCGAGTCTTACCGTCTTTAAACTCGGGTTATGATACAGCGGGGATACTAGTTTTTACAACTATACTTGCAAGTTACAACTTCTTTTTTTTTGGAACACGGGTTATTCATGAATCAATTTTTGATGTTCTTGCTTGACGTGTAGTCCAAGCTGTAACAAGCGGCACTTGTTCCAAAACTGAAGCTCAAAGATCGTATGTATGTGAATATGGGTTAAATTCCAGTACTCGATTGCGGAGAGTAACCCATAGACTTGAACAACACAGCACAAAGATACAACGTCAAGAATCAATTGAAAAACACCGAACAACAGGAGCTCGAGACTTCGTCTACCAATCTCCAACAAGCCAACATTGAAATTTCTTTTGTCGAGTGCAGCGGTCCTTGCCTTACCGCTGACAGGAGTTACTTCATGTTTGACTTGTGAGGATAGATCTGTTGATATGCAAATATTGCGGTTAAATTAGTTTCTCGTTGCGTTCTGAGATTTTAGTATATCATCAAGATTCCTTTCGACTCGCTTGTTTTGGTTTCTGCGGCTTGAGCGGTGTCGAAGCGAATAATAATTCTCTCAACTGTACCTCAGCACTGTGTACTGATGTTGCCTGCAATACATAGTTCACAGGCCGCATTAATCTGAATGAATCTCGTTATGTCAGTTTCACAGGTTTTTTCAGTCTTGTAATAAAAACTATGTATAGATCACTAAACTGAGTCTTGGAAGATAGAAAACGAAAAGTACCTTTATCGAGAATGCAAACCGTAATGTCTCAATTTGCATTCCCGAGCAAAGCCTGAGGTCGAAACCAAGTGAATCTATACCGATGAGCTTCACTTCCTACAGTTGTATAATTGTATGAATTTATTTATGATCATGGAAATATAGTGCTGAAAGCTATGTGAAGTGAAGTTCCAGACTTCCAGTTTCCTTTTTTTACCTCTGCTTGAATCCCGTTGTGTCTCCAACACATAGATTTGAGTGCTTCAGTTAGTTTATCGCCATCTTCTTCTAGACGACTCACAATACCGTCTGATGCACGAGCAATATCATCTGCTCGTGCTTTCCTGACATCTTCCACTTCCACTTCAGTCTGTTCAAAAGCAAAAAAAAAATACACAACCGAGCAAAAGCTTGAGCGTAGATAAGAATTGATACTAAAACATGGGACGTACTAGATTTACGACTTACAAACCAACAGTTCAGACTTAACACAATATAGTCTATCGATAGAAGATGAGCGAGCTCTTCAGAAAAAATGGACATATTTTGGTGTTGTCTAATCACATAATCACCAAAATAAGACAGGAGAAAGAATTTTGCAAGATGACAGTAAATAATAAAGATGGAGAAGGCTTTATCATAAACCTGATGCCCCTGTGCCGTGATGAGCTGGATTCTTATCATCTCCAGCTTGTAATACGATATGGCATTTCTCGAATTTTCAAGCTGCAATATCTCAGATTCATCCCCACTTGGCGTACCAATGTCTTCAAATTTCTCTTCTGAGTTTTCTCCCTCCTCGTTTTTGTCAGTACTTGTAGACTTGAGATCAGAGATATCTGAGTGATCTTTCACAAAGACACGGCTCAAGAGCCCCTGGATAGCAAGGCCAGCAGACGGCTGCTCCATCCAATTGAAAGGATCACTAGAAGCAACCTATATTTAAACAAAGAAATTAAGTTTTTATGATCTTTCGCATGGTGAATATCTCGTAAACCATACATCAATTTTGGGACTGCAACTAACCTCAGCTATCCTCCGGGCAAAATACATAGGATGGCAAGTTCGCATCGTTTCCAAGTTTGCCCAGTCTCCAAGCGATTCATCAGAGTCTGAAACATAATCATCGTCGTCTCGGTCTTCTAGAACAGCAACCCATTCCTGAAGTCACGGTCACGGTATCTTGTTGAAGTCCTTTAATAAATGAGCACAAAAGATAAAATGAAATTTACAAACCTCATCCTCTTTGTCTTCTGCTTCATCCTCATCCCCCTTGTTTTCAACCTCTATTTCACTTATACCATCTTCAATTTCTTCGATTCCAAAACCAATACCAGAGGGACTACTCAGCTCCATGTCCTTGATCATCTCCATCGTATCAAAACCTACTATAACTTGCTGCATTGCATATGTAACTTATTATAGCTCTCTCTCTGTACAAGTGAATAAAGAGAAAACAATAGCATAAACCCCAAAGACTACACCGTTCAGCAGAATACCTTTTGAAGCATGCCTTTGCATGTATAGAAAATAGATGCAGAAGAACGGTAAGTTATCGGAAAACGAAAAAGCAAGAGTGCACTTTAGCTACCGAAAAACGAACATCTCCTTTGTGAAAGCTAGATTAATACGACTTAAAGCATCACTCTTTAATGAATCGTCTATAAGGTGCATGTGATCTAACAGGATATGCACGAGACGCCTGAGAAAGAAGTAGCATACCACATAATTATTATCAGAAGTAACAACAGTCTGCATTATGTCCTCATTTTCCTTTACTTGAAAGTATATATCTGCAGTGCAAAAGGGTAATTCAATTCAATGCTTCACAGTGATAAGCCAACCGAATACGAAGAAAAGAAAAAGACTCTTTTTTTTCTTACTTCCATGCTGATCCGTTACATAAGGAATATCCGGCCAGAGAATATTCTCATGAAGTCCAATCCCAAGTAAACCAGAAAGCATCAGGGTTCCTTTTTTGTTCACCTGAACAAGACACACTACGGGAAATGTCAGATGCGCAAAACCAGGTCTGTATCAACAAGCAAGTAGGGTCAAACTGGAAATGGTGGAGCATATAGGGTTTCTACATTCTGAATTTCTGATAGATGAATACTGAAGAAACCTACAATGAGGGCCATGTGACTATAGTTGATAAGACAATGGTCCTAGAACTTTGTTTTTATATTTTTGGAAAAGTGGTCCTACAATTTTGTTTACCAGAAATCTATCTTATGTTGATTGAAAGATGCCATATAATACCTTAATGATGGTTCTAGCAGTTTCAGCAGGTGGAAGCCTAGAATCTCCAGGATTCTCTGGCACATATGCTCTGATTTCTTCTGATGGATGATAACTTGACTTCCCAGTTGGCTTCTTTGGATCTGAAGCTGAGCCCAAATACTCTGCAATGGCCTGAGTCCTATTCTTCCGCAGGTACTTTCTCGTGATATAGTCACTGTTACACTTGAGAAATCCACTCCTGGTAATGTACACACAAGTCCATTCAAAATTTGGTAAGAAAATTTAGTGAGGATTCAAATATAACGAGAAAAGAAAATGCAATTACACTCTTAAAACTTTTTTAACATCTTACAAGGGTTACTCACATGGGTGGTCTCTTACTAGAGATGAAAGTACTCTAATGCACCAAGTACTAAAAAACACTAGTTTTTAAATTCCCCAGTTCAAGCAACCGATGAGAACTATGATCTCAACTAATAGTTTCAATAAACGGTACACTAACACATAAACATAAGTGAACAACTCTGGAGCAAATACATGGCGTTTATACAGGACAGGGTCTCCCAAATCAGAAGAAAGAAATGAACAATGAACATTCTTCAAATAGTTACAAGGAAAAATGAATATGAGTACACAAAAAAATCAACTTGGAGGAGAAATCCAACAAATTACTTTCAAAAGCCAAAAAAAACAAAAAAAACAAATCTCAAACTTTGTTTCACACAGTTATTGGCAATGAAAGAAAGGCATCCAGAGTACCCAGCAATAGTGTTGAGCCGGTGAGGATGAAGAATCCGGGGAGGCGCGACATGGAAACAGCTTCCTTCCTCCTCTATGTTGTTCGATACAGGACGATACTCTGCAAGCAACACAAGTAACCTATTCGATTCAATATGAAGTGAAGAAAACAAATTCCAAGATGAATGAAATTCACGAAAAAAACCCTACGAGCGAAAGAATAAATAGAATTCAAAAGGAATGCAAGAAGGAAGCTCCCAAATCAGAAGAAATTGTTTTGTTTCTCATTTCTCCAAAAGTCCATGAGAAAGTCAGAGCAGAATAATAATTACAACGGAGACTATCTTGCGAAGAATCAGAGAGAGAGATTACGGAGGAGCGCCGTCGAAGAGAATACTCCGGCCATGACGGACTCAATCATCGGGGAAGCTGAGGCCTCGAGGTGAAGCCACAGCTATAAAAAAAATCTCTCTTTCGGATTTTGCTCCCTGGTGATGACGTGTCCTGTAATCATTGGCTATTACCCGAGATGATGCTAATCAATCGTCCAAAAAGGTTATCCTTGAAACGCCGCGTTTTTGGTCTGATTCCGTTCCATAATAGCTGCAAATTATGGAGTTTTGTATTTTTTAACCAAAAACTCTTTCAAATTTTGTTCAAATCTGCAACTTTTTATTCTAAATCAATAAAGTAACTTTTCAAGTATCATTTGTAGTCTAGATAGAAGAACAACATAACTATAGATTAGTGTTCGTGTTCAATCACAGCAAAAACCAGCAAATTGTACATTTCATATATAGTAACACCGTTTTTTTTTTGTACGGCGGAAAATAATACATATCTTTCATAGAAGTTTAGTTATAAAATTATTACAAGAGATAAATTAAATAGTTGGATCTCTGTTATTTATCCTCCATCTTTATTGATAATAACTTGATCAAAATAAACAAACACAAACACACACATAAAACAAGATATATAAATATATTTTAAGCCCCGTAATTAGCGTTGGTAACTCTGCAATCTCGGCGAATCTCTCCAGCTTTTCCCGTCAATACATTGATAGATCCCATCCTCGACATTGCCAAAGCAAAAGACTTTCTAAAGTCTTCGAAACCTGAAGCGAACTCTTGTGTGATCTCCTTGGAGTCATCGTTGTAGAGCAACTGTTGGTCCACCCCCAAAACAGCGTTATGAGACAAGACACGAGAATAGTAGGAGCTGCTGAATCTGTTGCTCGATCCTGAGTCTGGGTTTAGGTAAACCAGTGGATCGGTTTGACCCTTTCGTGTTCTTGGAGGGCAAAGATATCGAAGTTGTGAAACCAATGTCATGTTCATGGTCGGATCTGGTTTCCCTGTACCCGTGAAGTTATACAGTCTGTTCACTATGTGGCTGCAATGTGTCTTCCCCATCGAGTGTGCTCCTGTTTCATTATAAATAACATAGTTAGAGGTTGTTAGAAACTCACCCAAGAGCATCTAATTTAGCTCCACGTTCTTATAAGTAGGATGTGAAAACCGTCTTGTAAACTTTTATAGTGGTTAATTAAGTGTTGCATACAATGAGAAATAATCTAATTGTTTGTAATCGTCATGTAAACTTTATAGTAGTTAAATATGTTTACAGAGTTGGAAAATTCTCCTCTCTACCAAACATAGCTAAACCATTTAAAAAAAAAATTGGGTGTTTTTCAATTTATATATATAAATTATTTATTGTTAATGTATATTCTAATTAGATTTCGCGATTGTTTCAACACATAATTAATTTATGTGTTTGGTTTTACTTGTGAAAAAAAATTCAAAAAACTTAACATTTTTCAAATAATAACCATTTTCAAATTTTCATAAAATCTTTATTATAATGTAAATACAAATGCCAAACACAAGTGGAAGGAACTCATTTGGCGTATATTCATTTGAAAAAAAAAAATTGAATGTATATATAAATGCAAATGTAAAAAACAATCGAAGTTTTAGTGGTAGCATTGGGATTAGGTCTCTTGGAGAAATGTAAAAAGATGCTTGTGTCTTAAGGAATAGAAAAGAAGAAGACGATGAGAGATACCTAAAAGAGTAGTCATGTCCAAAACGTCAAGACCTTTGGAATTGAAGTATGCCAATGACTCCTTGAATGAGATGGACGGTGACGGTAGATCCACAGCGTTTGGATTTAGTGCCCCACCGTCCCTTCTTCCGGTGAACACAGGGTAAGACGGTGCACCGGCCTAATCATCATTTCATCGAATCCATCAAAACAAACAAATTAGTAACACTCATTACGATACTCTCCTAGCTAGAACGTAATCACTTTAAGAACATGCAAATATATATATGTACCATGTGAACAGCATCTCTCGTGGCAAGGTTGAGGATATCAGCGCAAGAAACGACACCGGGACAACGCGATTCAAGAACTGTTTTTATCTTATCGATTATCACAAATCCTGCAAGTCCTCGATTCTGCGGAGCCGTCCTCTCTGAGTTTGGTCCTTGCAAAAGAACCGAAGCATCACATCCCTACACACACATTTTTACATGGAACAAACATAAGTTATCAAAAACAAATGATATTGATGTTGATGTTATAGTTATTGAAAAAGAACAAAGAAAAAAAAGAAGAAGACGTTTTTACTTACATTAACCATACAATCGGAGTAAAGAAGACGAAGGAGCTTGGGGGCAATGCTACTGTCATTCTTATAAAACTTTTCGACTTGATATCTAATATCAGTTTCTGCATCGTCACAAGTATCTCTGTAATAATGCCAAACCAGCTTCACCGGCGGGTTCATTCCCGTCGCAGCCTCCACCGTCGCCGTTTTGGCTAAGCTTATAACTACGAGGGCCAATAGTGGGAGAAATCTCACAAACTGCCTTATCATTTTTATAAAAAGGGAAAAAAAATCTTCCACCACAAAAACCCTTATTTTTGTTTTCTTGATAAAAAGATCAAAGTAGATTCTTATTACTTTTTGAACAAAATAGATATAGGAAATATAAATGTAATAATGAATCAAGAGATATGGATTAGTGGTCGATGAGTGAGGGATATATATAAGGTTTGACTAGAGTGACGGGTTCAAGTGGGTCCACCGGTTGTGTCGATATGACTTTCATCGTTTTGGTGTACAGTACAAGGAAGCGCGTGTAGGACAAACGCGGATTCACATGAAACGACGTACTTCCACGTTCGAGACTTATAATGAGGGTTGCTTTGTATTTGGTATACCAAAAAAGTTTGAGTTCACACACTTGTAATGAAATCTTTCTAATTTCAAAAATTGGAGTAGTATAGAAGTATGTAGGGTTTTCAAAATGATAATAGTTTTTAAAATTTGTCTCAATTTTTAAGTGATGATTAGATTATAGGCGCCATCTTTTACTATCATATTTTTTTTTTTGATATATTATTTAAAACGTACTAATTTTAATTTATTATTAAATAATAATTTCAGCTAAGGCAAGCGAATCTAACTTCATGCAACACTTGAAAATACAACTAAAAACTTTATGAATGATGATTCGACAACAATGGAATAGGAACTACGGTAAACGATTCAACCTGCACTACAGTATAGTTGTACATTTAACGTCCATAAGCAAGACGAATGGTTTCAGTTATACCACGCTATAAACCATCGATAAACTTATCTAAAAAATCTGCATAAATTCACATTCTCTGATAGTCAAACTCCAAATTTAATGTAAAACCATTAATTCATCCTTACTCAACTACTGGGACTTCCATTCATAACTATCATTTTATGTTATGTTTTGAAAATTGCAATCAGCGACTTGTGACAAACTGGTCGGCAAAGAATATTCATAATAAAAACATTTTGCTTGCTTTTGTTATGGATGTATAAGTAAGCTTCCATATATAGGTATATTTACATAATTACATATATATATATATACGAGAAACACACAAACTTGATACTAAAATCTAGCTGTAAAGACGTTAAAAAAAGCAGGCGAAAGGAAGTCACATGTACCATTTTTCAAGAAATACCAAGTTTTTCGATCAATTGACGCTTAAGAATGGACAAGTTTTCAGCAATGCGTTGGCATGTGACTTTATTTTTGTAACGATTTGCAAGTCACGAGTACTATTTATCATTTTTTTTTCGTCAACGCTATTTCTTATCATTTTACGTCTTCTATGAACCCAATAAGATACTATAAAGTCAGTGTAACGATTTGTGAGGTGCTATATATACAGCAAAAGGTTTCCTACAAGTATTAAGTATAATAAATTAGACATTAACAACATTTTTTTAGCTTCCACCTGACTAGTACCACCGATGTATTTTCATCAAACAAAAATGCATAACGCTGAAGAGCGTGAAAGATCAGATTTTAATTAGCCCAATTGAAAAAGAGAAATGATCTCAAACTATTAAAATGCCCCCCCAAAAAAAAAAAACTACCTAGGAGACATTGAAGAGTAACTACAAGTAGCATGAGACCGAGAGGAGGAAATATAACTCTGAGAGGTTGTGATGGTATTAACAGTGAAAGAGCTAAGCTGATTATTAATCTTTTTCCTCATCGCTCTATACACATCCTCCAATCCTTCGTCTATAAGCTCTAGAATCGTCTGCGGCATCGGCGGCAAATTTATCTCGTCCGATGAACCTTCTAGAAGCTTTACCACCTCTCCCATCGACGGCCTCATCGATACTTCGTCTTGTATGCACCAGAAAGCCACCTTAAGAGCTTTCACTACTTCTTCTTCCTCTGCTACACCTTGTAGCCTCCTATCCACAACTTTCAAAGCCGTCCCGTTCGTCAGTTCCTACACATTATATTCAACGTTATACAAAAAATCATTAGACGTTAACCAAACGTTCACTAAATTGTGGTAGTACCTTGTAGGCCCATCCAGGGTAAAAGAAATCCTCGGCGTCGAATGACATGTCAAGATTTCTCCTACCACCAACGATCTCAAGAAGAAGCATTCCATAGCTATACACATCGGCCTTCACTGTGATCGGGCGGTTGCTCACCCATTCCGGCGCTAGATACCCTCTCGTCCCTCTGATCATCGTAACCACTTGCGAATGCTCTCTCCCCATCATCTTCGCCAGCCCGAAATCCGATACCTTGGGACAAAAGTTTTCATCCAACAAGATGTTCTCGGGTTTAATGTCGCAATGAATAATCCTGTTCCTACACTGCTCATGAAAATATGCGATCCCTTGTGCAGTCGCCACCGCTATCCCAAAACGTGTTTGCCAATCAAGCAGCCTGGCCGTCCGATCAGAAGAGAATATCCATTTGTCTAAAGACCCATTTATCATGAACTCATAAACCAGAAGCC
Organism: Alliaria petiolata; assembly: GCA_020283515.1. Classification (NCBI taxonomy): domain Eukaryota; kingdom Viridiplantae; phylum Streptophyta; class Magnoliopsida; order Brassicales; family Brassicaceae; genus Alliaria; species Alliaria petiolata. The sequence continues at coordinate 19,570,120 of JAHZTW010000005.1, read as the reverse complement.
TAAAATCTCCCCCCCAAAAAAAAAAAAAAATTCTCCTCAAATCTTTTTGCTTAAAAAGCAGAGTAAATTTTATTGTAAAAGCCTTTTAAGGTTCATGTTTTTAATCTTACCGGTGTGAGTCTTCGGAGCAGTAACCGCACAAGCGAACTAGGTTCATGTGATGCATTGAACCAATGGTATTGACTTCAGTGATGAACTCTCTCTCTCCATGAGATAATACTCTGTCTAATCTCTTCACTGCGACCAGCGTTTCACCCGCTATTCTTCCTTTGTATACTGTCCCGAATCCACCTGCCATCATAAAACAAAGAAAATAAG
>JAHZTW010000005.1:19531591-19568075 GCA_020283515.1 Alliaria petiolata | reverse complement strand
ATATATATATATATATATATATATATATATATATGTACCATGTGAACAGCATCTCTCGTGGCAAGGTTGAGGATATCAGCGCAAGAAACGACACCGGGACAACGTGATTCAAGAACTGTTTTTATCTTATCGATTATCACAAAACCTGCAAGTCCTCGATTCTGCGGAGCCGTCCTCTCTGAGTTTGGTCCTTGCAAAAGAACCGAAGCATCACATCCCTACATACACATTTTACATAGAACAAACATAAGTTGTCAAAAAAAAATGATAGTGATGTTGATGTTATACTTAATTGAAAATGAAAAAAAAAAAAAAAGAGAGAGACGTTTTTACTTACATTAACCATACAATCGGAGTAAAGAAGACGAAGGAGCTTGGGGGCAATGCTACTGTCATTCTTATAAAACTTTTCGACTTGATATCTAATATTAGTTTCTGCATCATCACAGGTATCTTTGTAATAATGCCAAACCAGCTTCACAGGAGGGTTCAGTCCAGTCGCAGCCTCCACCGTCGCCGTTTTGGCTAAGCTTATAACTACGAGGGCCAATAGTGGTAATAATCTCACAAACTGCCTAATCATTTTTATAAAAAGGGGAAAAAATCTTACACCCCAAAAAAAACCCTTATTTTTGTTTTCTTGATAAAAAGATCAAAAGTAGATTCTTATTATTTTTTGAACAAAATAGATAGAGGAAATATAAATGTAAATAATGAATTAAGAGATATGGATTAGTGGTCGATGACTGAAGGATATATATAAGGTTTGACTAGAGTGGCGGGTTCACGTGGGTCCACCGGTTATGTCGACATATATAAATATTAGTATTACCCTTTCTGAGTTCTGACTTTGATCGTTTTGGTGTAAAGTTCAAGGAAGCGCGTGTAGGACAAACGCGGATTTACATGAAAACGACGTCCTTCCACGTTTCGGGACTAGTTATGTGGGTTGCTTGGGTAATTGGTATACCAAATTTTTTGAGTTCACACTTGTAATGAAATCTTTCTAATTTCAAAAATACTTTCAAAATTATCACAATTTTTGGTACCATGCTATAAATCATCAATAAACTTATCTAAAAAAATCTGCATAAATTCACATTTTCTTATAATCAAACTCCAAATTTAATGTTAAACCATTAATTAATCCTTACTCAACTACTGGGACTGCCATTCATAATTTATCATTTTATGTTATGTTTTGAAATTTGCAATCAGCGACTTGTGAGACAAACTGGTCGGCAAAGAATATTCATAATAAGACATTTCGCTTGCTTTTGTTATGAATGTATAAGTAAGCTTCCATATATATATATATATTTACATGTATATATATGTAATGTAATTACATATATATAAGAGAAAACACAAACTTGATACTAAAATCTAGCTGTAAAGACGTTAAAAAAAGCAAGCGAAATGAAGTCACAAGTACCATTAATCAGGAAATACCAAGTTTTTCGATCAATTGACGCCTAAGAAGGGACAAGTTTTCAGCAATGCGTTGGCATGTGACTTTATTTTTTTAACGATTTGCAAGTCACAAGTACCATTTATCATTTTTTTTTTGTCAACGCTATTTCTTATCATTTTAAGTCTTCTATGAACCCAATAAGATAACATAAAGTCAGTGTAACGATTTGTGAGGCGCTATATATATATACAGCAAAAGGTTTCCTACAAGTATTAAGTAGAATAAATTAGACATATTAATACCACCGATGTATTTTCATCAAACAAAAATACATAACGCCGAAGAGAGTGAAAGATCAGATTTTAATTAGCCCAATTGAAAAGGAGAAATGATCTCAAACTATTAAAATGCCCAAAAAAAAAAAAAACTACCTAGGAGACATTGAAGAGTAACTACAAGTAGCATGAGACCGAGAGGAGGAAATATAACTCTGAGAGGTTGTGATGGTATTAACAGTGAAAGAGCTAAGCTGATTATTAATCTTTTTCCTCATCGCTCTATACACATCCTCCAATCCTTCGTCTATAAGCTCTAGAATCGTCTGCGGCATCGGCGGCAAATTTATCTCGTCCGAAGAACCTTCTAGAAGCTTTACCACCTCTCCCATCGACGGCCTCATCGATACTTCGTCTTGTATGCACCAGAAAGCCACCTTAAGAGCTTTCACTACTTCTTCTTCCTCTGCTACACCTTGTAGCCTCCTATCCACAACTTTCAAAGCCGTCCCGTTCGTCAGTTCCTATACACATTATATTCAACGTTATACAAAAATCATTAGACGTTAATCAAACGTTCGGTAAATTGTGGTAGTACCTTGTAGGCCCATCCAGGGTAAAAGAAATCCTCAGCGTCAAATGACATATCAAGATTTCTCCTACCACCAACGATCTCAAGAAGAAGCATTCCATAGCTATACACATCGGCCTTCACTGTGATCGGGCGGTTGCTCACCCATTCCGGCGCTAGATACCCTCTCGTCCCTCTGATCATCGTAACCACTTGCGAATGCTCTCTCCCCATCATCTTCGCCAGCCCGAAATCCGATACCTTGGGACAAAAGTTTTCATCCAACAAGATGTTCTCGGGTTTAATGTCGCAATGAATAATCCTGTTCCTACACTGCTCATGAAAATACGCGATCCCCTGCGCAGTCGCCACCGCTATCTCAAAACGTGTTTGCCAATCAAGCAGGTTGGCCGTCCGATCCGAAGAGAATATCCATTTGTCTAAAGACCCATTTATCATGAACTCATAAACCAGGAGCCTAAAATATCCCCCACCCAAAAAAAACACTCCTCAAATCTTTTTGCTTAAAAAGCAGAGTAAATTTTATTGTAAAAGTCTTTTAAGTTTCATGTTATTAATCTTACCGGTGTGAGTCTTCGGAGCAGTAACCGCACAAGCGAACTAGGTTCATGTGATGCATTGAACCAATGGTATTGACTTCAGTGATGAACTCTCTCTCTCCATGAGATAATACTCTGTCTAATCTCTTCACTGCGACCAGCGTTTCACCCGCTATTCTTCCTTTGTATACTGTCCCGAATCCACCTGCCATCATAAAACAAAGAAAATAAGGCTTAATACACTCCTAAATTTAAATTAAAAAAAAACACTTCTTATAAAATTCAAATGAAGATTCTTGATTTAGACCTGATCCAAGAAGTTGAGAGAAATTGTTAGTAGAGTTCTGAAGATCGCGGTAAGTGAAACTCACAGGGAAGTCACAAAGGATCAGCGAGTTCTTTGCGGCTCTCTTTAGTGTTCTCTTCCTATCTACATTATAGTATAACAACATCCCAAGTAGTGCCACAAGCACAAGCATCCCCACAACTATAGGAATCACCAGAATCTTTTGTCTTAATCCATGGCTCTTATGCGATTTAGAATCGTTATCATCATGGTTCGAATACGAGGGATAAGACTCATTAGCTCTAGTCTTCACGAAAAGTGTCGAACCAGGATCTCGAAACCCGCCAAAATTCAGACTCTTTAGAATCCAACAATAAGACTTCTCATCATCTAAACCGTAAACCGATGCCATACACTTGCAATCCGACAAACACATCTCTCCGCATTTCCTCACGTTCCCGATATCGCTGTAATTCTCGATTACAGAACGTTCTGAGAAATAGTAGTTGGTCTCTTGGACCGTCGAGATCTTGAACGTACCGTTACGATTAATGCTGCTCTCACATTCTTGGACCAACGATGATTTGTCTGAACAGAGTTTAGCGTTTTCTTGATCAGGAAGCTTAACCGAACCGGGCAAACATAAACAGTCGGCGTTTTTCTTGGTTCGGTCCAAATTGCATACCCCGTTACCGCAAATCCCGGCTATGTCACACGGGTTTGATACAGCTGCCCATTCAGGTACCCATTGGCTTGAACCGTTCATGTCGTTGTCCCATCGGTACAGCCGGAGATTACCGTTGCTCTCTAATACCAATCTCCGCAGAACTGGGTTTTTCGATAACCAGGAATCACTACTATTGTTATAGTTCCGGTTTTCGTCTGCCGGATTCTTGTAGACATACACTGCTCCTGTAGAGGATTCTCCGTAAACAATCTTGAAGCTTCCAGTATCGTCAAGAATGGCGGTAACATCTCCGGTAACATTCGAAATCTCTGGTCCGGACCAGTAGGAGTAGTTTGCGTGAGGGTCAAGATTGATGCTGTAGGTTAGGCCGAGGCTAAGCGAAGTGTGTTGCTGCAGCATTTTCAGGGAGTAATGGCCGTGACGCGACGGGGAAGGACTAGATGTTAATTCTAGAGAAACGGTTAAGGGTTGGTTTGGGAGGAGAGTGTCGGAAGGTTGCGAAAAGCTCTGCCAAATGGCCGGAGCGGCGGTAAATTCGGTTCCAAGGAGGAGGAAGTTGCCGGTTTCGGACATAACCGCTGATTTGACGCCGTGGTTTGAGGTGTTTGAGGCCCAGACGATGGTGGTTCGGTCGGAGAGTACGAGGTTTCCGGTGGCTTCTAGCTCCAAGACGGCTTCTTTTGTGACTGGGGAGTTTCTATATTTTAGATATTTGGATATTTGAGTGAAAATAATGTGGAAAATTTCTGATTATAGGCAGATCGACCGTCGGTACTAAAGAAAATATTTGTGTCCAAAAATCAAATTTGTATATATACTTGCAATAATTAAAAATCAAAGCATTATGTGTACCTGTTGGGAGACCAAACGATGGCTGGATCACCAGGAAGTTGTGCAAACCATATGCTCAGTAAGAACCGGTCGGTTGGTTTAAACCGAGTAAACCCGATTGCAAAAGTACCGTTCGCAGAAACCCATACCCGGTTTGGTTCACTAGCTAATATCTTTGAACCCAAACTAATGTGCGGTTCAGTGGCCAAGCCAACTTGAACCGAGCCAATTAAGAACAAACAGAAGAACGAGAACCAGAGACTAAAAAAAGGAGGAGAATATAAATGAAATGAAGACATTGCAGAATCTTGTAATATGAGAGAAGAGGCTAAAAAATCGTTATAACAGTATGCTTTAGTATTCTTTATATATCACCCATTTATGGTTTGAACGCAGTAGAGAGATGGTTCGGTGGGAGAACTTTGAAGAAGGACATTGTGGCACGTGTTTTATAGGTGAGCTAAATTTTGACAAAAACTCATCGGTTTTGTAAATGGTCGGTTCGAAATAATTGACAATGTTGGATATGGCGGCACCTGTTTTGTGCCTTTTTGTTTTTTTTATTAATCTTTTTACTAGTATCAAAACTCCAACTTTAATGGAAAATATGTGTTTAATAATAATACTTTTTTTACAAATCTATATATATATATATATATATATATATATATATATATAATTTGTGAAAAATGTGTTTATGGAATGGAACGGAAGATTTTCTATTGTCGCATGAATCAGCAAAAATAACCAAAATTTATGTTTTTCATAGTCTATAGTACTAGTACAAATCGACTAGTGACTGCAGATTAAACCGTTCCATTTTTTAAAACTAACAAAACAGAACAGAGATTAATATTTCTTTTAATCTAATTTTTATATTTAGTTAAATACATAGAATTCTAGTCTATAAAAATCTCTTTACCTATATAGAATTCTATTTTATTAGTACATAAAATTATAATTAAGTACATGAAATTATATCTTATTAGCACATAGAATTGTAGTAAAACACATAATTTTTTTTTTATCAAATTATATCATATTACATAGAATTCTATCTTATTAGTATACAGAATTCTATATTATAAGTACATAGAATTTTAGTAAAATACATAGAATTCTATCTTACTACATAAATTTTTATCTTAGTACATATATAGAATTCTATCTTAGTAGTACATAGAATTTTATCTTAATACATATGATGATTTTATCTTATTAATACATAAAATTCTATCCTTGTGCATGGAATTCTTTTTTATTAGTAAAGTGCATAAAATTCTATCTTAATACATAAAATTTTAGTAAAATACATAGAATTATATCCTAATATATATAGAATTCTATCTTAATACATAGAATTATATATATCTTCCCTTGTGCTTGCAAACACTGAAAAACAAACTTTCGGCACGCACTCAATTAATGTGGCTTTCTCTAAAATTACGATTATGCGCTGCTTTCTCACACTTATGAGAGCTTGCGATTCCAAAACATATATCGTACCGTCAAAAAAGCTTTCATACAACCTAGACTATTTATATACAACCGTATCGGTGCATACTAAAAGCAATCCTTATTTTCACAATTTGACGGTTGATGAGTTATATTGATACAAATATTGCAAATCGGAATACCAACACCACACACACACACAACAGTTCTTCATAAACCAAACACGAGAGATATGATACATACATACAAAGGTCATTAAGATTCGTTTCATACACTAGCAAATATATATAGATGAACTGTATCCATTTTTATCATCCCAGAATTTAGACCAAAGCATTACGCCTCCATATTTCCGTGACTTCTTTAAAGTTGGAAGAATCTGCGAAATCAATAAGTCCGGCGGAATATATCCACTTCCGGCGGCTTCAGGAGCCGCCGGGAGACCTAGAAAGATTTTCTGGGCAGTGACCGAAGTGGTCCATGTGTTCCACGAATCGAAAAGTCTTTTAGTATTACCTTGAGTGTATTGACAAGGTGGGTTGTTGTAGAATTGGACCCAAACATAGTCGAAAAGTCTAGTGTTAAGAGGACTTCCCATTAATCTGTCTGGAAATGGACACTGAGGAGCTCCTGTTAGATACACTTTTCTTCCTCGGTGACTAAATTTTGAAAGTAATCTGTCCAAAATTAAAAATAAAAATTTGAGTTATAACATAATTGAGTCAACAAATATGAAAAATGCTTTCTTTTGTTAGAAGGATATATCTAGTTTTGATAAAACGATTTTCAAATAACAATTAATCAAAATGTTTCCCAAAATACTATACCTAGCAAGATCATCCCAGTGTCGAGGTGAGCCGAGCTCGATATTGAAGTCGATACCGTCAAGAACAGCATCACCTAAGAGACGTGACGATGATTTTCCTCCCAAAAAGTTGTTCCACAGGTAATACGCGACCACTTTCGCGTCCTCGATCGACCCGATGGAGTAGTTTCCGATCCCGCCACCGAGAGACAACATAACCTTGTAATTATTATAAAAAATCAATGTTGAATTTTTATTTAGTAACCATGACTAAATCTAAAATAAATGTGATTCCAAACTAATTAATTATAGGATCAAAATTTATGGAGAAAAAAGTGGTTTGAGTTAGAACTTAGAAGGTTGTTGACAAAGTAATTTCGGTAGCAAAATCTGAAAATCATTGCGGCTTATTGATGATAAATTAGTGTAATATCATGTCAAATAGTTTGTCACGGAATAAAATTAAGGTTAAATATATTATTTGTTTGAAACATGCGTAAGATGCTATTGACATTATTTTGCAAAAAAACTTCTAACTTTTGCCTATTTAGCAAATTAACTAAAAAAATTGGGCATAGATTATTGATACAGAGTTTCCATCTAAAAAATATAAGTTAGACCCAAAGGATATTTGAATGGACCGACCTTGATGCCACGAGACTGACAATCTTTGACCTGAGAGCCAAAATGGGTGCAAGTGTTGGCCGCCGGATTGCAGTGGCCGGCGAGGTTGAGCTCCGGCGTTTGGCCGTTTCCGAATTTCACAAGAAAGGCGACGTTGACGTACGCATACCTGCCGGTGGCACACGTGGCCGAGAGATTACCTTCGTTGCCGTTTTGGCCCCAGTAGATGGCTATGCTTCCGGATGCATCGGAGGGTTTGGTAACAACGCAGATTATGAAGAAGAGAAAAGATATAGCAGCCTTGAGAAGATTTATGTTAGTCATATTTTTGTTATTGATGTTTTGTCCTCTTCTTGGTTGTGTTGTTTGTTATTTTGGTTAACTTCTTTTATAAAAGACTTAAGTTCCCAAGAAAAGATGTAACTCTTGTTTGCTTTTCCTTTATTGTTATTAAAAAAAATCTATTATCTATGTATTTTATAATGTCTCGCACACACATCGCATGACTTTAATTGGTTGTCTTTGTTTTCGTCAAATTATATCGCTTTACGACTTGAAGGTTCAGATCTCAAACATTAAGAAGCAAGCCATCTAGAATCTCTGACCACTAACTATATTCTTTTGTGGAAATAAAAAGAATGAGTAAATTACAGAAAGTTCGTCGATTTTAGCAGAAAAAGAGAAAAAAGTTCGTCGATCAAATCAGCAATATATTTTTGTAACTGAAGAAATCGGAAAAAGACTCAGAAGTTTGTTTTGTGCTGGGACAAGAATGATCCATAATGTTCAAAAAAGTAAAAGAAAAGAATGGTCCATAATACAATATTTTTTTTTTAATAAAAAACCATAATACAATATTCCATTTACTGTTATTCCTTTTCCCAAGTTTACAAGTACTATTAGGAAAGAAAACTAAAAAGATTTGTCTTCCGGGAAAATCGGAGTACTCTATACATTTCAGCCAGGAGGCTCATGTTGTAACCTAGTGCTCGTCATCATCTCTTGTGGTGTTGACTTGTTCTCTTTATTTATGGCGTTGATTCTTACGTGTCATGTGGCACATTTCAATTTGTCTACAGAATCAGAACTATTTTTTTGTTTGTTAAAGGAGTCAGAACTATGGTTATTCAAGTTCAAACCTTTAAAATATTATCGATCGAAGTTATAGTTGAATTATATTTGAAACTTTTCACTGTACAACAATTCACCTTTTTTTTACTAAATATTACAGCATCTTTAAAATTTTCATTCTCAGTCGGGTCTAATGAAATTAGTAACTATTTATTTATAATTAAATATATATTTACAAAGTTTAGAACGAGTGATAAGACCGAGAAGTATTTAAAATTACCTTTGAAAACGCCTGCTGCTCTCATCCAATGGATTGATGACCAACGCATTTACTAATCTTTGAATTAAAATCCTTGTATACTTTCAAAAAGTCTTTATAACAATTATTTTGACCAAAAAGACAATCATTGATTTGATTTTGACTCGATAAGTTTCAAAGCCAATGATTATGCAGGAGTATGTATTATCGGGTAAAGAACCGATATGGATGATTCAGCTATTTAAAAATGTTATATGACATATATCCATAAAAAAAATTGCATATCCATGAAATATTACATGTATATGATTTCGATCTTGACAGGGGTAATTTTGGCTTAATGTGCGTTGAATTTTAGGTTTTCTCGTTTTTATTATTGTAAACTTTGCCCTGCAGTTATAAGTACTCTTTTCTATTGGTTTTGTCTCCTTTGTGTGGCTGTTTAGTTCTAGTGTCTCTGTTCAACAGCCAGATTTTAATTGTAATCCTTTCTCGAAATTTTAATATTATATCAGATGAAAAAAAAAAGAAAAAAAGTATACGATTGCGATATAGGGAATTTTTTTATCATAAACAAACTATCCAAATATGCCCTAATTAATCTACAATATTGGTAGTCTCAGCAGCAGCAGCTCCTGCTTGGGCTGAGTTTCCTGTTATAATACCAGTAGCCTCAACAAATAAACACTCCGATCCAATTCTATGCTTCACTGAGTCCACAAATTCCTCGGCTTGGTCACATGCCACACGGAACAATTCCCATTTCTCCTTGAAATTCTCCAATGCAGCATCAGTGAGAGAAGCTTTCTGCCCGCCCTCACTCTCCTTGCACTCAAGAACACTAGCTGAGGCAAGAACAAAGTTCTCGTACGCTTTGTTCAATGAGCCCACAATGTTATCCATTTGATCGCCCTCTTCAAATACTGCTCACGGAAAGTATTAATCAATACAATCATATGAGATTTCAAGGTAAACAACAATCGCTTCTCCACGGAGAGACTGCCAAAATAAATCAAGCAGGATCACAACAAAGTCTAAATCTAAGTAGTGTTGGACTGTTGGTCCGGTGGCTTGGCATTCAAGTTATGAAGGTTTTCCATGTGGTGGGTCTAATGCAAGGATTCGAATCTCACCAGTTACAGTGTTGGCCTTTTACTTGACCAATATATAGATGCTTTAAGTGGCAAAGAGATCCGATTTTTTTATATGTTTCGGAAATTAGAGTCTGGATTTCGTCCATAATAATATCCCGGTTATTAAAAACAAAAAAGTCTAAAAATAGGCATATATTTGGAAATACCCTAGACCACAAAATTCTGAATTCGTTCTCGCTAAGCGTTGAATGAGAAAGATCAAAATCTCACGCGGCGGCAATGGAACCTAAATCACTAAAAAATGACATCTAATTGTGACAAAAACAAAAAAAGTTTGCGAATGTGCGATTGCTTTCGCAAACCCAAGTCGGAGAAACAATACATAACTCACGGGACATATATATTTTGTTTTTTTATCACAGCACATAATCGTTGCTTGAAGAAATTGAACCTTTTAGACCGGTTTTTAGACAGAATCCAAGCCCTAGATCAACGAAATCAATCTGAAACCGTACGTGGGAGAGAAAAAGGGCAGAAGAATACGAGAAGAGAGAAAGAGTAGAAACTTACCAGAGATGAACGGAGAGTCGATTGGTGCCACTTTTTTTTCTATTTTAATAGATTAAAAACTAGGTTAGGCTTATAGATTAAAATCAGGGTCGACTCTAAATCTTAAGAATTAAGGTGAAATTCATTAAAATTAAGTCTAAACTATCTTTTTATATTTATATATATCTCGTTGTATATGTACCGTATAGACTGTAAAAAAAAGCCCTAAACATTTCAGACTGGTTGATTTAATTTAAATTATGTTAACGGAATTTCATCAAAGTGTTATGGGTTTCTAAAGTTTTTAAAGGATAGATTACTTAAAGATTGATTCCGGTCCGGGGCATCTTACAGCAACCCCAATGGTCACCCTTAGTATGGTGTCTTAAAAATAAAATAATAATATTTTGAGTATTTTTTGAATATAAGATTAAAATTTGTTGATTTTGAATCTACAATAAAGACACTTGGATGGATGTCTTAAAAACCAAAAATTATTTTTTTATAATTTAAGTAAAAATATAATACATTGAAACATAATACATTTTCAATAATATAATACATTAAAACATATAAATTATAGAAATGCAATATAAAAACTGAAAAATCCTCTCAATTTTAATCTTCACTTCTGCCAAATTTTTGCCATATATGTTCAACCAAATCAGCTTTCGATTGTTGATGTTTTGTTTTATCACGAAGTTGATTGCGCATGGGTTTTTAAGTCAGAAAAAGTCTTAAATTAGACCCTGTTTTTAATGTTAAGACACCCACAACCATTTATATAAGACACCCACATTAGACCCTCATTGGGGTTGGTCTTAGTACCAAGAAGCCTCCGTAATGATTTTATCTTAAAATCGTAATGTAAATATATAACTGGTATATATGTGGGTGATTTATTGATCAGTATTAAGTTCAGAATAAAAGTTCGTAACCCAAATGTTGATGGGCCATCATTTATGGCCCATTTGTAAATGGAATCACAAAAAAAAATATATATATATATGAAATGATGACTTGCTAGAGGATCTGCCCGGTCGAAACTGTAACCAAAATGATCAAATTTCTGGTGGATAAGCGTAGTATAGTTTTTTTTATCATGTTCTACTCCGATGCCATAGAGATTTTGGAAAACCTAAAATTTTAAAACAAAACAAATAGTAACAGCTAACATCCCGGTGCAACCGTGAAGCTGACTAGCTGAGTAAACCCGGACAAGATGATGTAATCATTCAGAGCTCATTCTAAAAATTTAATAGGGTTGAGGAAATTTTTTTAATTGGTGAGATCGAATCTTTTTATGCCGCTAATGGTTATGGACAAACTGTAAAAAAAGAAAAGAAAAAAAAAGGTTGGTCAGTCGGTGACAGATTTTATGACCGGATTTTTTTGTTAATCACTTTTTTTGCGAAAGAGTTAATTACTTTTAATTAGTATGCAATTTTTGTTGCAAAATTCTTAAATATAAATAAAAACTATAAATTTGGTCGTCATCGTTCCTTGGCCGCACATGTAACAAAAAATAAAAAAATATGCACAGCAAACAGCGTATATTAGTAAAATATATCAACTATAATTAATTAATCAAGGCAAAAACTTTACGTCAATGATTATAAGATGCTCGCAGATCATGTGAAGTTACATTGCCAAACACACATAAAGATATGTTTAATTTAATTATAAATAATATATGTTATATTAATCACTAGATATACAAATTATTCATGCAGATTGCATGTGCGTACATATATACTTCAAATAAACGCATTTACAGTATATATAGGGCTCATATAGCGAAAAAAGTCCTTCGCTTAAAAAGTTTTCCCTTTTTCCTCTAATTTTGAATTGGGAAGCAATGCAATTTTAGGAACTTTGTATATATGAAAATCGACAATTTTATCTCGCACAAATTACACTAAACACATAATGTTTTCCGAAATTTATATCTGGGAAGAATTGCAAATCATGTAATGTATACATAACTCAAACTTCATACTGTGTTTTGGGTTCACATATATATGGGGGAAAAGAGTTGGAATACTGGAAAATATGAGGGGTTTTATGGTAACTAACAGCTCATATTCCCTTTAATGATTTATAAGTTATAACAATCCTCCATCATTAGTCATTACCAATACAGTATTTGTCACCATCACGCCCCAACTAATTGTATTTTTAATAACCATCTCCCGAATCTTTAATTTGAAACATTGAAGCATTGGGTGTTGCTGCTACTCTGCTAGTATGTGATTAACCAATCATTCTGTACCAATAACCGGTTTGACTTCCCTAAACCATGTTTTCTTTTATGACTTCCTTCAATAGCTTCTTCCCTTGCCTACACTTTTGCAGACCAAAATTCTGTGTTCTCTCTCTCTTCTCTTCTTTCTCAGTTCTCAGTTCTATCTTTTTATATTCTATCTTTTCGATTCAAACTAAATCTCGCCGGAAATTTCAGCCAGGCCTTAACCAGATTCATTTGATCTGTAAGTTTTTTGAATATTCTCTTTCTTTTCAATTCGTCTGAAGAATCCGCTTGGCTTCTAAAATTTGACAAGCCTCTCGGAGTGTTTCTATTCAGATATCATTTTAGCCATGAAAAGTGTTTTTTTTTTTTTTTTAGTTTGGAACCATGTTAGGCTGTGTGCATAGACCTGATTTGACAGAAAGACAAAAAAACTTAAGAAATAAAAACTAAATATTGAGGAAAAACTATAGGAATGTTTTCTTTCTAAAATCGTTGGAATTTGCATTTCTCATCAGATATACCAATGATTAGTATGTGTGCATCTCTCTAACTTCTATAAGTAAATATTTGATGCAGATATATGTAAGTCTTCGCTACATAAACCACAAGATTTTTCGCCACAAGTGTTGAATTAATAATTAAAAAATAAAATAAGATGAGTGGAAGATTTTCCGTCTTCTACTCTGTTTTACTTATCTACTTTGGATCATCGGCTTTGTTTTCTCCGGTCACCGGCGACCTCGCCGGCGATAGACAAGCCCTTCTCGACTTCCTCAACAACATCATTCACCCGCGGTCTCTAGCGTGGAACGTAAGCAGCCCGGTCTGCGCGACGTGGTCAGGCGTCACGTGCGACAGAGACGGCACACGTGTCACTGCCCTTCACCTGCCAGGAGCTAGTCTTCTTGGAGTGATTCCGCCGGGCACTATCAGCCGTCTGTCCGAGCTTCAGATCCTCAGTCTTCGAGCCAACGGCCTACAAGGCCCGTTCCCGATTGATTTCTTGCAGCTTAAGAAACTCAAGGCGTTTAGTCTTAGCAACAACAATTTCTCCGGGCCCTTACCGACCGATTACTCCACGTGGACGAAACTCACTGTTCTTGATCTGTCTCGTAACCGTCTTAACGGTAGTATTCCCGCGGGGTTTGCTAGTCTGACCGGACTCGTCTCGCTTAACTTGGCTGAAAACGCATTTTCCGGTGAGATTCCTGATCTTAACCTCTCCGGTCTACGCAGACTTAACTTGTCCAACAACAATCTCACCGGGACAATCCCAAGATCTCTGGAAAGATTTGGAAACTCGGCCTTTTCCGGCAACAACTTAGTTTACGAAAATGCCCCTCCTCCGGTGGTTTCACCCACAGAGAAAGAGAAAGAAAAGGAAAAACGCGGGATCTACATCTCAGAACCCGCGATTCTTGGGATAGCAATAAGCGGTTGCTTCGTGATATTCTTCGTAATCGCGGTTTTGATAATCGTTTGCTACGTGAATAGGCAGAGGAGGCAAGAAACAGAAACAGAGAAAGTGAAACCCGCAAAGGCAAATCCGCAGAAGCTGTCTAGTGAGAAGGAAGTTTCTAAATTAGTAAAAGAGAAGAATATAGAAGACATGAAGGAGAAGAGCGAAATTAACAGAGTTATGTTCTTCGAAGGAAGCAATCTTGCTTTTAACTTGGAAGACTTGTTGATAGCTTCTGCAGAGTTTCTAGGGAAGGGTACTTTCGGGATGACGTATAAAGCTATTCTAGAAGATTCCAGGATCATCGCGGTTAAGCGATTGAAGGATGTAGTGGTGTCGCGGAAGGATTTCAAACATCAAATGGAGATCGTTGGAAACATTAGGCACGAGAATGTTGCACCTTTAAGGGCTTACGTGTGTTCTAAGGAAGAGAAGCTTATGGTTTATGATTACTACCCTACAGGAAGTCTCTCTGTTCTTCTTCATGGTACGTTAATTATACTTTTCAGTCTTTAATAAACTACTTTGGCAAACAGCGGATATGGTAAACACAAACGGATTACAATTATCAAAATTTTATGTTTAAAATGTTAAAAGTTGTGGATTTATTTGGAAAAAAACATCCTATTCTAACATGTAAACGGAAAGAAACAATCAAAACCGTAGTTGATAATGTCGGTTTCTTTTTTTTTTTGAACTAAATTTTAAATAATGTCGGTTTCTTGCATCTGAAGAAATTAAGATTTTTCTTTTTCCGGCAGGCAAGAACGGCGACGAGGGCCATGTTCCGTTGAACTGGGAAACGCGATTGCGATTCATGATCGGAGTAGCAAAAGGATTAGCTCACATACACATACAGCACAAGCTCGCACATGGCAACATCAAATCTTCTAATGTCTTCATGAATTCCGAAGGATATGGATGTATATCAGAAACCGGTTTAGCTGTGTTAACCAACCCGGTTAGGAGGGCGGATTCAGCAGCCAGACCGGTTCTACGTTACCGTGCCCCAGAAGCAACCGACACGAGGAGATCGACGCCAGAATCAGACATATACGGTTTTGGGATCTTGATGCTGGAGACTCTAACCGGAAAATCGAGAATGGATAATGAAGAGGAAGCGACAAATCTGGTGGCATGGGTGAATATGGTTTTGATAAAACAATGGACAGGCGAAGTGTTTGATTTGGAACTTGTCAAGACTCCTAATATTGAAGCAAAGTTGCTTCAGATGTTAGACTTAGGGCTGAATTGTACGAATAGGGTTCCGGTGAAGAGACCGGAGATGGTGAAGTTGGTTGAGACTTTGGAAGAGATTGAGAGGGATTATACAATAAATTGTTGAAACTTACTGATATGGATTTTGGCATTAATGATTTTGATTATATCATCAGCTGGCTCCACTCTTTTTACCTTTAAACATATCAAATTATCTGTATTTAAAATTTAGATGAAACTATGTTGAGTTACTCCATCGTTATTTCCAAGTTTTACAATCTTGAAGATTCAAACTTTCGATACTATTCATATTTTTTTTTTGGTGGATCTTGAATCAATTAAGGGGGTTAATAAGTTACAAAAATGAAACGACAAAATATATTTTGTTTTTGGGATGTAATAATTGTGGGTATATATTGGATGTGTCCAAGCTGGGCACAACTAGCTGGACAACAGCCTAACCTCTCTTTTTGGGCACAATTTGTGAGTAGACGATAAATTAAATTACATTTCAATGGTAAACCAAAAGCGGATTATTGTGTAAAATAAGCATTGTGGGGGCAAACATGAGTTATTCCGAGAGCTACGGGTCGTCCATAAAGTAGAAAATAATTGTTCAATAAAATGCCAAAAGAAGCTCTCATAATTCTCATTACCTCTTCTATCGCTCTGCCTAGCTTTTCCTTTGTTTTCCCTTTTCCTTCATTTTCCTCTCTCCCTTGTTCTTCCCTCTCTAAGTCATCACCCCAAAAATTCAGGAACTAAGAGAGGGAAGAACTTTAACAAAGAAATAAAAATAAAAAACTGGATATATAATCTATTATATATCAAAAGTAATTTAAGAGAAGAGGGAAATTAAGGGAGGAAATCAAAACGCTAAAATGTCGGTTTCGAGACTTTTCTTCGGAGCCCTCACAATCGTATCGATAGTTTTCTCCATTTTGTTGCCAATGGCACAGGCTCAATCCACAGCTCCTGCTCCGGCTCCGATAAGCGACGGTAAGCTTATACAATTATAGTTCTTTTTTTTTAACCTTTAGTTATCATTCTTTAGTGATCATTATTTTATTTAAACCAATAAATAGTCTAAATAGGATCAAACAACCATGAAGCTGTAAGCCTGTAACAAATAAGATTTTTTTCAATTTCTCCCCTGGATATGTATTGCAATTAATTATTGTATTTCTTGCGGATGGTTAATTTTTGAACAAAATATTGCAGGAACAACAATAGACCAAGGAATAGCATATGTCCTTATGTTGGTGGCTTTGGTCCTCACTTATCTCATCCATTGATCATTTTCTCATTTTAATGGTTCTCTATTTAGTTTAATTATTATTTTTTCATTGATTATAATTAAATAGAAACCAGATAAGTTTTAATGTGGCAGAGAAAGTAAAGAGGCTTTCTAATTTTTGGAGTGATACAGTTTTGAAGTTCATTTGTATAAAGTCGATGTGCGTTTAACTGTTGGAAATATATTTCATCGATTTACATCTTTCTCCATTCAGATAGTCTGTATCTTAAGTGACATTTTTTTTTGGAGTGCAAATGACATTCTTAAATAACATGTTTTTTATATTATCTCAAAATTTTAAAATTAAAACTTAGGGCGTTATTCAATCATGGATTTCAATAGAAATTATATCCAACCACAATCCAATGTTATTCATTAATGATTCTAAATTATCCTTTGAAAAATTCAGTGTTATTGAATCTTTTATCTGTAAATCATGATTAAAAGATTTTAAAGTTTGGTGTACAAATCCGATAATTGAAACAGGAAGATTCAAATATGTTTCAGCAACATTTGGTTAAAAAAACAAGGCTTGCATGCTATATAAAAAGGATAATACGGAGTACAAATCCGCTAATTGCAACATAGATCTCAAAATAATTGGTTTATTTAAAACGCAAAACAAAACAAAATCATGATTAGGAAATTAAGTATAGGATTATTGAATTGGAATTTGATTAGCTATTATGAATAACTCTCTATCTCTTTAATTAAGAGATCACGTAAAATTCATTCCCTCACTTAGTGATTAACTAAGAATAGAACCCTCCAAAACCTCCGAAGGGATTATTTGGATTAAAGCTTTTATACGGAGATTCTAAACGGACGGTGGACGGAGAGTTTGATGTAGAGTGAGAAGCCGAGCCAACATCGCGAGAAGCCAGAAAGTCGTAGTTGACATTAGTTCCTAGATCACTATAACTCGTAGATCCGAAAAAGTCAATGTTCTGATCTCTCAGTTGAAGCATATACGCGTTGTTACTCTCAAGATTTTGGGTAGAGGACAAAGGATAGGGGAGGGTTTGGTGCAAATGTGCTTCATGATTGTAGTTGTGTTGACCATGAGTGTCGAGACTTTCCTTCACGATCTCAAGATTCTCGTGTTTTTGGGTCTGGTTCGGTTCAAGAATTGGTACCGGAATGGTTGAACCGACATTTCCGGCTTGGGAGCAAGAATGTTTTCCTCGGTAAATAATCTCAAAGAACACCGGATTTTCGTCAGATCTCTGGACTTGTTTAGTTGCCTCACATCCTTGAGATTTTCGATACGTGCATCTATAGTATCCTCTGTACCCAAAAAAAAAAAAAAATTTACTCGTATGATATTATGATTATAAAAGTTTTGGTTCTTGTGTAATAACTATCTTTCTGTCACTCGGTGGGTATAAAACGAACGGCAAAGATGATAAAATTCAGCTTTGCCTGATTTATTATGTTTGTAGTTTTCATTACGAGACTGACCTTGGAAATTTGGCTCCGAGGATATCCTTCTGGCCGTACTTTCTCCAACTGAACCCATCGTCCAGCGTTCTATCAATCGCGACTCCAGGGGTAATACTGACTTTTTGGGTCCACCTTGGCATTGACTTCTTCGAACTTGATTTTGTATAAGATTTCATATATTAAAAAAGTATGTAAAACAATAAATGAAAAATACGTCATATTGTTTATGTTATCTAGCTAGTGTTGTTGTGTTAATGTCCAAATTCAAATCTGCATAATATATCTTGTTAAAAAAAAAAAAAAAAAAACAATACGTTTTTATAGTTTTTTTTAAAAGGCTAACGTTAATTATAGTTGATAGATAGATATGAGGGGTACCTCTTGATGACACGAGGTTCTTGGTCGGAATCATCGCTCTTGGGGCTTGCTCCACTGTGGGAATACGGAGAAACTTGGTCGAGTTCACCGGAGTAGTTCATAATGGTGAGTGACTTGTGGTAAGATTCGAGAATCTTCTTGGCTAAGTGTTCACGTGATTCTTGAGATGAAGACGATCCAAGCTGAGACTTGAGCTGCTGAGCATAGTCTCTTCCTTCTGTCATCAGCTCGTTGATCTCCTTCTTCATCTTCTCCCACTCTCCACTGTTACTCTTCTTCTCCATTACCTTAAAAGAGTGAAATATTTTGATTAAGGAGGGATAAAATATTTTGAAAATGTGTTATCAAGAGCATTTATGTATGTTTTGATATTATGTTTATTGTGCATGGCTTATGAAAATTTCGAAAGTGGGGAATATAAAGAGGATTGTGTGTGAGAGAGGGGGAGTTTGACTTTTTGACTGAAGAACGAAGAAAGCTGATGTGGAAGTAATGGAATGGAAAGGTGCATGAGACCGGTCTTTGGTCAATGAATTTGGAAAGTCCAACCTGCTGACCAGTTCTCTGCTTCTCGATCCTTTTTTTTTGGTTTTTGTGGATTTCATATTTTTAGATTTTTCTTTAGACGATCTGTTTTTTTTATAATAGGTACACAATCATTTAACTAACACATTCGTTAAGGTCATTTATTAATGAAGTACATTATTAATATAGGAGTTTTATATATTTTCGAAAATTTATAAAAATATATTGAGTTCAAAAAGACCGAAAGCTCTCGGATGAGAACTATAAAAAATCGATACATTAGATAATTTATAAAAAAGATTTGGTTATGCGTTATATGAATTTTGAATCTGGGTGGTTGATACAATGATGCCATTAACACAAACCACATTATATGTCATGGTTATGTTTGAAATCCATAAAAGATCTAATAAATTAATCATTATTCCATATGCTAATTGATTTCATATTAATTACTCAGAAAACAAAATGTATATTATTTTAGATTTAATATGCATAATATTTGGTTAATTTTTTTAAAAAAGGAATAAGCGTAATATTATCTGCAAAATATATACTATGGGTCTAAATGTATGTTAGATGAATAGTAAAAAATAACTAAAAATTGTTAGCAAGGTAGACTAAAATAAATAAAATTTTCATCGAATAATTAGTTTTAATAAATTAATTATATTTTATTTTTTCTAGTTATATTTTTAATATTTTAATTCTATATACCGAAATTATGTTTTTAAAAACGTGGAAATTTAATAAATAGTGTGAATGGTAAAAATTAATGTAATTATATTTGTTTTTTTCGACAAAATACAATTTCATTGATATCAAAAGAGGATTACAAAGTCAACGTAATTATATTTAGAAACGTAAAAACGTGAAAAAATCATGTACCATTTAAACCCTATGTATGAGTGATATGAAATTCCGGTAACTAGAAATGGTATCATTTTACAGAGAATAGTGCTACATATTATTCTATATGCTAATTGATTTCAGATTGAGTACTCGAAAACAATATGTATATTATTTCAGATTTAATATGCATAATGTTTTTTTCGATAAAGGAATATGAATAGTATTCTCTACTACCTTATCAAAATTTATAGATTTCGAACTTGAAACCAATTGATGATGAATTAACTGATTTATGTTGCTTATCTATATTACTTTAGATCACTTAGAATTTTAGATGTAGAAAAAAGAAAGGCCACATGACGTTTACATGACGACCATTCAGTGGCATCACCGTCATTAGAGAATAATTAGAATACAAGATGGAAATGCAACTACGATTTTAATTTGTGATGATATTGGGCTTGACCATTCTAGTATTATATATGAGCCACTGAAAATTCTTCTTATCCAAATTAAGTGTTAAGGGACATCTACATATTAAATTAATATTTAGGCACATCGCTCATCAAATATAAGTTTTACAAAAAAAAAAATTACAGCGACTCGGATATACAAAAGTCACCGTGAGGATAATATCAAGCTTCATTTAAGCGGACCTTAAAACCGATCATGATCTATATATAGAATACGGCAGGAATATTTATGAAAAGACAAGGCAAAGACCAAAAGGTCCGTTCGTTGCCGTGTTATAGACTCTGTGAATCAACGGTGTCACATACTACTCTTCTACGAAAACTTCAGCACCGCTCAAAACCGGTTTTAAGCTATTCATAGCTCAATCTAACCGGACTCAAAACTGGTTGACTTGAAACTTTATTTCATACCGGTTCAGTCTTCCTGCAATACTTCCGAATAAAGGTACTGTACAAACCGGTTCCATTGATTCAGCTTTCTTAGGTCGAAAGCGCTCTATCAAGGAAAGGAAGCAACCGGTTCAATTTTGTGAAAGTAATGCATACCGAATCTCAAACTTTACATGTATAACTTTTCGGTATTCGGTTTAGTAATGATACAATACAACGATTACTATTCACGGATTAATTGTACGCAGCTATAAGCCTATATAAACTATAAGTAACTCTGATATCACATACACAGCTATATACCAACGGTTATAAAACGGTTTGAAGTATCTCGTAATCATACCAAGTACGCTCAAATGGTTGCGTGAGGCGGTTCAGTTCGGTTTGCTTTGGTTTCAGACGATGTATTGACGGAGGTAATCAACTCGGGCCTGATGCTTGAGCTTCATCAAGGCCTTGACTTCATGTTTCCTCACCATTTCTCTGGAGATGTTGAGATTTCCAGCTATCTCTCCTAGAGTCCTGTCGCCTTTCCCATCAAGACCGTACCTTTGTCGAATAACAAGACTCTCTTTCGGCTTCAATGAATCGAGCTGAAGATAGAATTGCGATCAATTTATTTCAGTATACATATAGTGAGATGACGCCAAAACTGAGAAAGATGAGCCAATATAACTAACATAAGTTCTGGTTGATTGTGTAAGGAGATGAAGGATTGAAACTTACCACGTCGTCGAGAGCAAGCCTGAGAATAGCAGGCTGTCTCCGGTTATCAGCTCCTACACCATCAACATCTGTGATTCCGTTGATGAATTCTTCTTGAGTAACCGAATGTTTTGAGTTTAGTGAGAAAACCGGTTTTGCGGCCCTCAATACTTCACGGTATCTCTCAGGTGAAATCTTGAGTCTCTCAACTACCTCGTCCTCTGTCGGGAGCCTTCCCAGCTCAAACCATAGTTCCATCTTTGCTTTATAGATCTCCACTCTCACCTGAAATGGATTCAACAAAGAGGAAACGTGTAAGGTCCCTGCAAAACACACTCTTTCTGAAAAAGAGCCAAAGAGAGTAACGTACTGACTCAAGTCCAAATGGGACACGGGTGAAGTTTGAGGTTGTCATAGACCGTATGATGGCATGTCTAATCCAAAACAAACCATAAGTTGAAAGACGAAACTTCCTATTCGGCTCAAAGCGGTCAATCGCTGTGATAAGCCCTCTCATACCGGCTTGACACAGGTCTTGGAATTTCGGTCCATTGGTAAAATCTTGAAAATATTTGTTCATAACAAACAAGACAAGCCGGAGATTGTGCTGCAATGTAGGAGAACAAATCAATAAGATGTCTATAACAACAGCCTCTCCAAGAAAGGTAATGGTAAAAAATATTTGGACTTGGTTTTGAGACACTCACCTTAATAAGTTTGTTTCTCGCAGCTCTACCTATTTCGATTTTCCTTTTCACTTCAGCCACGCTCATATTGATCTCCCCAGCTATTTCAGATTCCCTCGGCTCTCTTCCCAAGCTCTTTTGCAATTCATCTTTCACTTGAAGAAGAGCCTGCAATGTCAAACCCCAAACATTTTCAGCATATATTGCAACTGTGACAGCCAGAGAGCAATCAAACTATTGGAATGAAATGGTGGCTTGACCTTATTCTGGATTCTGGTTGTAAGAATGCAGAAACCCAATTCAACTTATAACAGCGAATCATCTCTCTATAGACTAAATGCTACATATTCAAGAAAGAGTTAGAAGAATACCTTCATAGGTTGCATCAACTTAAACAACCAGGCATGCTCAGTAGAAGAAAGAACAGGAGGTATCTTCATTTTCTTCCAGTCCAAGCTCACTATATCATTAGAAGCTGAATAGTCCCTGACGAGCCTCTCGATCTTCTCCTCCTCTTGCTGCTTCTTTGATACTTTTTTCTGAGCAGAAGCAATAACTGGTTTCTCTTGAATGTTTCTCTTCAAAGCGATCCGTTTAGCAAGACTCAGCCGCTTTTCCTTCGTCCCATTATTCCTTACAACTACTTTCTTCTCTTCGCCGCTTTCTTTCCTCTTTCTCCTCCGTGAAACTTTCCCTTTGGAGCCATCGATGTCATCCTCGACCGATGTTGCAGGACTGAGCTTGTATATGCTTTCTAGTCTAGCAGCAGCTTCATTGTAATCCACTCCTAATGAGCACGAAGGAGCCGAATTGTGATCCAAGGAATTGGGTTTTTTACAGGGCTTCTTCCTCGTTACTACTCTCTTCTCCTTCTGCTTTTCCGCGGGAATCAAAACTTGTTCACGAGGAATGATCAAAGCTGGATTGCTGGAATCGTCGGCTTTGAACGCAACAATGGATGGCTTTTTAAGTGAAGACCGATGTGTCAAAAGATCGCTGCTTAACCCGAGCGGAGATCTCGCAGCTGAACTTGAAATAAACACAACTCCCATCACAATCTAAGGCCGAAAGTATGAATCTTTCCAAGCTCACTTCTGTTGCTGCAGCAGAAAAAGTCACAAAAGGCATAAGAATCACTGATCTAAATCTAATTTTAAGCACATATAACTTGCTCCAGCATGAACAAACGATGAAATTCAGAGGCCAAGTAAGAGATTCGACATTTCAAAAATTAACTGAAAAAAAAAACTTAAGAGAGATCGAGCAAAAACCCCAATTCAAATTTCTTCGAAATCACAGAGAACCCAAATGCAAAGCCGGAATCTTTTGGTGAGCATCAAATATAAATACAGAGGAAAAGAGAGGAAAGCACTGATCAACAATTTTACAAAAAGGCAACAAAAGATTTAACAAAGCTTCTACCGTTTAGATCGATTCGAAAGCATTGCTCACAAGTAAGATCGCACTCAAAACTAATGTTCGATATCGACGAAGCAAATAGCTAAGCATACCTTTGCAGAATCGGAGAGAGAAATTTTCTTCGAGCGAGAGATTCTTCGTCCGATTAGATTCTGGTTCACGAACTTTTAAATAGAAAAAGAGAGAAAAAATTAAAATTGGAGTGGAACACGAAAATATGTGTCTCAATGTACTACGTAAATTATGGTGTCCACAAATTTAATGACAATATGCCGCCGTATATTTCGAGAATCTATTCATAAACCCCTATAAGTTTTCATTTATTCAATTTAAACCCCCTTTTGCTAGAGATTACGTTTCGGAATAAATAAAAAGACACTATGTTACAATGTCTACTAGTCTACTTATATTTTTTTCGTTTAATACCACACAAAAATTACTCTGACAACTAAATATACCAAGTATTATGTACCAAATTCTATCACCATATTACTAATAGTTTTTATTTGTCACAATTTATTTTTTAGTTTGTATTAGATTTCCAGTTTAATCATATTACCTTTGAGTGTTTGTTAAATTAATCGAATCAGCGGTTTCATTCGGATTATAAAAAGTTTGCGAATTGTAAATCTAAATCTAGATTTATTTAGCTGAATATATTATTTATTTCTTGCCATAGAATTATTTAGCTATACTGTATGTGCAAATAATTTGAAGATCAATTAGTAACGATGGCAATATTCTATAAGTTTGGCATCTCAAGAAGATCCAACGGCCAACAAGGCTCTAGAAGAAACCAACGGCTGCGAGAATGCACAAGCGGAGATGGCGAGAGGGGTGACGTGGCCAATTTATAGTGGAGGAGAAGATATTTCCTAAAAGGACAGACTTGTGGTTATGGATCAGGTAATATACACGTGGATGGTCTTCTCAGCAATAGTAGGACCCAAAGTAAAGTGGTGGCTTGACAAGCATCAACGTAGCCTTATTATATACCGATTAATTTTGTTTTTCAAAATTTAAAAGTCAATTCACTTCAAAAAAACATTATTCCTAAACATTACCAAAAACTCAAAATGTTTAGTGAATTTTATTTTCTTCCCCTTAGTCGTTTTTGTTCAAATTTCATACTACTTATCAGTTTTGTTCCCCTTTTTATCTTGCTACGAAATGTAAATGATACTACTAATCAGTTTTGAATAGCATCAAACCTTTAATAAAAATATATTTAAAATTTTAATTGAATAATAAACACTAAATATTAAAATCTCTTAAACATTTACAAATACCAAATCTAATAAAAACATTAATTTTAATATATAATTTAAAATCAACTATTGAATAACGGTGAATTGTTTTTTAAATTCTACTTAAAATTCATAATCAAATAACATCCCCTAAATCATTCTTAATTGAATAATACCTGTGTTTTTCATCTGTCTAAGCTGAGGCCCAACACAAGGCCCGACTTAAAATACCAACTGGGGGATAAAAACGACATCGTTGTATAAAGTCAGCAATTCTCGACAATCTGCCACGTTCCACTGGTATAGAACCTCCATGCACAAAGCCACGTAAGACTCTGTCTTCTTCCCAGATCTCTCTCTCTCTCTCTCTCTCTCTCTACAGACGCATATTCTCCAATCAAATGGTGAAACTCGCGACGGCGCGTGAGATTAGAACGTACGGCCCTCGGCTCGGGAGGAGCAGAGCCGAGTACATCAACGCAGGCCTATACCTCTTCGCCACCGTGGTGCTCATCGGCGGTTTCACGGCGACAGGATTCTCATGGGAGCCGATATCCGGCCTCGTACTTATTCTCTTGGCCCTTGCTATTATAATCGCCGTGAATGTTCACGATCTCGTGGCTCATCTCGCCGGAATCGATTACCGGTATATGATATACCATTTGAATGCAAGAAGCTTGCTTAATTTACTTGTCTGTTCAATTCCAAATATTAATAATATAAACTCGTGTTGAAATTGCGTACGATATTTCAATTCTACAGGTTAAGGTTAATGTAGTATGATTTGCAACTGGGGCTAGTGGAATTTGCAGTTCCTCTGGTTCAGATAGCTGGTTCAGTCGTTTTCTTCTTGGGGATCTTTTTCGTTTTTAATCAGGTAATTAAAACGTTCAATGTCACAACAAAACATTAAGGCTTCATCATATCATTGACCATTTGTCTACATTTTCCACATGCATGGATTTTAAACTGATTGCTTATGTCCCGGTGTGATCACATTATTTAGCAATTATAGCTAGTATTTGAAAAAGGCATGGAATAGGTCACGAGCAAAGTACTTTTGGCATACTAATATGATATTGTCTATCACGTTCATTGTGATTCATGTCACAAAACATAAAGTACCAGTAAAATGTTGTGGATAACTTTTGGTATGTGTCACGTTCCACTGTGATATATGTTTCTTTTTTGTTTTGGGGGTATTTAGGCGGAGACAAAACTAGAATACAGTGGAAGAGAGAAGCACGCGTTAAACATGCTTATAGCGGGGCCGTTGCTTTGGGTAATAGGATCGATTCACAACTCGTGCCAAATCTATGAGAGAGCAGATAATCATGTCCAGATTCTACAGCAGTGTGTTCACATCCCTTTCTTGGTTGGATCCATTCTATTCTTGGTTTCCGCTCTTCTCAATAGCCTCAACGAATCTGGTTCATCTCATAGTGGCTTGAAGCTTCTTGTAAGTTCTTGAAAACCAAATTTACGACATAAAAGGGGTGTTTTGAAAACCGCCTCTTATGTTAAGTAGTAATTTTGCAGGGGAGGAGATGGATTTGGCTTGGAATTTCTGGGGCAGTATGTTTGTTTGTGGGAGGATTGATGAACGTTGTTAAGGTTTTTAACTTCGTTCAGATCACTGGGCTCCGCCTTGAGAAACTACGGGGCGGAGCACAAGACCGGCTTCTTGAAGAGAGAGAAGGATATCTCCCTCTTGTTGCTGAAGAAGAAAGAATAAGTAAAATGGAAGCTGACGAAGCTTCTAATAGAGCCGTACCCCGGGCCCACTTAGCCTCCAAGGCGGGAGCGGGAGCTGCAGAGGCCGTGGTGGGATCTTCTCCGACACCGTACAAGGATGTTCTCGTCGGACAGAGCTGAGGATGTGAAGGATTAGTCACGTTTAAATGTGGTTCTGTACTACGTATCTTTTACCAAATCGTTTTTATCTATAGAGGCCACAGATTTTTCCGTTAAAACGGATGCTATGATTCGTTTCCTTATTGGATCAGGCTTTATGAATTTTGAAACTGTTAAACAATGCATCAAGACTTCAAATAGTTATAGTGAGAAACAGAGAAATGTGAGATTGTGGCGGCCATGGAATCAGCATTCAGCAGGGAAACTGGAATATATAGACATGTTACACAAATTAATGAAAGCAGAAAATCAATAATCAACAGATAGAATATGTATAACAAATTAGCATGTAACATATCCAAGTTTGGTCACAAGATAAAAACAACAAAGCCTAACCAGAGGCTCAACTTGATATAGACCCGCCATAACCCAAATCTTTATTTTGAGTTATTATTTTTCGTCTCCGAATAAAACAGTCTTGGTTTCGGAACGATCAATCAACAGTCAGTCGCTAGCCGCCGTGGCCATATAGCTTCTACGATACGCAGCTGCGTTTGTCGGAATCAACATTTCTTTAAATCCTTCATCCACCAAATGTGCACCCAACATTTGCAAAGCCAACTGGTGATTCAAATAAGAAGTCGGTCATCAAGAGAAACAATTATATATCTATATATCCGTTTTGTTGAACATGTGTGTAGAAAAATAGCCAGAAAGAATAGAAATCTTAACCGCAAAAAGTCTGAGGCTATGCCAAAAGCGACGGGGCGAAGGAAAGGGAGAGAGCAAGTAGCCCATGGAGGTGAGGGTAATGCCTACAAGGTGAAGGACAAGCGTAAGGGGACGAGGGTTCATGCCTCCAAGAATAGCCATTATTCCGGATGTTCGGAAACCACCACTGCTGAGGTAATTAAAGCAGCCTTGTCGCATTCCCTCTCTTGCTTCGTCCGTTGTTGCGATAAGCGCTTGTGAAAAGACATTCGCCATCGTGTTCACCGTCGCTGACATTGGCTTTTACCGTCCAATATATAACATCAACACAAATAAAAGTGGAAATGTCATTAAAGTAGAATGCAGTGTCCAAGCGTGCCCCAAGTGATCGTCAACTAAAAAAGTCATATTCACGACTATCCTAACAGAGCTTGGTTTTTGAAAGATAAAATCCATAACTACCTTTTATACATTTAAATAAATTAAACAACCAACGCTATATATATATATATATATATATGTTATCTCATAATGAAAAATTAAGAATGTCAGAACTCACCTTGCGGATGGTGTAAAAGGACTTGACAAGCTCCGAGACCTTCTTAGTATTGCCAAGGTTAGGCAATGGCCTAAGAAGATTGCGTAGAATGAGAATGTCCGAGAGTGCAACCATCATCCCTGACGCGATTATAGGATGACGCATATTGAATGCATCTCCCAACACAATCACTCCTTTCTTATCACAGGGTCTCGCTGACATACTCTTAGTCGCAGTTGTTTTCACCTCTAGTAGTCCCTCCTCAACCCCTTTCAAAAATGTCTCACGGAGATTTCCAGTTTCAGGTATCTGCAACACAAAAGGGATTTTGATGGTACAAACTATAAGTCACATGAACAAAACTATACCACTTGAAAATGAAAGCGACTCCTTGAAAACGTTAAAAGTTAAACCATCCATCCATATACTAAAAGTTTTAGTTTTGCATCAGTCCTTTACGTACCTGAGGAGCCACAGTTTTCATGAGAAAGTTAACCATTTCGCCATTCGCCATAGAAGGAATACTATCAGCAGGAATCTCGGCAGCACAACGAACCTCATGGCTGGTTATTTGATATATAACAAGCACTAAAGGTTTAGAAAAAATCAGATGTAGGCTATGTGGATCTCCAAGTCGGCTATTCTTCGTCACATAACCCACAAAATACGAGAGCACTTCCTCCTGTATACATATATACATATTCATGATCCTTAAATTGGGAAATTAACGACGAGACTATCTTCCGTTGAAATTTTAATGAGAGAATATAAAAAGTCTATATATAATGCTTAGAAGAAAAGTGTCCACTCACTGTGTTATCGACGAGTGACCGACGAAGGTTTGAGTAGCAACCGTCGCATACCACAGTGAGAGGTGCAAAGGCCGTTGTTTCTTCGCCTGCGCTATTCTTGTATGTCACTCCTTTGACCACTCCTTTTTCTTCTATCAAAGACTTCACTGTTCCTTCTTCTAATTGCACACTGCCAATATTCATTACATTGTATTAAGAAAATGAAGTTATATAAGAGTAGTAAATCATTTTACTCATCGTCAACTGTTTTTGAAATGAAAATTCACAAACTAGAGATTGTTGGGCTTTTAAGCCCATGTCCAACTCCCCATTAGTATGATATTGTCCGCTTTGAGCTCAGGTGGCAAAGCCCGCACGGATTTGTCATTGGACTCCTTCCCAATAGGTCTCATACTAATCAGAGTTGGACATTACTTATATATTAGACCATTCTTGTCTAATCTTCCGATGTGGGACTTGAATTGATATTCCAATAATCCCCCCTTCAAGGCAAAGACCATATCACTCTTGGCCTCCAACCTCCTCCGAAACTTGGCACCATATCACTCTTGGCCTCCAACCTCCTGCGAAACTTGGCACCATCTTGTACCGTCTTAATCGCAAGTTCACCTCGAGGGTTATCGTCCCACTTCTCCAGGTCCACTTTTTAGAACCTTGGCTCTGATACCAAATAAAGTATTAGAAAAAACACAACTTAGCTTTGAATAAAGAATTTCTCTCTTTATTCATATGTTTAGAAACTTCTCAAAACTAAACACAAAGCTCTCTAATTTTCTCTATGGTTTACCACATCTTGGCAACTATATTTATAGAGCTAGATTTCCTTTTCTAATCCTAATAATAAAAGGAAAACACACTTTTCCTTTTCTTAGAGAAACTAGACAATTTCCTTTATGTCTTCAACAATCATTAACCGCCTTGTTAATGATCTCTTGGGCTTCAAGCTTTGAAGCTTATCCAACATTCACCCCCTTAAGCTTCAAGCTAGTCTTCGAGAGATCTTGAACTCCGATCAAATCCCTCATCTTCTTGAACTTGATTCTTGCTAAGGCCTTTGTTAGTATGTCTGCACATTGTTCTTCTCCGGGTACATGTTCGACTTCTAGTTGATCATTCTCAACACATTCTCGGATGAAATGGAACCGTTTGTGAATGTGTTTGCTTCTTCGGTGGAACACTGGATTCTTGGTAAGAGCAATGGCAGACTTATTATCAATCCAAATCGTCGTCTTCTTACACTCTTGACCTGTAATCTCACTTAGCAAATCTTGAAGCCAGATTGCTTGCTTTGCAGCTTCCGTGGCAGCCATGAACTCGGCTTCACACGATGATAGAGCAACAGTCTCTTGCTTCTGTGAACACCATGTGATTGGAGATTCGCCTAAGTAGAAAACATGTCCAGTGGTGCTTCTTCCATCATCAGGATCGGTGTTGTGGCTACTGTCACTATAGCCGACAAGCTTCTGCGTTCCCCCTCTTCTGAAAGAGACTCCATAAGCCGTTGTTCCTTGTAGGTACCTTAGGATTTGTTTCAAGGCATTTCCGTGTGACTCTCTTGGATCTTGCATATACCTGCTTAAAATTCCAACTGAAAAAGCAAGGTCGGGTCTAGAATGCAAAAGATATCTTAAGCATCCTATCTTCCTTCGGTACATGGTTGCATCAATCTCGTGATCACCTTCTTGTCCTTTTGACAACTTTAATCCAAACTCCATTGGTATGTGAGTAGGATTACAAGTGTCTAATCCAGCTTCCTTTAGGATTCGTCGAGCATACGCCTCTTGCTTGATCTCAATCCCGGTTTTACTTTGATTTACTTCGATGCCGAGGTAGTAAGTGAGCTTGCCAAGATCAGACATCTCGAATTTTGAAGACATTCCTGCTTTGAACTCGTTGATGATTGCAAGAGTGCTCCCTGTCACAAAAAGATCGTCAACGTACACGGCTATGATGAGAAGTTTGGCTCCTTCTTCCTTTCGATATACTGAGCTTTCCTTTGAACATTTTTTGAAATTCATCCCTTTCAAGATCTGATCCAGCTTTGTATTCCAGGCTCGTGGAGCTTGTCTCAAGCCATACAAAGCTTTTGACAATTTGAAAACCTTATGTTCTTCTCCCTTCTTTTCAAATCCTTCAGGTTGTGAAACATATACCTCCTCATTCAATTCGCCGTGTAAAAACGCAGTTTTGACATCGAGATGATGAATCTCCCATCCGTGTGAGGCTGCCAATCCGATCAGCATTCGGATTGTCTCAAGGCGAGCCACTGGTGCGAACACTTCGTCAAAGTCTATACCGGATTCTTGCACGTATCCTTTAGCTACAAGTCGCGCCTTAAACTTGTTTATGGTGCCATCTGCATTCCTCTTGATCTTAAAAATCCACTTAAGACCAATCACCTTAGCACCAATTGGCTTATTACCGAGCACCCATGTCTGATTTTTGTTTATTGAATCAATCTCGTCCACACATGCATTCGTCCATTCCACAGAATCTTTTGCTTCTTGATAGTTTAATGGCTCGTCATTAAGTGATAGAAGAAGCTTTTCACACTCGATATCTGCAAGAAGAACAAAATCGTCAAGGTAACTAGGAGTTTTTACTTGCCTAGATGTTCTTCTTAAGGGCGGTGATGGAGGCTGAGCTATCTCCTCTTGTTGCTCTTCTTCGATTGATCCAGCGTTTGAGTCCTCGTCTGTAAGATCATCTTGTTCTTGATGATCTTGCTCTAGTAGTGGTTCACCAGTTTCGGGAATGTTTTGTTGATTCCCAATCACAAACGGACCGTGTCCGTTATCACTTACTTCTCCCCATGTCATTCGAAACATTCCTGAATCTGTTTGTTCCTTGCTCTCTGCTCCCTTCCAATTCCAACTAGCCTTCTCGTTGAAAATCACGTCTCGACTTACAACAATTCTTCTTGTTGTTGGATTGTAAAGTCTATAAGCTTTAGAGCCAGATTCTGTCCCGAGATGAACTAGAGACTGAGACCTATTATCGAGCTTCCTCAGGTGAGTGGAGTCTATCTTGGCATGAGCTACGCAGCCGAAGACTCTAAGATGTTCGATATTAGGCTTCTTGTTCCTCAAGCATTCATATGGCGTCTGATTCTTCAAGGCTCTCGTGGGAACTCGATTTATCAAGTAGGTTGAATAACGAACCGCTTCTCCCCACAAGTAGTTCGGAACATTCATTGCCTTAAGCATACTTCGCGTCATCTCCATCAACGTACGGTTTCTTCTTTCAACTACTCCGTTTTGTTGTGGGGTGTAAGGAGCTGTCAAGTGTCGTTTGATCCCGTTCTTGTTACAAAACTCTTGGAATTCACTTGATGTGAACTCACCACCTCTGTCTGTGCGTAACGTCAAGATCATCTTCCCAAGGTCTTTTTCTACTTCGTTCTTGAATGTTTTGAATTTTTCAAAAACATCACTCTTCTCCTTTAGTAGAATTGACCACATATATCTTGTGTGATCATCAATGATGACAAAGATATATCTATTTTTCGCAGGAGTAGCTGGTGTTATGGGTCCGCACAGGTCCGCATGTAACAGCACCAAGGGAGAAGATGATCGAAACTGAGTTGCTTTCGGGAATGCTTGCCTTACTTGTTTACCGACTAGACATGACTCGCAGATTTTACTTTCTCCGTTGATCTTCGGTAAACCGTGAACAAGCTCCAACTTCGACATAGACTCCATAGTCTTGAAGCTTATATGGCCAAGTCTCGCGTGCCACCTCCAATTGTCTTCTTCAATTCGTGACTGTAGGCATGCCGGCTTTCCTACTTTGAGATGTATCTTGTACAATCGATTAGGAGATCGAGATACTTTAACCAAGAGACGTCCAGCAGGATCTCGTAGTGTTAGATGCTCGCCCTTCATTCTAACATCACATCCGTATTCTGTGGCTTGACCTAGACTGATTATATTACTCTTCAACTCTGGGATGTAATAGATGTCAGTCATGAGTCTATGTTCTCCAGTTTTTCCTTCAAAAAGTATTGATCCTTTCCCACTGATATCAACACAAGATCCATCTCCAAATTTAACTTTTCCTTTAATCTCTTCATTCAGCTCCGAGAAGAACGACCTTACTCCTGTCATATGGTTACTTGCACCATTGTCCAAATACCATATTCCGTCACCTTCTTTTTCGGCTTCGAACTTCTTAGGAATAAGCTTTTCTTCGATAAGAAACACGATTTCATGCATATAAAGTGCTTCTTCTTCTTCTTCTTCCTCTTCTTCTTCTTGTGTTTCGACCTTGTTTAGCTCTCGGAGCTTCTGTATTCTTTCAGGACATACTGAAGCAAAGTGTCCTGTTTTATCACACCGAAAACATATAACATCAGGTCTTTCTTTCTTCTCCTTGCTTCGGTCTTGAGTGTTAGATTTTCCACGGCCTCTTCCCCGAGAACCTCTTCTTCGACCTCTTGAAGATTCGCCGCGTGAATCTCTTTTTGTAAACAATAACTCCCCTTGTGTTTCACCATGACTCGCATCATCAAGTATACGCTCCTCGTATGCTTTAAGTCGTCCTACAATGTTTTCGAATCCAGTTTTGTTAAGATCCAACATCTGTTCTAGAGAGGCGATCATGTGTATAAACTTATTTCTCGGTAGACTGTTGAGAAATTTCTTGACTAGCTTCGGTTCTTCAAGTGTTTGACCCAACGATGCAGATTTTGAGGCGAGCTCCGATATCTTTCCGGCAAAGATATCAATTGTCTCGGAGTCTTTCATCCTTAACCGTTCGAACTCAGACATCAAAGTTTGGAGTCGAGCTTCCTTCACCCTGTCCGCCCCTAGGTGTCTAGATTTGATTGCCTCCCATATATCTTTGGGTGAATCTTGATCACCAACTTGTAGGATAAGACTTTCTGGTATGGATTGGAACAACAAAGCAGTCGCACTATCGTTTTTCTCTGCTTCGTTTGTTCTCGGCTCGATTGCTTCCCAGACTTTGTGAACACGTAGGGTAACCTTCATCCGCATTGACCATACGGTGTAGTTTGTCGAGTTTAGCATCGGACGAACTACCGATGCTCGTACAGACTCCTTCTTCTACGTTGGAGCTGTTGTATCACCCATGGCTCGGGTTCGACGACTATAGGTTATGATCTTCGTATTGCCTCAGGATCAAAAACCGCTCTGATACCAAATGTTAGGTTTTTAAACCCATGTCCAACTCCCCATTAGTATGATATTGTCCGCTTTGGGCTTAGGTGGCAAAGCCCGCACGGATTTATTTTTGCGCTCCTTCCCAATAAGCCTCATACTAATCAGAGTTGGACATTACTTATATATTAGACCATTCTTGTCTAATCTTCCGATGTGGGACTTGGATTGATATTCCAATAGAGATTAGTTTTCCACTAGCAGAGAGTTATCTCGACTGCAAGTTCCAAAATCTAGTTTTGATTACGGTTTGAAATCTCCATGTTACCAAAAAAAAAAAAAAATTTGATATGTACGTACTTGGCAAGAGAAGCTGCCTTTTTGCGTAGACGTTGTACCATACGGCCATTACGTAAGAGTCTACCGACTGGTTCATGTGGAAACTTATTGTCATCCGGAAAATACAAGGTCTCGTGTTTTCCGTCCTTGTAAATTGCCAAGGACTTTACTTCTTGAGCGTCTATCTCATCCAAACAATCTAATAGATATACAGATCCAAAATCGCAAATTAGGCGACACGTAACATAATTGAGTTTAGATACATCCATGCACGTATGGCAACAAGATCAAGCAATATTGTGTAGTAAATGAATGTAACAAATGAAGTGAAGAGAGAGACCTTCAAGGCCAAGCTGAGCTAACATGAGGCGGCCTCCTGGTTGCATCAGCTCTCCCATAAATCTTTGAGGTTCTTTCAAGTCCCTCTCTATTACATGTACTCGTCGTCCATCCTGCATCCGCAATTAATTACACGTACTGAGTAGCTAACATGGACAAATTAGGAAATACCATTTCTGTATAAAAACATCGAAACTAGAACTTTAGATGCAAATTTTTTTTTTCCCTGCATCCGCGTTCTTTTTTCTTTTGTTTGTACTTCAACTCATGAACACCGGCCCATCTTTAATCCACTTTTCATTTTGATGTTTTTCCATTTTTCCTTTTTTCATTAATTTCATGTAAGTTTTTCAATCAGCAACAAATTTTTAAATAATAATAATATTGTTGGACGAATAGCTAAATAATTGATTCTGACACCAAACAAAATCTTCAATTTCTGACGGAGAAAACCGTCCGAAACGGTTTCATTGATTTACCATGTTCATTGATTTTACACCACATACATACTTTTATAAAAATAATACTAGATTTTTACCATGTTCATTGATTTAGTTTACTAATTAGTATATATATTTGTAGAAGTGAAAGGTCACATTTTTTCTTGACAACACGTACCACGTATTTATTTACTTTTAGCTTAAGAATAATAGCTCTGATAAATAACTTTCCAATTGACAATATTATCATCTTTGAAATAAAATAAAATTATTTAAGATATTTCTCTAATCCATACTGATGGAATGCAACTGAATACTGTAATCATTACAACGGTTAAATCTTACATTGGCCAACACATTATACATATAGCTTTTTTGAAAATAAATTAATACCTAATGAAACCTATATATCTGAAGTTTGTATTTGATAATTATATCACCTATGACCTCCCTGACCAAAAAAAAAAAAGCATCCGACTTAATTTGATTAATGAAACTACGCACTAACACATGGAAAAACTACCAAAAACCTAGTTTAATCGGTTATG
The DNA here is from genome assembly GCA_020283515.1 of Alliaria petiolata. Taxonomy (NCBI): domain Eukaryota; kingdom Viridiplantae; phylum Streptophyta; class Magnoliopsida; order Brassicales; family Brassicaceae; genus Alliaria; species Alliaria petiolata. The sequence goes on along the minus strand of JAHZTW010000005.1, from coordinate 19,532,549 downwards.
TAGGGTATAAAAAATCAACACATCTTTGAACTACAATCATCTCTACTGATAGTACTATTAACATGGCAGATCTAAACTTCTTTTTTTTTTTTGAAAACGGCACCAGATCTAAACTTCTTAGATTCATAAAAAACGAAAAAAAAAACAAAAAACAAAAAAAAAACAAGCTACGCAAAAGACCGTATGCATCAAAATATACCTTAGCAAGAGCATAAGCGAGAGCAGCGCCAGCCACACCCGCCCCGACAATGATGACATCAGCGACACCGTCTATACTCTCTTCTGTCTCGGCCTCTGCGTCCTCATCGGTCGCCGTCTTCTTTTTCTTGATGAGGTGGAAAACCATCCATGTCAGAACGAAGGCGAGAAGCGTCCATAACCACGCGTACGCCGTTGCCATTACCACTATAGTAATAATATCTCTGTATTTACCTCTGAGGTGAGATCGTTAAATAGGAGAAACCCACCACAATGTCAAACCAAATAAAATATATGTAATATATTAGAGTTTTGTAGCAAGGAAATCAATATACAATTCGTTGCGGAGAGACATGTGATCAAATCACATTTACACGATACCTCTAGTTGTACTACCATTCTAAATAAGCAATAATTTTTATTTGTTAAAGGGCCAAATAAGCAATAATTTATATGCTTTACTAATTCTATATGGTTTATAATACTAATTATCTTCGTTTAAAAAAAAACAAAATTTTCGAATTGTTATAATAATGACTATGTGATTTATTGTATAGATAAATATTAATAAAGATAAAAAATTATACCCGTAGGAGAAGGAGATACTGATAATAAGAGAAGCGGGAGAGGAAAATATTTTATTACTCTTTGTTTGATCTCGAAATTGAGTTATCGAATTATGTTTACAAACGTTCGTTTATATAGAGGTGAAAAGAGAAATTTACTGTGCGTGCATAGTGACGGTGGGCTCCACTTTCGT